>OX451213.1:296296-784644 GCA_949628255.1 Macrophya alboannulata
AGTTTATATTTTCATAATCTCGACCCGTGTCCGTCATAATTTGATTATTCCTAGTTTTGATCATTATTATTTCAAATTCACGCGGACTTTACAGCCACCTAATTTCATACATTTTATACTAATCAGGATTAAATGTATGTATGTTCAATATTATAGACGTCGGTGTATGTATCAGAGTAGAATAAATGTTTAATGCTGCAGTTCTCTCTGCGCCCCAAATTGGGTAGTTAAGATACGTATGTACGTACGTACGTACATACATATATACCCTAAGAGAAAGTAAGAGAGAAAGGTTTGCATTTCAAATTTTCATACACAATACATATATACGTGTCTGTATATGTATATGTATACATGTATATACGAATGATGATGATAATAATAATAATTAAACCGTTCAGAGATTACCGATTTTCATTTTTTAATCTGATTGAAAATCATTTTTGAATATTTCGTAGAAAAAAGAAGGAACCGCTGCAGAAATCGTATACGTCGTCCGATCCTCATTATTATTATTATTATTATTATTATTATTATTATTATTATTATTATTATTGTTATATGTTTTCTCAAATACCGTGGATCTTATATATACGTTTCCATACCTCATACCTATAACAAAGGGGAAAAAAAAAATAACCATATTGTCGAGACGAGATACCGATCTGCAGTCTAGGTCGCGGGCCGTGACTTACTCTACTGGAATCTCTCTCTTGACCAGGAGTAGCCGTAGGTACGAATAAAAGGTACGCACGCGGGTGTGAGTCTTATGTACAGTTTCGAGTTTCATCCTATACCTACCTGTGTGAAATTCCTCCAAAATTGAATCAGAGTCTGTTAACAATATTTCGTGCGTAAAGAAAAAACAAAAACAGAAAGAAAAAAAAAAAAAAAAAACCGCGAGGGTGAAAATAAATAACGAAGAATCGATTAACTTCAGGATTAAGGATACAATGACGATAACGATGACGATGACGATGAACGGTGAACTGTGAAAACAAATAAGATGAAAAGGGGGGGACCGAGGAGGATATAATCGGGATACGATCTGTACATACATAGGTATGTGTATACGCGTATGTATATGTACCTCTACTTCCCTCATGATACGTGTACATACTGTATACCCTACACCGGCATCATCTCTCCGTCTTATATATAGAGGCAAAAGAGTTAGTACGTGGCAGGGCAGCAGGCTATTATGGTCACAAACTGACAGTCATAACTTTTTCGGTCGGCGTCTAGAGCAGCAGCGCCAGAAGCATTGGAACGGCGCGAGAAATGATGGATCACGCCGATCTCCTAGACGAGAGTGAGAGAGAGAGATACGAGAGGGGGGTAAGGATGGAGTATGGAAGTGGCGGAGGAGGAGGAGGAGGAGGAGGAGAGGGCTTGGGAAGATGAAGAATGTTATACAGAAGGGAGGGAGGGGGGAGGAGGAGAAGGAGGAGGAAGACCTTGTGGAGTTGCGGCTGCAGCAGCAGCAGCGAGCAAAGCCCAGCATCGGCCTCGGGATCGGCATCATCGGGCCTTCTTAGCGGCAGCCAGGGAACCGAACGCAACGGTTCGAATGGAATGGTATAGTAGGACCGCGGAGTAGTGGGTCCGTTGGTATAAGAAGAGGTACGAAGTTTAGTTAGTAAGGAGCGAACGAATGAAAGAGGGAACGAAACGAAACGAAACGAAACGAACGAAAGTAGGGGAACCCAAGAGGACTTTAGGGGGGGGCGCCCTTGACTTGAACTTGCGGTTGGCGGGGGAGTGGGAATGCGTGGCCTTGAGCCGCCCTGTCTCGTTGTTACAGCGTTTCTCAATCGGGCACCTTGCCACTCGATCTTCCTCCTTCTTTGCGCGATCGTATAACCGTGATAATAATACAGACATATACCGCTCTCTACCTTGATGTGGACCATGACTACCAACTCCTACCTACCTACCTACCTACCTCGAGGGAGAACTAGAGAGAGAAGAGATGGAGCGAGAAAGGGGGGGGGGGCGAGTACTCCCGCGTTAACAATGGGACGCCGCGAGGAAGTAATGCGTGTACCTGTATACCTATATAGGCACGTACCTCATTATTCCAGTTAATTATTCACAAAGAGACACACATATATATATATAGGTATATATATATATGTATATATATTTCACCCCGGGGAATCCATAAACTCCGTATCGATCGTTCTCCTTATAATTTTTATTCAGGGTATTATGGCCAGGTATACATATATAGGTATACCGAAAATATAGCTCATCGTCTGGTTCCGCTCGATCTTTAATATTATCGAACCGTATTATACATGTGTGTGTATATTGGGGACGGGGGCTGCACAGCGAGATGAACTACGGTGGTAAACGCGATTGCGAATCATCGCAATTAATATTTGGTAGGAAAAAAAAAAAAAAAAAGAGCGACGGGGTACAAAGGGAACGGTGTGACGAGTTGCCAATTATGCGGGATCCGCGTTTTTGTTTACCTATACTTTGATGAGTTTTTCGTTTTTGCTTTATTATTATTATTATTATTATTATTATTTTTTTTTTTTTGGTGGTGCTTATTGTCTTCTCTTGCTTTGATCGCTTTTACCTCTCTTTCTCTTTATTTCTCTCTCTTCTCCCGATTCTCGTGCATAGTTATACACACGTATAATACGTGGATATCGATCGAACGATTCTTGATCATCGACGATTGGTATTTGTCGAGTAAGTAAATAAATCAACAAATAACACGTTGAATGAAAAATAAAAAAAAACAACTTACAATTGTTATTCACGCGGTCATGGTGTGTGTAGAAAATTTACAAAACTCTCTCTCTCTCTCTCTCTCTCTCTCTCTCTCTCTCTCTCTCTCTCTCTCTCTCTCTCTCTCTCTCTCTCTCTCTCTCTCTCTCTCTCTCTCTCTCTCTCTCTCTCTCTCTCTCTCTCTCTCTCTCTCTCTCTCTCTCTCTCTCTCTCTATGATACTCGATGGGTTAATTCATTGCTAAATACAATCAATTATTAATTATCACCCGTGTACGTTCTCGTCGTTGTCTGTTTTTTTTCATTAATTTTTAATTTTCTTTATTTATTCATCAGAAGCCTATATACATTCTATGACTTTGAGCTAGTAATAGATTATGCGAATGAGCAAGTGATTTACCCCCGCCGCAGTAATTATTGTCGAAATTGTGCGTATACCGAAATTTGAATCTGAATACGATTTTTTTTTTTTTTTTTTCTCTGGTTCTAAATGTTATCACCTCGCTATATCAGAGATCTCGGTATAAACTTTATAAATTCAGTTTCATTCGCACGTACAAATACCTATATATGTACTACATATATAACCGTATATCTACTTAAAACAATGAAAGTATCAATGAAACTTCTTAGCTGTTCGCGGGCAAGCTTAGCCTATATGTATAAATATATAGGTATGTATATATCCGTAGCTTGGAAAGTCCAAGTTTTTCATCAAATCTCTCTCGATCGAACATGCCACTCGGTGAGCGGGCGAGCGAGCGAGCGAACAGGAGAACGGACAAAGAAACGCGATAAGCGAGATTTAAGACTCGCGGAATCGGAACGTATATGTACTGTACGTTGCGTTTTGGTATACATATTAAATATATATGTATATATGGTACAAAGTATACCTAGTTCGGGATACTAAAATATCGCATGAATAGATAAATAAATGAATAGATATAAAGTAAATGAAAATGAATCGAGTGTCATTAGGAAAAATATGAGGGGGGGGGGGGAGGGGGAGGAGGGAAATTATCGTCGGTATGATATGTATTATACCTACATCGTATGTACAACATATGTAAATATAGGTATGTATAAGACGAAGAAAGTACCCTGTATAATATTGTCACATATATGCTCGCTGCTCTGTGTTTCTACGAAATGTATAAAATTCTCTCTCGACTAGACTAAACACGATCTCTTAGCTCTCATGCCCGTAAAATTAAGAAGTTGAGAACGCGACGCGTCGCGACGGTCAGGCAAGCGGAGAAGCGGGGGGTTCGAGGATGGAGGGGAAAGAGGTACCGTGGCGGCTGAGCCAGAGCCAGAGCCAGAGCCAGTGGCAAGAATGGGAAGGGGGTGAGGTGAGGAGAGAGGGAGCGAAGAAGGGTGGTGGTCTTTGGTCCGCGCACTGACGCAGCACACTCGAATCCCTTTTGTATTTTATTTGCCCCGTGAAACCAACCATCGGTCGTCGTCGTCGTCGCCGACGTAGTCCTCGTTGTATCAAACGTGCTGCAGTAGCTGTGATACTGCAGTGAAATAAAAGATTTCATACGAAGTAAAGAAGGAAGGAAGTAAAAAGAAGACAAACTTCTGATTCAAGTCGCGGAACTTGAACTTAACTTGCACGCTGCAGCACGTGGCCTACTACTCTACTCATCGTTCTGCAACGCGAGTGGGGGGGTGTTCCTCTTTTTCACATACCGCTAAGAAGAAGAAGAAGAAGAAGAAGAAGAAGAAGAAGAAGAAGAAGAAGAAGAAGAAGAAGAAGAAGAAGAAGAAGAAGAAGAAGAAGAAGAAGAAGAAGAAGAAGAAGAAGAAGAAGAAGAAGAAGAAGAAGAAGAAGAAGAAGAAGAAGAAGGAGAAAAAGAAGGAAGAAAATACCCTCCTGCTGTTTCTACCGATAACGATGCCGATGCCACACCACTACCAGATTTTACTCACTTATCGCCTTATCCTTATGCTACATCCGACTCTGATCTTCACATTCATTACCATTCTTACCCAGTCTTTCATCTTCGTTCTAGTTCCTATCGTAATTTATGTTATCGTGAAATTTTCTCCAAAATAACTTATCGCAAGCTAGATGTAAATGAAGAGGTTTAATTACGGATAATCGGTAAACTCGGTCTTAAACCACGTACATCATCATCGATAATTGTTTACTTTCACACGTTTTTCAGATTTATGACTTTCCTCGATTTATTATACACGAGGCGTTATATACGGTCTTAACATACGCTCAGATGTACAGTTTGCATTATTTTTACAGCTGTGCAGCCTGTATGTAATACAGGTACATACTATGCGCACACATGCAAACGAGGCATGCATATAACTTGCAATTTAATTCGTATCGCGAAAGTTTCGCCTATATAAGCGAGTTTCTGTAGGTAGGTATACGTATACGTATGATAGAATGTGGTCAAACCTAGTCCGTAAAGAGGAAAGATATATTATACGCGTATGCTAAACCAAAGACTACGCCAATGATACCGAGCTCACCGACCTTCGAATCGGCCAGGCCGTTTTTGTGCTCTGACGCTGCAGGGCAGAGCGGGCAACAGCGGGGAGAGACGAGGGCAGCTAATGCAGTCCTCTCGCAGCCAGTTCGTCGCACAAGAAGAGAATATTTTATTCTATAAAATTTTCAAGCTACTTAACACTATCGCTGATTCGAAATAATACGATATAATATAATACGCTGTATGGGGGGGAAAAATCTTCACCTCTAATGCGTCAAATTATGTAATATATATATATATATTGCGTATATATACATATACATATATATATATATATATATATATATATGTATGTAATATATACGAATCGCGGGGCAATAATATTTTTAATTATTCGTATCACAGTAATTTTTAAAACCGCATATATACATGTATGTATGTATGTATCAAAAGATCGATAGTTGCAGATAACAATACCGTGATCCTATTTGAGAAAATAAGCGTACATTGAGAATCAAAGAAGATAAAAAAAAAAAAAAAATAGACAAAAGTAAAGATATATTGAAATAAATAGATTGCAAAAAAAAAAAAAAGTGAGAAAGAAATTTTGCCGAATATTTAATTATAGTATATCCCGTATATTATATATATATATGACATACATATATGTATATATATATATATACTACTATATAGAAACTAATATTTTTCTCGCAGATTTTAAAGACCGGTTCTAGCTGTTTGACGTTCTTTCAGACTGCGGTCAGTCGTTCTTGGAATGCAATCTGCAATAAAACGAGCGAGAAGTTTTCGAAAATAACACGAAACAATTTTTTTTTTTTTTGTTTTTTTTTTTGACAAGCTGCTTTGCCAGGCATAAACTTCTACCTCTTATTAGTATATATATATGTATATATATATATCCTCGCGAGAGTTCAAGGCACAATTTATTTAGCGTAATCGAGCATGTATGTATGTACATACATACACGTGTATATATCTGCATCATCGCTTATATTCACTTATATACATTAACAAAACTATTGTTTTATTTTTATTTTAGTCTCTTCTCTCTATCCCTCTCTTTGTTTTATTTTATTCGCTCTTCAACAAACAATCAATCGCATAATAATTAATGTGAATACTATTATAGTAAACAGATACATCGTATATGCATACCTATATGTTTAATTTCGTGATGGGGGGGGGGGGATAATTATATGACTGATTTTTTATCAACTACCCGCATATACATATACCTATATATATATATTTTCACGTATATAGAAATTGTTTCTTCAATTTAATTCTTATTATTTTGTTAAAAAAAAAAATTTTAACTCTTTGCAATCGACCGCTATACACGTTATGGGGATAACCCTGCAACGATCTCCCGCGCAATAATATATGTTGGCCAAAGTTATTAACGGTTCAGGTAAACTGCAGCAGCACTTGCACTTGCAGCATACGTTATACTATATGCGCTCCAGCAACATCGTCTAGACATTCATCTAACATACAACGTCGAAATATTAAATACACGTTAAATATAACTGCACGAATAAATATTCTCGAAAGGATCGCGATAATGAAAATATTGTATGTATGTACGAATGTATGTATTCATTTTCAAATTCTGTTTCTATCCGATAAAAAAATGTAGAAAAAAATAAATGAACACTGCAGAAACACATATTATTACTATAGATTTACAGATTTATCATAGGTATATGACTCGTTTATTTAGATCGTTGAACCGATTGACGTGACGAAAATATGTTGATGAAATCAAATTTAATAACGACTAGATAAGAATGGCTGTATACCTTATTATTTTTTCTCTCTTGCGGAGAGATCTACTCTGTCATTTATATACCAAATATCCGCGTTTTTCATTTTTTTTTCCAATTTCAATTTCAATTTTTCTTTATATTTTTCTTTTTGTTCGTTTCAAAAAAATACCAAAGAACGAGAAGAAATAAAAGAAAATGGCAAAGAATTACGACTCTATACCACCTTATAATAATATAGTAAATAATAAAAACCCACCCGTATAACCGCATATAATAAACGCACTACATAATAATATGATATCCGCCAGCTGGTCGAATCGAAATGATCATGTTTTATATTTTTACACCGAACAAAAATCAATATCCAAAAATAAATAAATAAATAAATGAATAGAAGAAAAAAAAACAGTATACAATTATGTACAATAAACAATGAATAACATGTCCTTCCAGATAACGTCAACCTCAACAACTGTATAACAAACAAACAAAAATATGTTATATTTTGTTATTTTTGCAATCAAATACCCCGATAAACATCCTATATTAAAATACCGTGATTGAAAAAAAAAAAAAAAAATAAAGATAATAATAAATAAAATAGAAATCATTGACAAGCTACCGAATTTTACAATACATACTCACCGACTCCACATACCTATACATACATATTGTATATTATAAACTCTCTCTCTATATGTATAATTGCGGGATCACAAAATTATTGTTTGATTTTTTTTTTTTTTTTCGCGATCATAAAACAAAGAAATATTTCGGCATCAATCTATCTAATGTACTATCCGAATCCGATATTGCTATACGTAATTATGTATACATTATAATGTCATAATGTGATTATTATACATATGTATATGTATAGGTTACGTATTATATTATATTATTACTATGAATATTATTTTTAATGAAATCAGCCCCAAACCGAATATAATAGATCATATAAATAATGATTATACATATACCTATGATACAAACCGCGGGCATATATAAGATTATTCGCACATCATTATAATTTTCTTATTTCTCGTATACATATGTGTATATATATATATATATATATATATATATATATATATATATATATATATATATATTATTATTATACATACACTATATGTATATATAATATAATAGAGACAGAGAGAGCAATAACGTTGGAAATATTAGTCAAACTAGTTTAATTATTATATCGTATCTATATATATATATATATATATACATATACATATAATTGTTGTATAGTTGATATATAAATTTTCAGCTACTTGGCCGTACTAACATCCATTTGGTTTATACAATAAACTGGTGAGAAAAAAAAATTAAAAAAAAAAAAAAGTAATAATAATAATATTAATAATTTGTTTCAACTATTATAATATCATATATTAACATATACGATATAAATAATAGTACATAGTGATGAATCAAAAATCCAAACGCAAAACGATACTGCAGCGAGCAGCAAATACATATATACATATATATATTTAATGAATTAATTTATTTGAAACTGTTCCACCTGTTTAAGGGATATATAATTATTATTAACGGTTATTAAAATATTTATTATTCTCAACCGTTTCATTTGATAATAATAATAATATTAATAATACTAATAATAATAATAATAATAATAATAATAATAATAATTTGTCGTTTGTCATATACAGTATAATGTAACAATTATGATACACATATACGTATAATAGTACACGCTGCTTTTAAGAAAAGAAACAAACAAAAAAAAAAAACTTAGTTTCGACATTTTTGGAGATCTTTATGGTACACATGCATATATATTTCGCCGTCTGCTGCAGCAATTTTCGAATTATTATTATAGGCGAGATCATCATCGAGGTATATGTACACACATATATGTATATGAAAAGGGGAATTAATGAACGTTATAGCCGATCGAAAGAAGAATAAATAAATAAATAATAATAATAAAGAAAAGTTAAGGAAAAGTAAACGAATAATTATCTAAATATATATATATTGTAGTGTATATGATGGATGAGAAAAAAAGGAAGAAAGAGAAAAAAAAAGGTGCAGCTTGAAAAGGGATTATCGCGTTAAGTTTAGCGTAAATAGATTAATAATGATAATAGTAATAATGATAACAATAATATTAATAATAATAATTATAATAATAATCATCATCATCATAATAATATTAGGTTGAATCTGTTACGTCTAACGTTCTTTTCACTTGTTTTTTATATGTATATGTATGTGTGTGCGTGCGTATATGTATATATATTATAAATAAATATACATATATTATATGTATAGTATATATATACAATATATACCTGTATATGTGTGTGTGTGTGTATGTGTGCGTGTGTGATGTAAAGAGAACTGGACTTTTTACGCAATTGCTTAATTATAGTTTTGTAAGTAATAAGAGGTGCGTAACAAGCCTACTGTGATTTGATTAAAAGAACAATTAGATATTTAGCTATTATTATACGTGGGTAGACAGAATAGTGAAAACTATACATACATAACATAATATAATATAATATAATATGATATAATTATATATATTATACGTGTAAAATAATTGCATATTTTCGAGCACTGCAAAAAAAAAAAAAAAAAAATGTCGCAGCTTTTCATTCAGCAATCTTATAACTAAATTAATATATATATAAATCACTATATAGTCAGCTGCATTATATATATATTATGAATTGAAACTGCGAATTTTAACGTTTAAACATTGACTCACTCGCTCACTCACTCACTCACTCATTCTCTCATTCATTCACTCACTCTTAAAAGCCCTTATGTATATATAAATATTTAAAGAAAACACCTGTGTCCATTAAAATCGACAGTGTTTTTAGCTATATTTAATATTTCCCCTTCCATTCTAGTTAAGTCTTAAAGAAAAAGAAAAAAAAAATTAATAAATAAATAAATGAATAATATTAATAATTATAATAAGAAATAAAAAACATAATAATAATATTATCAATACTTTTAACGTAAATACTTGTATATAATAATAAATATCCGATGAATAAACATCTGATTTCTGTTTCAAATTTATATATCTTATTATAATATGTATATGTATGTATATGTATATAATACCTATATGTATTCTACCTATTATACCTATATATCTATTAGATATCTCCCGTTTCTTTTTTCATCTTCCTGATTTTCATACAAGTACTCAATAATATTGCACGACTTCAGTGATAATCGTTGTTGGATATAAATTTTTCATCTTTAAAAATCAGTTTTACGTAGTAGGTATGTATGTACCTCCAATATACCAAATAACAGTATGCATATAGTTGGGTGGGTATTATTCATTGGCATAAGGAAATGGCACGGTGATCTATAGTCTAGCCAAGCTAGCAATGGTCTGTATAAAATACTCCATCTATAGGTAGGATAGAATAAAATGAAGATGGCGGTATGAAAGTAACCGTTGTTTGCTGTGCCTCGATTCAGCTCCATTTTTTGTATACATGTGTATGATCACAAGTAAAAAATATTTCAATTATTCAACCACCAGAGAAGAAATAAGCGTTTGTTGTCAATAAAGAATCAATAGAATTTAGGATACAATAATTATGCTGGAAAGAATCGGGGGTAGTTGTATAAAATGGTCACGAGTTCCAAAGGTGAGCTTTATAGATGGCAAGAATTATGCTTGGGATGAAAATGACGTTGATATTTATAATGATGAACTAAAATTTTAACAATTTCAGATCTCAAATTATTTATTTCACACAAAAATGTATTCAGATTGGAAAGAAACGCCAAAGCTGCCTTTGGCTTTGGACTTTGTCTCGAAGTACGACAAACAAGAAACGGAGAGAATACTAAACGTCTTGAATAATACAGGTGTCGATGAATTGACAAGGTAAATTTATCTCAATGGAGTAGAATTATTTATTAAATATATCCATTAAGAAAAACGTGTAATAGAGATTCCGATTAAGCTGGAGTCTTTGGTTAGCTCTGCGGCGTATAGAGAATAATCAATTTTCTTTTAAAAAATTGTAGCTGGTGTTGAACTTTACGGTCCCCAGTTATCATTGGGTTAATAATTTGAGAAGGAAATAGAGAATTTTCATTCATCTATCGAAGGAATTAATAGAGAAATGATAGCAGTGAAATTACACAGGTACGATATAGCAAAAACGCGGATTCACAACATGGCCAAATATCGGAATACTAATGGACCATTCAAGACTATACAACAAGTACTTGAAGTTGAAAATTTTGGAGTAAAAGTATTGGAGAAATTTGTCGTGTCTATTGCGGCAAGTTCAAGCGAAAGAAAAACCCTTCCAGATAAAAACTACAAACCGTCCGCAAAGTTACTTAACTATATCGCAACGCCTGCTTTAAGTAATGACAAAAGACGAGTGAGTATACTATTACCTATACCAGTCAATGAAATTATAACGTTTTTTAAATAATAATAATGAATAATAAAACGAAGGGATCAATACAAATTGTCAATGACAACTTAGTGTTTTTCCATTATTTTCAGTCCATCAATACTGTGACAAGCATTTTTGTTTCCTCTAATCATATTAGTTGGGCAAAAATCGAAGCTAGTGGACGTTTGTTGTTGTGGGATAGCTTCAACGCTTTCGAGTTCGTTAAAAACGACAATCCCACAATGCTGCATGATTTGGTAAGATTGGTAACACTTCGTTTGTGACTGATTAGTAAAGAAATGAATAAAAACAGAGTAGATATAGAATTTTTCGAGTTTCAATCCTTCGAGGATTGGGTCTACTCCTTTTTTCTAATTACAGGCTTTAAGGGTACGCAACAAGCTACCTGGATCTGATGTTTACGTAATAGAAGGTGTACCAAGCCAGCAAAATTCTTTGAATAATCAGCAGAAATCAAACTTTTCAAATGTACAATGCCTCCAGTTGAATACGATGCTAATGACACTATTAGCTACACAATTTAATAACTCTAATGGTTAGAGAATTCGTTAATTGTTAGTCAATATCAATAATGTGGATGGTAATATATTTATTTTCAGAAGCTGATTCGATTGCCCACTGGACGATGATTGATAACTGTTTTTATCTTCGACGGCAAATTACCGCGAAATTATTTCACCTGCTTGTTGGCAATGAAACTGTATCAGCGCATAGTGTTGTCAACCAGATAATAGACAATACAATTTCAAAATCATTGGCGCATATTCCGCCGATAATTATCGACTTTAATGAAATGGAAATTTATGAAAAAAGCGATGTAGTTAAAAAAGAGGTGTTGAGTCAGGCCCTACTAATGTCGATTACTTTTACGGATTTAGTCGTGAATCATAATCCTCTTTCGTTAAAAATACTAGAACAAAGAGGGCAGAGAAGATTTTAACTAACTTATTTTGTTTGCAATAAAATTGTTACCAAGTTACCAAATCCAGTTGTCTTAAAGTTATTAAAATTTTATTCCAAAAAGATTTTATAGTTATGTAATTTGGACGACTTGCAGGCATGGTGGATATATCGAGGGATAGTGTATTTGTATTTATTTATTTATTTATTTATCATCATTAACTTTTTACAACACTAATTTCTACTCTCTGCGTCAAAACTATTAATTTGAAACATTCGTTATTGCGATAAATATAATTTCAAAGGTATTTCATAGCGGCTTTGCACTTTTGACGACAGTATCAATTATCCAGATGAAAAAATATGAGTCCTTTGTGAATAATTTATTATCGCCCAACATAGGAGAGAGATTGAAAGTTAAAAAATAAGTGAAATTCGCTGTGTGCTGCGCGATAAGACGACAATTGTTTACCGACGATCTAAGGCTAGATAAAATTTTCTCTTTCATTTTTATTATTTTATATATTCTCTTCTTCGTAATCGGACGAGTCAGAGGACGACGTAATAAGTGCTGTTGATAAACTCGGCGTCTTTGCAGAGTATGGAAATTGCGAGAGTCGCAATTTTTGCGGATTCCAACATTCCGGTAAAGAATGCGATCCGTTTGTAGTCTTTTCCTGAGATATCGGCTCTACGGATCTCAATTCCATCATTGATCCTCGACGTGACGGTCGTCTAGTACTATCTACAATGTTTATTGACTGAACATTTAATTGTCTAGATGTGTTTAGCCTTGATACAAATCTCATTCATGAATAGATTATTTTCATTGAAATAATAATACAAATAAAAAGAAATCAAGCAGAAACTGAAACTGCGGATTAGCAGATGAATTGGTAAGGGTAAATAAATAAAACAAAGACATAGGTCGAGCAATTTCACCAAAGTATAATTACAATGAAATAAAAAGACTTACGCAACGAAGAAATGAGATGAGATGAGAAAAACGACATTTAGTTTCACCCTCCAAGTATAAATACCTGTTATTCTCAATGGAGAATAGCAATACTCAAGTTGTGCGACCGAAGGTGTGCTATCAATGGCTTCTTGGGATCCGGTTGAATTTATTGAACAAATACTCTCTTGGCCAAAAAGTCCGATAACTGATTGAACTTTTGGCTGTTCAATTCCTCCTAAAAATATATATACACGTGAATTAAATACGTGATCATTTCCCTCTCTCCATGATATACCACGGCCTTAAAACTGACCCAAAAACGTAGCCGATGGTGAGTTGTAAGCCAAATATTCCTTATTAGAACACCAAGCGGGAAATTCATTCTGTTTCACTGGACGAGTAGAGTCGTAATCATCCTCTCGTTTCCAAGGAAGCATTGTTTCCGTTGCTGTAGGAGTTGTCGCACGTTGACATTCTCCTGAAAAATATATATAGACAGACCTGTGAAACTTTTTTCTAATTGTATGAGTTTGTCCATTTGAATGAAACGGTTGATATAATTTTTTCGCATAATCGATTTCAGGTCCATTTATCTGTTAGATTTCCACTTTCTACCTTCCAAATCACGTTGAGACAATCCCAGTGGAGCCAATTGTGTATCAAGAGTACGTGGGGGTTCTGTAATGGAAATATGTAGTATGAAATAATTTAAAATAACAAAATTTCATCAAGATTCAAACAAGTTTACCTGAAGAACGAGCTGTGAATGTAATTCCAGACTCCCAATCTTCTTTGTTAGTCGGTTTGCTCCCTTCTTTACATTCCGATTCGTATAGTACTTCGTTGATATAATCTGGGAAAATGATTAAAGAATTATTTATGACCCTGGTGACAAAAATATTTGAACTTTCTCTGCCTCTTCATCTCTTTTAACGATCGTCAATCGTGTCTGATCGGTTATTTATCCTCGTTACAGAGTGATCGAAGAAAACAAAATTGAACTAATTATTTATTCATCTTTCTGTCTACCCAAGGCTTTGAGCTTTGGTTTTATACCTTGTGAGAATAATTTAGTAGATCCATTTTGCTGTAATTCTGGAAAACTGACATGGTTCTGCTTTCCTTCCTAAGAAATAAATACTCTGTTAAAGTTTATTCTATTCAAGGCGACTAATAACAGCAAATACATCGAGGAGAAAATTAACGGTGCACTTAGCACTCGGCGAAAAAATGCCCATCTTAAAAATGCTGTAATTCGATGAAGAGACGTCGAAAAAAATCATTTCAAAAAGCATTTTGAAGGTTGCAATTTAATCTTCAAGATGGTTATTTGAAATTTTTTTACGCTAATTTCTGACCTCGCGGCGTAGGTTCGAGTGCAGAGTTGCGAAACGCAGAGAATACCAAGATTTTCAAAATTCTCTGTAGAGCGTTCAAAAAATCGCAGAGAATTTCCGGGATACCCATTTTTTAGCCTTAAATCTCCCCTTCAAAATTCTATTTTTAACTTTTTTACGCCAATTTTTTTCACGAGGTTATCCAACTTTAAGTCAAGTCATGCGTATAAGCACCCCTTGTATGTGGGTGTACTTGACTCAAAGTTGAATAACTCCGTGAAAAAAAATCGCGTGAAAAAGTTAAACAAATTCATGTCGAAGAGGAGATTTCAGGCTATAAAATGGCTATTTTGAAAATTCTCTGCGATTTTTGTAACGCTCACAGAGAATTTTGAAAAACTTGGCTTTCGTTGCGATTCGCAACGCTAGGCTAGAACCTATACCACAAGGTCAAAAATGACCGTAGAAAAAATTTAAAGATACCATCTTGAAGATGAAATTGTAATCTTCAAAATGCTTTCTGTAGCGATTTTTTTCGATTTTTCGTCATCGAGTTGCAGCATTTTGAAGATGAGCATTTTTTCGCGAAGTACCGAGTTAATTTTTTCCCTGAATGTAATTATTCAAACAATGGTAAAATGCACCTTCGGTAATTTCTTGCTACGTTTATTCCGATGTTTATGCTCTCCCATCATACGTCTTATGTTCATGTGCATTTTATAATTCACTTGAGTGGATAAGTCCCGATCATTAACAGCATGACGACTGTAACTAAGGCGGCGATGCTGTAATTATAACAAAACATTCAAGTTCACATATTAGCCAAATGATACCCATATATAATTCGATTTGTTCCAAGTTTTAGATAAACTCACGCGTTTGTACGGCTTGCACAATTCCTCGGCTAATAAATGGTGTATCCTGGCATCGGTCAGATCTTTTTTAGACGGATTATATTCAAGTTCTTGGAGATCAATGTTCCAGCTAGATTCCAGCTGGCTGAAACTCGGGCTGAAATTTACAAATGCATATAATTTTGAATTTCGAATGAAAAGCCAAACAATTTCGGGAGGAATTTTGGATCTTGGAAAACCTTTTGTTCGACTGACCTGCCGTTGAATTGCCCGGTATTACTGTAATTTCGAAATATTGCAGACATGCTTTCTGTACCGCTAATATTTCCTATCGTCGAAGCATTCCTTCTGATATATTCCATTGCATCTTTCATTGTCAGTTTGGAATATGTTTCTAAAATTTTTGGCTCTGCCCCTTGATGATTCCTCAACAGATATGGACGTATGAATTTGTTATCGAACCGCTTGAATCTGTAATAGAAAATAAAAAAATTACGAATATATTTATGGCATTAATACGAGTGTGTATCGATAGTACGAAAGAAATAGAAAAAGTGGTTGAGGATAAAAGAACTTGTGCCTAAAAAAAGAAAGAAATAAAGAAAGTTGTATGTGGAATGAATTCGGGGCAGCTAAAGACAGCTACACACGTTTTCTTTCCTTTCGTTACTATTCACGTCTTTGCTTTCGTGTTCTTTTTTTCCTGTAATGGGATTAACGTTATTTTCAAACAACTAGTATTACTCACTTATCTCTGACGTGGTAATTTCCATGTTTTCCCAGAATATCTTCTACACCGGTCATTGTGTGGTCCATGATCTATATAACGAAGAATAAAAACAGAACTGAATATGATATAATTATATTACTAATTTAGCTGAAGAGATGAAAATGATTAGAGAAATTCGGTAAAAGAAACCTGCGAATAAAATTGAAAAAACGACCCATGTTTATTTCATAGACGCCCTCGGATCGATTTCATATCCATCAAGATCCTATAATTTATCAGTCAAATGCGGAGCTACTTGTGATGGATTTAATACAGAAAAACAATTTCAATAGCTCTCACCCGTTCATGAATCCTTTCATTCATCGTAGGCTTTCGTTTCTCGGCAGTTTTTACGTTCAATATTCTGACGAGAGGTTTGATGGTGATTCCCTGGAAATAAAAATAAAAAAATAAAAAATAGAAGGTCATATCGTGATAATGAAAGTAATAAAAATACGTGTAAAATTATAACTGTACCTGAATGAATACCGTGAAGTAAATTACGGCAATGGTTGTCGTGATGAACATCGGCTGAAGAGGAACGTGAACCGGATCAATCAACAATACCAAAGCGAAGGCAACAGCACCACGCAATCCGCCGTATGACATTACGAATTTTTCTACTCTATCCAATTTATGTAATCGGAATTGATTAGCCACTGCGGCGAGGAGTATCACGCCTGCGAGAAGAAGATACAAAATGAGGCGATATAAGAACCTGTACATCGTTTGCCACATAAGTTTATTTTTATTTTTTCGTTTTATTGTTATAGTAGGATAAAGAAGCGATATAAGGGAAAGAAATTGAGGAGTTATTGTTGATTTCTTACCGATAATACGATAAACCGAACAAAATACGATAGTAGTTACGACGAACCACGTGTTCCAGTCGTGCTTATTATTTACGGTCGCTACGCCAAGAAACATGAATATTATTGTCTCGGAACTACTCGATAGCATTTTCATTGTATATTTAACAGTGGTGTGAGATTTGTGCGATATGTTCGCTTCCACGTAATTTTTCATCGTTATACCGCAAAATGTTATTCTGTAACAAAAAAATTTACACAGCACGATCGTGCATCAGATATATAATATTCGATATGCAGATTTTTTTTCCAAAGACATACGTTCGATAATTGCAGTATGGTGAAATAAGATGCCTGTTAAAATATGAGCCCTTAATATTAAAATTTAGAGGTTCCTATAATCGCAATTTTTTATTTTCCATTTAAAATACATGGGAAATGTTCTTGTTGCGCTTTTCGACTTCCATATCTCAAAAACTAATCCACTTGGAAAGATTCTGCATAGCTACTTTTGTTCAAAATTGAACGCTCTACAAAAAAGATCTCTTGGTCTTTATCGATGAAACTAACTGTTTCGAAGTAATTCATAACTTTGACCATCAATTCAACCATGAATAACTTGGAAACGGTTGGATTCATCGAAAAAGCCCAAGGGACCTTTTTTGTAGAGCGTTGAATTTTGAACAAAAGTAGTCATGCGGAATTTTTTTAAGTGAATTGGTTCTTGAGATATAAAAATCGTAAAGTGCCACAAGAACGTTTCCCTGCAGCATGTATCTGTAATGGAAAATAAAAAATAGCGACGAGGAATCGCTCGATATTACTATTAACGGCCCATATTTTAACAGGCATCTTATTTTACCTTGGATGTGAAATTGTATATGAGAGAGACTCACGCCAATATTCCAGACATGTGGAAGATCTCTGCGTTAAGGTAGGCAAGGTAAGCCATAACGAATATGAATATCGGCTCAATTACCCTTACTTCGTGGGTGAACCTTGTTACGATTCCAGTTGCGAAACCCCAAGCTATACCTATTATTGTACCGCCGATAGCGACTACTAGGAATGACGCAAATCCCGAGATTACGTCTGTATAAATAATGCGGGACGGTCCCATTTCGCTGTACGCTTCAAACATATTATAAAGTACCTGTAATTTAGGATACATATAACGTATAAGTAATATGTTATAACTTTTTATTTATTTATTTATTTTTTTTTTCGTTGTTTATCACGTTGATGCAGATCTCTTTATCAATATAGATTTATTATTTACCACGGTGACCGCGTCGTTCAACAAACTCTCCCCGAAAACAACTATGTACAATATCTCGTTAACGTGTATTTCCTCAAAAACAGCTAAAACGGCTACGGGATCAACGGCGCTTATCAACGCCGAGAAAAGTAGCATATCGAGAAGCGGAGTCGTGCACCCGAACAAGCCGCTCTTCCCCAATAGCCAAAGTGATCCACCTAAGAAAGAAGAAGTAGAAGGGAAAAAAAAAACAGAAATATGATCAAAAAAATAATTTATCGCGTTTGTAAATATAATTAAATTCATTTGGCTCCTTTGGGCTGCACAGCTCACCGATCGAAAGAGTATTGAATATCGTTCCGAGTACTGCGAATAACAATATCGTTCCCAAATGATCAAAGAATAATCTGTTAGGCATGAAATATCCAGCGTCCAATATTATCGGTGGTAGCATATAGAGAAAAAATGTATCTGGTGTTAGCGGTGATACGTGAACGCTACCAGCGTGAAATAATAATACACCGACTACAACCCCAACGACTATTAGAAGGCAAGACTCGGGGAATATCCTGCTCAATTTTGGTGCCATGTGAAAACCTGTGGTCGACAAAAATAAAAATAATAAAGTAGCTGTAGTATATGTATATAATATAATGGGATTAATCGTTATAGGTATATGCGCGTGCAGGTCACGTGGCGTGTATAAATATCCGTACAATAATAATAATAATGCTAATAATAATAATATTAATAATGGTGACGATGATCGTGATATTACCTATTTTAGCGAGGCTGGCAAAAAATATCCATATTCCTATAACAAAGGGGGTTTCCACCCGGTGAAATTCAACGGTAATAATGTCGTACTGGCGACTAGATTTTTCAACATGCATTTCGGCGTCTGCGACAACTTTTTTCACGGGTCCCATAGGGCCGAATTCCATACCGGGAAATGGGCTTCGTAAATCTTCAGGCACATCTTCATTGTAAAGACTTGTAACGAAGTATTTCGACGTTGTGGTAATCGGTTCTTTCGCTATGGCTGCATTAGGTTCTTTTGCGCCGTTGTAAGCCGCGTTCGCGGTTAACTTTATATCGAATATATGATCAAAATGACCCACCAGACACATTACGTATACTATATTAATCGGCGAATTAAACTTAGCCATTATTATTGCTGCTGTCAGCGCGTGCGATTATCCGCGATGATTGTATTATTTATCATCTGTCGTCTTTCGTTACAGAGACTTCGACATTTTATCGTATTAAAATAGTATTAATAATAATGATAATATGTAGGTATCACACGCTTAATTACAACGCGGTTGTATCACGGTATTTATACTTAAACATATTTATACAGAACGAAGGGCTCTTCGTTCCTCAAACTCTCCGCACACACACACACACACACTCTCTCTCTCTCTCTCTGTCTTTCCCCTCTTTCAATATATTATTTGTTAGTTGATATTCATTTTCTCCCCCTCTCTCTCTATCTATCTATCTTTGTATTATTTATATTTTTGATATATTATTCTCGGGTGGTAGAATTTCTTTCAATCATACATGCTCACATGTTACATTGTAATATACGTATGGGCGTTCGATATTATTCGCAGGGGAGTGCGTCGTTACTGGATATACCCTATTCTATCCCTGGCCAGCTGATCGTTGACCGATAAACGCGCAGGCGTTGCGACGCGGTTTAATACGCGGGGGTGCGCAACCCATCGACATACCACGTGCTCATACGGTATGTATATAGCTATTACGTAGCGAGGTAGGTTCGAAAACGATAAAATCGAAAATCCGCAGTATGGACCAAAGAAAAAAAAGAAATACAGGGGAAAGGGTGCACAATCAATTCCAATGGCAAACCAATTTCGCAGCCCGCGGTCTTTTAGTCATTGTCTTCCTTAACGAATAATCGTTCTCTACATATCTTACAACTAATCGTACCTTGGTCGTTAAATCAACAATAGGGATAAAAACGTAAGGGGAATAAATAATTCTTATAGCTATAATATAGGTGCGTAGCATTTGCCGTGGTTTCATTTTTCTAATTGCGAGAAGGATGTGAGAATGAGTCGAAAATTACGATTAATAGAAGCATACGGGTCAGTCTTAAAGGTGAGATAGCTTAAGAGCTAATTCAACGCGAGGTATAAATATATGTAGGTATATAAATCTTATAGATACGTGTAAGGATCAGGTTAAAGCATACAACTTGCCCACTACAGCATAGATTTTTATCCAATCTGCATTTTGTATCCAATAAATTCACTGATTATTATATTCCAATGGGGATTTATCACAATATTCACTTGATTTATATACTCCGATTCCTGGAGATTAACACTTCACTTATATACTCCGATTCCTGGAGATTAACACTTCACTTATACTGATTCCTGGAGATTTCACAATATTATCACTGATACCCCGATCCCTGGAGATTCACAATTTACTGATATTACTTATCCTGGAGATTCACGGTTTACTGATATTCGATATATCCTTGTATAATTCCAAACTTTTATGCCTGATTCTTTTTATCGGACTGTAACGCGTTACCGCCAATTCTCGCAAGGTACGCGTCGCAGGTCCGCGCTCATCGCGTAGGTTAAACTCCGGCTTTATCGTTAGAATCGCGAATTGACAATCACATTTAGTAGAAAAATATTGAAAGAAATAATCATCACTACGTTTAAACCCGCGACAAATCATCAGACGCTATAAAGATTCACTGTAAACTTTTTTAATATAATAAACTCCGGACCGACGTTATCGAACGAAAAGAAATCCCACGTGAACTGAAGTGAGGAGCACGCCGCCGCACTGTGCTGAAATTTGAAATGGATACTTCTGATTGGTTAACAACCGATGTGAATATTGCCGCGCTGGAAAATTCGCGGCTAAAAGAAGGGATATGTGCCAACGGTCATCGCGTACCTTTCCCATCTCTCTCACACTCATTTGATTGACATGCAATCCCGTCATATTTCCAAATTAGATAATTATTCAATTAGACTAGCGACAGATATCTCGGTAGCAGATTGTCATGAATCAATTTAATATTCGCGATTGAAAATCACCGAATTTTAGATCTAGGGACTTGTCATCCACGATTTACCATCTTGACTACGTCAGAGCCTACCTCACTAGTCAACATCGAGTCCAACTGGTTGTCCATATAGCCGTAGAAAGTTTCATAAAAACTTTTTTAATGGAAGGAATAA
Organism: Macrophya alboannulata; assembly: GCA_949628255.1. Lineage (NCBI taxonomy): Eukaryota > Metazoa > Arthropoda > Insecta > Hymenoptera > Tenthredinidae > Macrophya > Macrophya alboannulata. The sequence continues at coordinate 317,868 of OX451213.1, forward strand.
TCATTTGATTAAACCGTCTTCGGTCCGCATATGAAACAGAAATTTTCTAACCAAACTTTGACGACGTCTGGATATAATTTTTAGCAATTTAACTGCCGCCATGCCCCCTGCTAGGTGTATTGTATACACCGTCATACCCGATCGATATAACAGGACGCGCGGTGGCAGTGGGCGTCGGTGGTGGTGGTGGTGGTGGTGCAGGGCCATCCCCATGACATAAAGAGGATAGGGTGATATCGGTGCGCGTCCTTAAAAATTTTTGCTCGACTTTAAATCCTTACGGACTAGGATGTAGTTATGCCCAAAAACAGTAGGAGGCATGCGATAGAATCAGGTACAAAACGTTCTTACGTCCGTCCAGCTGTACGGACGACAAATACAACCGAGAATAAACATTACCGAAGTATAAACATCGGTGTTGTAAACGGGAGACGATGGGTACTTCTCAAAAAACGTCTCGGCTTAAATACGGACGAGGAATTGGCTGCGCATTTGTTGGATTTGGGTGAATCATCAACTAGGTATGGAAACATCGATACCCTCAATTGAATCTGAAACTTTATTTTTATAATACAGATAGCTTGTAACGAGCATCACATGCTGCGCCTATCTTAGCTGTCACTTGAAAGTTCCGTCACACTTTCAAGTGCTTAACCAATGCTATGCTATGCTATGCAATGGCTGGTAGGCTGGCTGCCTGCTGCTGAAACGTCAAACAGAGACCCCCCCCCTACTTCTTGGCTCCCCCCCAACCCCCCCTTCCCTGTCATGCTTTGCAAATATTCGCGCGAATGTTAATCGATATTTGATAGGAAACGCGCGATTATTTGAATACCAATTTTTTATTCTTAAAAAGCAAATAAAAACAATGCGGAATGTTGAAAAATGATTCATTGTTGTGTAACCGCGTTTATTAACGAATGATTAATTTTATTTCAAAGATCAAGCAAAAGATGCCAAAACCCTTCAGACTGGAAGGCAGATCGTGGGAACGAAGGAACAGGCCCAGATGCAGTCGTAATAGAAGATGGAGCGGACGAGGCTGAGGAGCCCTTGCGACGAAGTCCGCGGAAACAATTACCGTTGCCTTTACCAATTGCAGAAGAACCAGAATTGCTGTCTCCGAATGCGGCAGAGAAGGTAGAAGAGACGGAAACGGAAGGAGAAACTATCAGAGAAACAAACAAAGTACACGTTAGACGTAGCTCTAGGAACAAGCATCACAAAAGTAAAACAAAGCACCATAAAGTTAAACGTAAGAAAAGAAAACACCCTAAGAATTTGGGAGAAGCGACCTCGGAGCTGAATGAACAAGATCTTTTGAATCAAGATGTGGATGATGGGGGGATTAGTAAAGAAACTAATCGGAAAACAATTTGTCAGAACAATCTGGACATTGGAAATGATGGAGAGGTTGAAACGGGGGAATTTCGAGAGCCCGAGATAGAGGTAGATTTAGAAAAGCCAAAGACTGAAGATGTAGATAGGGTAGAGTTCGTTAATGATGTAAATAGGAATAAAGATGGCATTCCTGACGGTGATCAACCAAGTAATAAAATATCAGGCAAAGAGTTAAGGGATAGGAATGCAGAAGGGAATGAAGAGGATAGGATATTAGCTGTAAATACGTGCAAAAAAAAAGCCGCATTAGCTGTTGAGGAAGATGCGGTGGATCCGGATAACAGGCAGCAGGAAAATACGTCTGACAAAAAGTCTGAAATCTCTGAGAATGCTTCTGACACTGATTTAGAAGGTGATAATAAAACTATAGCTGAAGAGACGGTTCAGGAACCAGAAGTCGATATACCTGAGGAAAGAAAGTTTCGCAAGAAAAGAAAACGAGTTAGGTATGAAGCTGGACGAGGTACCGGGAGCATTAAAAATTCAACAGAGAGTGTAGCAGAGTCGGAACACGGACATAAGCATCGTAAAAAAAAACACAAGCACACAGGCGAGCACAAAAATAAAAAACATCACGATGTTAGAAAGGCTCCGCAAAATGGGATCGTTGCTTGTGAAAATAGCGCCGAGCCTGTTTCCGTTATAGCTAATATACCTCAGGTGATACCAGATTGTACACCAGTTGAAATAAACTCTGAAAACTCGTTGACTGAACCTCATAGATTTGCTATTAAAATAAAACTTTGTCAGGAATGCAACAGCCGGCATTTACAAGATGCATGTCCCTTGCTAGAGCCTCAGTATTTTATATCAGACTCAATAACTTATCAAAATTGGTTGAAAAAGCACAAAGATAATTCTGAAGTTCAGAAGACAGTTGGCTCCAAAGATCCTATGTCTGAAGGATATGATAAACCAGCTGATGACGGTTTCGAGTCTGACGAAGAGCAAATCAATTCAGAGCAATCCAAGCAGAGAATCAAAGTTGAAAGCGAGGAGAAACAGCTTGTCGTTGATAAGGACAGACCCATTTATGCCAGAGATTCTCTACCTGAGTGCTTGGAACTTAAAGTAACCAGTCATGACCATGGGCTTGGGGTTTACGCCAAGAGTCAAGTACCCATGTATGCTAGGCTCGGTCCACTGGTCGGAATCCCTGTTAAAGAAATGGATATACCTGATGATTTCTCAATGAGACATATTTGGGAGGTGATTATACACACTGAAGGGCAAAATTAACGACGCGGAGTACCGAGTGCACCGTTAATTTTGTTGTTGATTGTAGTTTCATTTGGCTTATTTTTCATCGATTGCTGATTACCTGCACATTCTGCTTCTTCCAGATGGAGGACAATGGAAAAACTTCTTACATCAGTACTACAGACCCTTTGAGAAGTAACTGGGTACGATATATGAGGCCAGCAGATACCAAGGAGGAAAGAAACGTCGTAGTAGTCACCAGACAAGGAGAACTCCACTTGGTTACAACACAGAATATTTCTCCAGGGATGGAATTGACCTACTGGGCTGACTCCCAATCTTCAACTTGGACACGAAAGAATAAAATGGACAAGACCAGTGCGTTGTATATTTATTATAATTCCTCTAGTAGCGAAAAAGTAATGACTGTAATTATGACAAATGTATTTTCTTTTAAGATTGCGGAGGCTGTAATCTGAATTTTGCTCATCCAATTTACTATCGACTTCATTGCTGCATCTTTCATGACACCAACTACAGTCTTACAATCAGAAAATATCACTGCAAGGTAAATAATATTGTTTAAGTATAAATAAGACATTGAATACAATATTCAAATTACTTTTGATTTCCAGGTTTGTGGAGCTGCTGTGTTAGGGAAAGACAACATCATGAAACATGCTGCTGAGCTACATGCTGGTCGTGGAGCTTACCAGTGCCAATATTGTAAAAAGTTCTTCTTAAGACTTAATTATTTGGAGATGCATAGAACTTACGGCTGTTCACAAAACCCGCAAAGAGCAAGGCCGCTATGTGATTTTTGTGGCAGGAAATTTTGTCAGCCACAAAAGCTTAAAGTACACATCAAGAGAATGCACAGCGGTATAATTTCACTCCTACATATTATAGTTTTGTATTAACTGTTATTATTTTTCTACCGCTAGAACAACAGGAGTTCAATTGAATCTGAAGTTTTACTCTTTTATAGAACTGCCATTCTTATTTGTAATTATTTCTCATCTTCTATGACAGATATGTCCGAAGTACTAAGAGAGTTCCAGTGCAAGTTGTGTCTAAAACTTTTGGGATCTCGAGCAGCCTTACAACGTCACATGAAGGAGGTCCATCACAAGGATGTTGTTGGAGCGGCTACCTGCGATCGTTGCGGAAAAATGTTCCAGAATAAGAGTAATCTCAAGATTCATATGCTGACTCATAGCGGTGTAAAACCTTTCAAGTATGTTCATTCTGGAAACACAATACTTTCAAAATTATTTTTGAGAAACATTGGAATTGATCAGTAGACTAATGAAGTTTTTCAAACTATATTTCAGGTGCAAAGAAAATAGCTGCAAAGCTGCTTTCACAACTAAACAGTGCTTACAATTTCATTATAAAAAAGTACATGGTCTCACTGAGGAAATGATGCCGAAAATCGAACGATCCGTAGCTTACACATTCGACGCTTACAGCGGTGGTCTTATAGAAGATACCGGACGAGGGAAAACTCCTAGATTAAGTCGACAAAGTTCTCAGGTGAGTCAGACATTCACAAATAATATTGTTTTATGTACTTTAGAGGATCTTTGAAGCGAAAAATACAAGTCTTTGCTTTTCTTTTTAACAGGATAACAGCAACAGCATGCCATCGCTCGACGAATGCAGTTCAGAAAGCAGTTCGAAGGCAGAGACACCGATAAAACCTACTCAATCAAACATCGTTGAGTATCAACAGACTGAAGATATACCTCCAAAAGATGAATACGACCACGAAAGTCGGCAGCCGCCTTCTCCGCCGTCAAACACTTTACAAATAACAGAAAACATCGAATCAAACGTCGAAAATATCCGCACCGAAGCTGATTTGTACACTACATCAAGACTACAGAGTAAAGGGAGCAAGAAATGGATGGGTGAATTCAACACCCCCTCAACTACAGAGATATCTATCCAACCTCAGCCTCCCTCCATACCATCCGACGTATACGAATTTGAGGACAGAAAGGAAGAGGAAAAAATAACACAGGCCCTTATCGAAGAGTCTAAACTTGGATTAAGTGTTTACAGAAGAACTGAAAGCTCTAACGCCAGTTTACTGGTGGAAGCGGCGCTTGATGCTGCGGAGAGAGATATTGGGGCTGTTTCCAGCCCCATATTAGAAGATAACGACAGAGATACTAATCTGTATTCTATTTCAACACATTTACATTCACCCATGCCTCAGAGATCTCCCGACAACCACTTAGATTCTTACATTCAGCAGCAGGAACTCATGTCCCCCGCACCAACACCTGACAATCGTCATACGCCTCCGAATCATTTGCATATGGATTACCATTTGCACAGACCAATGGATTACATGAATACCAGAACCCACAACATCGAACAGTATTTACACCATGAAGATTTGCCCCGAGTTTCATCACCCAACAATTATATTCACGTTCAAGACTTAGTCTCACCAGCTGTAACGCCTAATCCGAGATATCAGGACGTGCATCATCATCAAGTACCCACTGACAATTTGTCAAGTGATGAAGGTGATTCTGTAGCTCAAAATTTGAGTCTATCTGTTAAAGAGAAGGCCCTTCAGCTGGATCTCTCAACTTCTTACAAATACGACGCTATAGAATCGGACTTTGGAAGAGAAAGATCAAATTTTGAACCCTTGGTATTGAATAGCAGTGAATTGCAAGGGCTGGACATGTCCGCGAGAGGTTTCCATCACAGTTTTGGTGCTCAAGTACAGAATGCTCGTTATCATCATCATCTTTACGAAATTACAGAAAGGCAAAGCGTCGATTTGAGCAGAACGGGTGGCTATTCAATGCCCTCGCCACCACCTCCGCCTCCACCTTATCCACACAATGATGTTCTAAGAGTAGTTAGTTTAGATTTAACTCCTGGCGGAAGACACAGTGTTGATTTAAGTCTATCAAGATCTCATCATTTGCATGGAACTGGAACACGGCTACTCGCCAGCCCACAACCGACCGGTGTTTCTAATTCTCATGTTGTGCCTGATACGGTCGATGGTCGAATACTCTCGCCTCCACCGCCGCCTCCACCCCCCGGATATAATCCAACTTATCCTGTTAGTCCAGCTCCGTATCACCCACCAAGACCAGGATATCATCATTATTCTGGATATTACTAATTTATAAAACAATTTTAATATCTTACTAAAATACAATAATCATTAAGTAAAGCTAGTCCGATGTTTTTGGTAATCAGACGTTAGTATTTAGCGACATTGCGATGGTTGCTGCATTTAAATACGAAGAAAAGAAAAAAATAAACTAAAATAGACATTTCTTTTCGAATCTTTTTCAATATGGAAGTTAATTCCATCAAATATTCGTATTTCGTTAATTTATTCGATTTATTAACTCTTAGTTTCAATTTGGTGAACATATTATAGTGTGAAAAATTGTATTCATTTTTAGAATTCCAAGATGATAAATTAGACAAAAATTTTCGCGTTGAAATAAGTATATTCTTTAGTAGACTTTAGTAGAAAGTCTAGTCCACGTTTATACAATAAAATTTCGCGTACTCAAAGATTAGAATGATGCGTGAAAAAAGTTTGTTTGCAGTGACCGTACTAGAAGAGATTCATAAATAATTATACAATGAGTACGACGTCTAATGTAAGGCACTCAATAAGCAGTTTGGAAAAAAAAAAAAAAATTGTTATCTAGCTTTTAGCGTATATTCTTCTATTTAGAATATATCATATTACTGATACAATGGCTGCATGGAGTTACAAACTAGTTGTCATAACTCATGTTAGATTATCGTTTTAATCTATCTGCAGTCTTACCCCCCCTCGTGCAGGTCTTAATAAGTTTTATGGTAAATGTTCTTTTCTAGTCAAAAAAACCGATTGATGCAATTTTTAAAGAATTATATTACATACGAGTTTTTAAACAGTACTATCTTTGATTATATTCTGAATATTCACGACGTTCTTGGGCAACGTTTAGAATATAAAGATATTATAATTATTAGGAATAATAGGTCTAAGGTTGAAGAAATATTTGCATGATTATCCGAAGCTCAAACCCTTCCGAAGATAATTATAAACTTGATATTTAGAGTCGAGGAAAATAGGTGATCGAAACTCTGGCATACCTACATTGTTGTTGCGCACTGCAAGCGAAGATTATTTCTGTATAAAAATGAGTATGAACATCGTGGCTAAGCTTGCTACAACATCGAGCAATTGCCCGTACTCAGATCAAATTATATCAACTCGATCAACTAAAATTAAATTTACTCCTTACTGCTATTGATATTTAAACTTTAACTCTCTATAAAAAATACAAAAAAAAAACACATACAAGTATCAAACCACCGTCAATTACGTAGCTAATCGGTATTCAAATCATCTACCATTATTAGAAATGGTTATTTATATTAGAAAAATTTTATATTGTTTTTATTTGATTTTATCATCTTGTTTGAGACAAAGCATATTAATTCAGTGGGACTCTATCTCTCTTTATCTCTTTCTCTCTTCTCTAATTTTTCAGATATTTAATTATGCATACATACGGATCTTAGTTATTGGAATCATTTGTAATTATAGGGATCTGGTTTATAAAACAGTTTGAGAATCTGCTTTTCTTCCGAATTTGTACTTACTTTTTAACATGATGTTATTTACTCAAGTAAATAATAAGCCTCGGAGCTAATTCTCATCGTCACATTGCCCATTTATAATAGTCTTAACGTTTTTACCCTTTATTAATTATCAACACCAAAGATCTAAAATATTGTAACGTTTGTGCCAAATTATATCACAAGGCATCTGTTATTATATTATACATATATGTTTTTTAATTGCCAATGGAGTTATTCTGTGATTGAGTACCGGCATAAAATCTATACTGTACAGCTACAAAGTTTATCTTTACGCGCAGTTTTCTGAAACACATACATTTATATTGTGCGATCGTCACGAATATTGTAAATTATTCAAAGAATTGTTTTTCTTTTGTACATATTTATTAGCGTTATTATTATTATTATTATTATTATTATTATTATTATTATTATACCAATTGTACTATTGTGATATGATTTTGTGATTTTATATTAATATTGTGGAATACATAGGTATATCGGTGGACCTTTTATTATGACTTCGAGAATAACTCCATGAATTCTCTTTAAGTGTGATATTATTTATTTGTTAATTCATCTAAGCTATTATATTATCTAGATCTTATTTAATCAATTGTATTCTGTATATTGTGCATATATTAGATTAAAGAGTGACAACAAAAAATAAAAAATAAAATAAAAGAAATTAAGATACAATTCTAAAAAAGAAAGAAAAAAAAAAGAAAATAAAACTCAAAAGAATAATGTTTATGAGTACAAAACGTGGCACAGGATATATTTATATCAGGTTTATTAATCTTAAGAAAAAAAAAAACAAATACTGATAGAACGTATATGATAATTAAAAAGACCAAAATCTTATTCTCTCCCAATAATGGTGGTTCTAATTAATGTACGAAATCTGATAAGGTTGATTAAGATGGGAGAAAATAAAATTCACAGTGGCGTACACACTATGTAATTATTTTTATTTAAGAAAGTTTTAAAGTTTATATCAAGGCAACACTTTGTCTATTACCATCGATCATTCCACTAAGCATCTAATCTTAATCGTTCTTGTCACGCCCTCACCTAAATCATAATTTTTTTTTTCTTTCATACCAACGTTTCATTTCCTGTACAATGATTGTCACCTAATGAAACGTAATAAGGTATCAAACAATATTGTATAATAAGCAAATTAAACCATATTAGTATGCAGTGCATTAAGCTCATAATATCTTACCGATTCATCATTCGTTATAAGCTTATCTTTGATCTAATATATTTTTATACTGTTTTTATTTCTAATTTACATACCAAATTTATTGAAAGATTTATCAAACACTCTGCTGTAACGTTGGTAAACAAAATTACCCTCAATACGCAAATAATAAACTGCTAACTATCAATATTTCAATTAGTACGTCGGTAATTCTGGCCTTTTAATTATTCAATATGACATGTGTTCTTCTTTTTGAATCTTCGCTTATAGTTAGCTGGGCTCTAATTTCGAAGAGTCCGTACTTGCTTATTTCATATCTGCTTCAATATGAATCTACAAAAATTCAAGCAAGTACACATTTGCTTTAGATACAAACTCTACGAACTATACATAGATATTTTTTCCCGCACATACATACATAATACATTGGTTTATCATGCTTGTATTAATCTTGAGGCATAAATCCAATGACCCGGAGAATAATTATACAACAGACGACTTTAATCAGCTCTTTAAGTTGACTTCAAAGGTCGTGCCTACATATCCTGCACTGTATATTTGCACAAGATGTGCATATATGTATAGATTATAAAAATCCACTCGGCTATCTGGCTACCCAACAACAATTGGACAGTATCAAAGTTTCTTTCTAACTGGAAGGAGCCAAGCATTCATTACTGCTCTTGAATTTAAAGAAAACTGTAACGCAGTTGTGATTCTAAGTACCGTTTGTGGCTCAAAGAAAGTTTTTAGAACCTTTTTGCTGCTTTTAGTTTCTATAATAAGAAATCCTCGATGACAATGCTTGCGAGGAGATGTAGGTATTCAACTTTTATAATACTATGGGTTGTCCGGCTTTCCTGAAAGTTATTATTGTTTCTTACAGATTGGTACTCTACACGATGGAATCATCTACGCAAACTGAGCTCCTCGCAGTTACCAGAAATGCCACCTTGCACTCACAAGCCTTCTTTGTACAATGTAATTTTATCTGTTTCAGCCTTATTAATTATTAATGAGCAATGTAATCAATGATTTGAATTCTTTTATTCAGGGTGAGAACTATGATGTTGTGAGGAAGATAACTGCATCCCATGTCACGCCTTGCCAGGTGCCCTTTTACAAGAAACCACTTCTTATGCACGAAGGATTTGGTCAATGGCTCTGGGACCATGAGGGAAAAAGATACCTCGATATGTTTGCTGGTGTAGCGACAGTATCTGTCGGTCATTCTCATCCGTAAGTTACTTGAACATTATATACTTAAAATCCTGGTGATTGTGTGAATAGTTCACAAAGTTGTTTATCTATAAACAGAAAGGTGGTGTCTGCAGCCTTGCAACAGATGAGTCGCCTAGCTCACACGACACCCATCTACATGCAGCCTCGTCTACAAGAGTACGTGAAAAAGTTGGTTGCCAAGCTGCCCAGTGATCTATCGGTTGTCTACCTGGTTAACAGTGGATCTGAAGCAACGGAGCTTGCATTTCTGATGGCACGCCTTTATACCAAGGCCCATGATATCGTATCTTTGAAGAACTGCTATCATGGAGGTAGCCAGACAGCAGCAGCTTCCACAGCTCTATCGACTTGGAGATATCCTGTGCAACGACCTTCAGGACATATTCATGTTGGTACTTATTCCGATTTGGACTCACCTCGATCTTCGGACACTGTAAAGTCTTGAGAATTATCGCGATTCTGTTGGTATGAAAAAACTGTGACTGGTAAGTTAGTCACTTTAAGATGGGCAAACTATTCTTGTTGCGATTTATTGTGTACGTCCTGCTTTTGATGATTGTCCTTGTACATATTACAGCAGTAAATTCACTTACGCCAATTAGTAGAGCCTCACTGTTTTGCAGTGAAATTTTGTAGAAATTTTTGCAGGAAACAGTATGTAGTCTCGTGGAGGATGTTTATAGTCAATCTTATAATACGTTTCATATCTCTGACCAACAGGTCACAAACCCTGACGTCTATCGAGGTCCTTGGGGTGGATCAAGATGTCGAGATAGTCCCATTGCACCTGGTCGAAGAAAATGTGACTGCGCTAGTGGGAGTTGTCTCGCTTCTGATAAATACTTTGACCAGTTTGAGGACATCTTCAAGTTTAGTCTGCCAAATGATGGAAGAGTCGCTGCTTTTATTGCAGAGAGTATTCAGGTGAGCATGACGACGGCGAAAGATATACGGCGAAAAAATCGCAGACCGTAGAAAAAAATTAAACCAACCATCTTAAAAATGAAATTTCAACCTTTGAAATGATTTTTTTCGACTATAATAATAAATTGCATGGATTGTTAAAGGGCGTCGGTGGGACGGTGCAGTATCCAAAATGCTATTTGAACAAGGTTTACAATCTTATTCGTCAACACGGAGGTGTTTGCATTGCCGACGAAGTACAGACTGGATTCGGTCGTACCGGAGAACATTTTTGGGGGTTTCAAAATCATGGAATTCAGCCAGACATCGTTACCATGGGAAAGGGTATTGGTAATGGTTACCCGATGGGTGCAGTTGTTACAAACCCAGCTATAGCCAGCACTCTGAAAAAAGCTCTTCATTTCAATACCTTTGGTGGAAATCCCGTTGCCTGTGCTGTGGGTTCTGCGGTGTTAGATGTAAGCAACAGCCCAGACAGAGCATTCTATTATGTGTTTGTTATTCCCCAGTGATATTCTTTCATTTTCAGTACCGACATTCAATTTAAATTACAAATTCTTGTAGCGTATGCCACACATTGTTATGGCGAGGCATTGACTATTATTTAAATCAGGGTTCACAAGGTCTAAAAATTCGTCCCCACATTATACTGGTTTCGATTAAAAGGCGAGAAGTAATGTTACAATATAATTTTGTCTTACATTCTGATCAACAGACTCTAGATTATAACTTGGCGCACCTAGAAAATTTGAATACCACCCATAAAGGGGCTTGATTTATCATTGCTGAACCCAATTACAATTAATATTTTCTATTAAGGCTACAATATCATGACATTTCTAATTTTTCAGATTATCGAGGAAGAAAAACTTCAAGACAATGCGCTGAAAGTTGGAACTTACTTGATGGAAAGACTGAGTACTTTGCAATTAGATCATCCCTCAATAATTGGCGATATTAGGGGTAAAGGTTTGATGATTGGCGTAGAATTGGTTTCCAATCCAGAAACCAGAGAGCCTCTCCCAGCTTCTGAAATGACGGAATTATTTGAGGAGATCAAAGACCTGGGTGTGCTGGTTGGGAAAGGTGGACTCAGAGCAAACGTAAGTCAAATAGTATTTACCTCGATAATTTACACAGTAACAGCCGATAAATTATCAGATCAACACACAAGAGAAGATAATCGATGGTATCTGTGTCTATTCTGAAGTTACGAATACAAATATATAAATGGAATTTTTACAGGTCTTGAGAATAAAGCCTCCGATGTGCGTGACGAAAGCTGATGCTGATTTTACTGTCGAGGTCATAAATCGTGCTGTTGAGAATTCTAAATACCGAAATTTGCATAAGGAATCTGTGTTCTGCAACAATGTTTAAACATCAAAGCTATACGAGTCTGATTGACGTTAAGCAGGCTTCGGATTACTTGTACATTTCTTTTTTAAAACACTACTAATTACAGTAAATTATCATGATGCTTTTAGCTCTTTGTTTTTGTTGGACTTGTTCGAGGTATAGGTATTCAGTTTTATTTAATATATTAAGGTAAACGAATAAGAGACGAGGATAGTAAACAAAATATTTTATTATTTCTCAAGCGTACATACAATTTAAATAATGGTCACAGCACGAGCCATGGTTCTTTCAACAGTTAATTATTGAAAAATAAAAGTAATTTCAATGTATTTGTTAATTTTTCTAATAAGAGCTAAACAGTAGAGTATCTTAATCAAAAACCGGTCAATTATGGTTTCAAATTTTAAATATCTGCACAGGTATAGAGATTCTACTAATTTTAACAAATAATCAATAAAGAAGGTCGGCTATCGACTTAATATTATAGTTTAAATATTAAATATGTATGATAAATAACTACGGTTTCAAAATGCACGCCGTATAATTACACCTATACCTTTTTATGTGTGGCTTTATTGTTCTTCAAAGAGTCTGTACATAGGCCACAAATACAAATTTCTTTTTGATGATACATGAAGAGAATAGAAGGTATTGTTAAACAATTTTCCATAATACATCATTGTGTGCTTCACATTCAATATTATTACAAATCAGTTAACATAATTTTTGAAACAGACAACAAACTAAATATCATAAAATAAACTGAAAATGTTAAATCAAACGAAATTCCTCATTTTATATTTAGCACTTTGATGTGTTATCTTTTAGACTAAAAAACAATCAATTGGATCAAATTATTTTGGAAGCCCGAAACATTGGAATAGACATAATTATGTATACGTTTATCACAACTTTTGAGAAATGCATGAGCAAAAAGAATTTGATTATGAGAAATATATCTGAATATTAAAGTGATAGGTGAAGAAAATTTACCAAACGAAGATTATTGCTAACGGGATTATTTTTTTTTTTTTTTTTTTTGTTCAAAAGACCCTACATAATACTTTTCCACCAATGTCTCTGTCATGTATCGCTGCTTCTACTAAGTCCATGTAATTAATCGTTACAATAATGTTTGTAATACAGAAAAAGAAATTCAATACTTGAATAATTAATCGAAGATAATCCTATACATTTCCTCACCCCAAAGATATGAAAACATTTATCAGCCTCAGCATGGATATAAGGTACTGAGGTATGGTAATTATAAGATAAAATTAATCTCCTCCAGAAGCTTAAAACAGTGTTTCAATTTCAATTAATCTTATTCAATGCTTGGGCTATACGCTCAAAAAAACCTTCAATAATAGAGAAGCAATGAAATATTTCTATAAACTTATTACTAAGTAGATATACATATTATCAAATAATTATGGTAGACCAAAGCAGTATATCAAAAATATTCTCATACAGATATTATATTTGATGAACAAAGTAATAGTTCTATATTTTTAGTCTGAATTTGTTCTGTAAATTATAATTTTTTTTCACATTTCAGTACCGTTTGTATATTACAATTCTACGTTTAGTCATACTATATGCTCGGGAGAGAGAGAGAGATCTTTGCCTGACAATATCGTAAGGCAAAGTTATACAATCAAAGGTTTGGTTCGATCCTGGTTCGAGCAATAACTCGTTCAGCTCCAGGAATAGAGCCACTCAAATGAAACTTTGCTGTGTCTTAGCAAAGTGTTATCAACATATGAATACACGATATCTACAATAGTTTAATATTTCAATAATTGATAAAGAGATATAAAATAAATACTTGACTCAAATAACTAATATTTATATACGAACAAATTGCTTGAGTAAATGCACATTCATTTCATTCGAAGCAATATAGACAATATGAAACTGATACATAACATGGGAAAAAATTGTTGGATTATAAGAATTGAATTGTCATTGTAGAACTGTAACTACTTGAATTTTTAGTGTCCAAAAGGGTTGTTGAATAAAAAGTTAGCTATTTAAAACTGCTCACATTCATCTGTACAGTTTGGCACATGTTCTAGAGATATTACAGTAAAAGATATCTCTAGAACTTGAAGATTGCATCGTTGGACAATTATTGATTTTTATAATTACTTTGAGATTGTACCAGCTGTTACTAAAAGTCTCTTATTATTCATCTGTACCTAATGTACTTTACTCGATTTTTTTGTATTCAAGAAAATGGTATCTAGACATCCTACGTCGCTCTAAGTTTAATTCATAATCTATAAAATCCTGTTTACAACAACTAAGTCTTTGACACAATGTCTTTATCGTTCAATTTCTTTCTCAGAAATTGAAAATGCTTTAACACTACCGTTCTAAATATCAAACGTTCGATTTCAGTAACGTTTTTGCCCGATACATTATCCACATCAATAATGTAAAATCATCAATCATTATTAATTGGATAAGTTATCAGTACAGTGTCTACCAAATAATCCGGAGTTTTGAAATCCCAAACAATATCATCATTAGTTTTATTAATTCTGTTACCAGCTTTATCTGTTCCCATCTAATCTTTCCAATTTCTCATTCATTTTAAAGCTCGGAAGCTTTTGCTCATATTCCTAATAACTTATTAATTGCTTGCGTTTTTTACTTCAAACCCTTTCCTCATTCCACAAGAACACATCAATCAAACTGCCTACTTATTTACTACAGCGATTTTTTTTTTCGAGCAGCATGAATATATTCATGTGTTAATTTCTCTATCAAGTTAAATGCTTGTACAATGTACAGTATATACATATTTTTGCAATAAATTAAGGAAACTTTCTTTTTGTTTTTCCAAACCATTATTATCGTTTGCTAATATCTTTTTAGATTATAGAGATTTTCAATAATGGAAGTTATTATCACCTTTTTTTCTGTTTGTTTTTTACACATCATAAAATTCTACCAATTCTTCCCTGAATTTCTAGGATCTTAAACATAGATAATAAAGATACCTCGATCCGGAGTGAGGTATCATTATGCAATAAAATTAGACAAAGCCATTTTAGAATCGGGAAGAGTATCGAGAAGGAAATGCGGAGTATCAGCCATTGAAGCAAGGTCGGCTTCTAGCAATGCTAGCTGTAGCTCTCTCCTTGCTTTTTGTACAATATAAACCATCAGCGAAATGCCAATTAGTATCTAAAGAAATTTAATAAAAAAAACAAAAAGCATTAGTCGAAATAATGTTTGAACGAATGAAATACTTTGTCTTTAGAAACAACAACAAAGTGACTAGGTCCATTATTACCTGAAAACAGAATACCACATAACCAGTCGCAGCAGTTGATCTGTCCTCGAGAACGGCTTGCATAGATCTCAAACTGCTTCCCAAATAAACGTTAATCAATTGTGCAGGCAAAAGGCCTAAAGCACTCGCAATATGATATCCAAATCCGCTGATATTGCTGACCTGAAAAAAAGGATAAGTTTGTTTTAACTGAGAACCCAGGGTTTTCTGATTTAAAAACTAAAACTGTGTCCAGTTACAACGTTTTTTATCTTCCCATGATTGATTGCATTGATTCACTTAAGCTTTAGATATACTTTTATCGGGTTTGGAGGAAGCTTACCGCAAAAATAGTATTTTGCAGGCCAAATGGGATCGGGGTTAGCCTGGCAAACAAGACGACCTTGAAGGCCTGAGGCCCTGATATTACTCTTAATATTGCCCTGGCCGTGTCACTTTGTAGTAAAGCTCCGATCGGCAGCCTGGAAGACAAGGCTCCTAGAGTTCCATGGGCAATAGCTATTCCCAAATTAGCAGCCAGTACAACCATGGTTATGCCTTTTATTATACCAAATAGATATCCACTGGCAACAATCAAGAATAAATAACCAATAACAATTGGGAATGAAACAATTGTAAACAGACCAATGAATATTATCGTAACTAGCCAAGGATTTTGATGCTCTATCCAGTAGAGCAATATCTTTATGTAGTCACGACATACGAAGACTATTGCTCCAAGTAAGGCGAGCGTTGCCACTGTTATTACTATGTAGCATAGAGAGTTTGAGTTTATGCAATTGCAGCGTAACGAGTTATGCGAGTTTTTGAACGTTCTTATTCCATTGTCACCATTTTCTATGCTAATTGCATCCATTTTTATATATGTTGTTGTTGTTTTTAGTTTTTATTTATATTTTTGTTTATTTATTATTACTATCGTTGTGGTTTACTTTCTTCGAATAGTTATGACTGCTTCACTAATTTTCCAATATTATATTCGGCTGGTGTTTTAGACGTCAGTGATTTTTCGAACGAGGAAAATACTTTGCTTCCGTAACCCTCCGGTTGATCGCCATTGCGTTTTATTTTCAGAAAACTTTTGTATTCAAAGAACGTCAAATTGGTTTTTCTAACCTCAAAATCATTTGAATAATTTCAATCTACAGATTGTTTATGTCAATGTTATCGATTCACGACTAAAAATTAGTTTTATTATCATTACTTATTATTTTACACGTATGATTGAAGTAATGTGAAGAAACGTTTACAAACAACCTTATGATTATCACTGACAATCACATGCGCACAAGCGTCGTCTGCACTCATTCTGCACTGGAAATTGGCAGCAACGGAGGCCATATTTGGGGCGAGAGATTTTTTCTCTAATCTCGTAGTCATGACAACCGGCGATCAGACGCTGAATACACAACAAGAAATTGAAATGTCAAAATAAGTATACTTTACGATATGGACGAGTTGGACGATGATCTATTTGGTACGATATCGAGGAGAAAAAACTCGTCGATATCCAATCCGCAAGCAAACATTGATACTAAGAAGAAAGTCGTGTTTCATGGTTCGCAGTTTTATTATAATTTTGCATCTCCACACATACTTATTTTTATTTTTATTATTACACACATTCTTATTTACCATTTATTTGACGGTGAATCAAAGTACGACACAATTCAAACATAACACAACACAAGAAAAGACAGGTTATTCATTCACAGATTTTAACGAGGATGATCCACTGGCCGATTTGCTATCAGATGAAGAAGATTTTCACACAAATCCTACCCCATCAAGTGCTCAACTAAAAGGGAACTTTGTGTCAGATTTATTTGGTATAAAGAGTAAAGATTCTGTTGAAAGTAAGCCTGAACCAAAATCAAGATCGATTCTTGAAAATGTAGCAAAAATAGCAGATAAGTCGATAGCAAAGTCAGAAGATTGGATCGGGCCATCTATCCCTTCACCAGATAAAGTTTTAGAGGAATCGATGAGACCTAGAGCACCTCAGCGGACTAATCATCCACTAAACAACGACGGTACAGGTTCAAACATTGCTGATAAGACTAAGAAGTCTTCCTTAATGGAAGATTTGTTTGGTAGTAGGCCAAAGTCCAACACCTTAAAAGAGAAGTTTGTTACCAAAGAACCGATTATTGCTGGATTAGAAATGAGTGAGGTACAAAAAAAGTCTGAACAATTATCAAAATCCAATTCTACGGGGTACGCACCGTCTCTTTCTGCTCCTAGAGATTCTCGTAGAGGTAGGAGAAGCTCAGGTGGCATCGTGGATCCTCTTGGAATGTTTTCATCCCTCAATTTAGCCCCTGAAATATCTGGGGCACAGAATTCTGAGGTAGAATATAGTGAGACTAGACCCTATCAATCACATACATTACACTGTATTGAAGTTCTATTTATCTCTTTCAACAGGCAAAAGATGGTCCAAAGGAAATCGTTAAAAACATCGAGGTAATAACGGAAGACTTGCCTGAATGGCTTGGTGGTACGAAGAAATTTAATGAGAGCATTAGTCTACAAGCTAAAAAAGATGTGCCTGAAAATATGTCCTTGGATGTTTCTCACACAAGCACAAATCTTCCTGAGGCAATTGGAAATGAACCATTAGAAAGTTCTGGGTATCAGCTAAATTATTCTGAACATTTGTCAGCGTTGACTGGTACACAGTTTGATCAGCAAGCCACCATGATGTCCCTGCAGCAACAAGAACATGAGCTAAGAACAGCTGCTACTTTGTCCAGGCAAAGCGAACAGCTTAATAAAATGATAGAAAGTCAAAGGAATAGACTTAATGATCAAGAAAAACAGTTCAATGTACTCATTAAAAGGCAAATTGATCGGCAGAATTTGCTGGAAGCACAGATGAAGGCACAGCAGGATCGCATAAACTCCCACCTTCAAGTGCGTATTTTACAATTATCATGCTTTAGGATATTTATCTAATCAATTATGACTTTTTTACCAGGTATTATTGGCTCAGCCTACTTCGATTCCCATGACATCGTCAATTATTGATGGTAAAGACCTGAGCAAAGGAACTGATGAAGATAACAAGAATCTAATTGAGTTCGAAAATATCGTCAAAAAATTAGAAACTGAGAAACTCTGCTTTGAAAATATCTTGGAGAGGTTGAAAGATCAGCATATTAAAGAAATTGCAATAATAGAAGAATCTTATACGTAAGGAAACTGTTTAATCAACACTGATAACTTATAAACGAATTTTCTCCGAATTCTAATTCGTATAATAATCTTTTATTTTCCAGGAGACAGATAGAGATAATGAGTCAGGGAATGGAGAGATTAGAAAAACGGTTACGCCAAGATGTGGAATTGGCTGAAGCTGACTACGATGTTAAGATCCAAAAAATGCGAGAAGATCAAGAAAATCTGAAGATAGCACATGGTGAGGAAATAGAAATCCTTAAGGTACAAAACAAATATCGTAAAGCGTATTTGATTACAGACTTAGAACATCATTTCTGTTTATTTCTGATCACTATATTTCAATTGATGAAGTGAATTTTCACAGAAAGAGAACGCTAAACACCTACAAGAAATGCGGCATCAGCAACGCCGCAATATAGAGCTGGTGCAAACTGAATATATTGAAACAATCGAGAATATCAGCAAGGCAAAAGATATCGAACGACAAACAATTAGCAGTGCAACTACCCAGACCACAAATCTAAACGACACACTGCAGATGATAAAAGTTACGATGACTGAGATTGGGGAATTGAAAATCAAGTTGCAGAATAACAACGAAGACAGCAACAGGGATCAAGAACTCACTTTAAAACAGCAAATTGAGGAATTAAAAGGTTTTCTTCGTTGATTGATCTTACATATCGAGCTCTAATCAGGGGCTAATTAGTTTCCAATCTATGTTATTCTAGATTTGAAGGAGTATTTAAAAAAACAGCATAAAGCTTTGGAAGCTGGTCGGAAGGAGTTAACGGATGCAACGAGAAAAATTGATGGCGGAGCTATGCGATTTATTTCTGAATTTGATAGACAAGTCAGAGAGAATATTGAAGCTGAAAATAGACTGAAAAGCAGAGAGGAATCGCTTCTGAGGGAAAAGGAATTGCTGGATGCAAAAATTCAATGGGAACGGAATCATATACAAGTATGATAGACAAAATTTAATAGACTAATTATAATACGCATTTGAATTTTTATTTCTCTTATTTTAAAGGCAATGAAAGAGACTTGGATCAGAGAGCAGGAGAGACAAGCTAAGCTGCTTTCTGAAGAGCGGAATAACGTTGCGGCAGAAAGAGTGAGGCTTGAGACACTCCAGAAATTAAAACTGGACGATAATGAAACAGCAAAAACAGAGGTAGATATTCAGTAGAATGTTTTTATTCATCAACAAATCCTTTACCAGATAGTAAAATTCTGTTCTTTAATTACAGCTGGAAGCTGCTCTTTCCACAGCACGTGAGGCCTCTAATCTTGCTACAAGGGAGAGGCAGAAGTGGCGGGAGAGATTAAATGAGCTTGAATTACAAAAGCAGCAGTTTAAAGAGAAAGAAAATTCATTAACACTGCGTGCTAAAGAACTTGAAGATCTTACTCAGGTAAAGAACAGTCGTTTTCAGTCCATAGAGTTCGTGAATAATTTATATCTCTATTTTGTTTATCTTCGAAATTACTTTTCCATTTGCAGTCTGCTTTGGAGAAGCGAGAGGAAGGTCTTAGAGCATTGAAAGAAGCTCGCTATCTCGAGGAACAACACAAAGCATATATTTCTCAGCTGCAAATGCAATCTCATGCCCTCGTGGAACGGGAGAACAAAATAGCTGCCGAAAAATTAGCTCTGGCAAGGTAAATAGTTAGGAAAATCAATTTTTGCTTAGCCTGGCTCTTGCCTGTTAGATTTTCAACGATTTATCTGTTCAGCTGATATAAATTGCTGTTGTTTATCTCGTCAGGGAAAGACTGGCTTTAAGAATGGGACAAACTGACAAACCTGAAAAAGATACAGGGAAGACTAGCGGTCCAGTGAGCTACGTTATGGATCAACATTCCCATTATCATTCACAATTCAATGATCTGCCAGATTCGCAAATGACGACAACACATTTTAAGGTGACTGAACTAAGACTTTTTTACTTTTGAGCAATGAAATGAAACATTTTCTCACATCAGAGATACGAAGCTATCTTTTGTTGACAATGAAATGTTTGTTTTTTAAAGGACATCGTAGATCCACGCCTAGTTCTTCTGAAATTAGGCTTGGATGATGAATTAGATGTGACTAATGACTGTCTAGGAACTATGCAAAGCATCCATCAATAAATGCAGATATCAAACCAAGTATTGTAAATTATTTAACACATTTAAGTCTTAGATAAATTCATTAGATTTATTTTACACGTATAAAAAAGTATTTATAAAAGTAAAAAACGTTTATAAAAAGAAATTAGATCAAACAGCTGCTGTTATTTTTCATTTCAAATCTTCATCCCATTAGATCTTGATCATCATTATCATCATCATCATCATCATCATCATCATCATCATCATCATCATTATCTGAGACATAAAAAATTGATTTCTAATAGAATTAACAAGTATAAGTTTCTTTACAAGCTTCTTATCAATTGTTACAGAGGAATATCAATGATTACAAGCATGTGACTTGATCTCACAACGAAATATACCTACAAATATATGTATAAATCTCACCACAAGGAAGGATATAGTTCTTAATTAATTCCGTGTTTTCCATTAGTGCTCCCACTTGATTGACGCGAGTTTTTGATCTGCCTAGTTCTTGATTCACAGATTCACCGCATGCGTTCTAAACAAAAATAGCAACAGTTAATAATTAAAGTTAGAAAATCTGAAAGTTGCAAATGTCTTCTTTGGAAGTACCATATTTTTAAATATAATATTGAATAGGCGATAATTGTTGATAGTAATTCTTCAAAAATGATCAACTTACAATTTCTTGGCACAGCTTAGTAGTGTCTAGGTCATTTTCTGGCTTGACCGATTTTTCTACTTCGACAAATTTGTTCACAAAATTAATCGCGTCTGATACAAAGTTTAGGGTTTCTCTGTAAAAATTTTAGTAATATGATGGTCTAAATTATCGATGTGTAACTTAAGGGGTCTTTCTAGTGTGAAGATCTAAAAAATTGGTGATTTTTGGGAATATTTTCAGCGAAAATTTTCAGCAATTTATTGAATATCAATTTGAGTCTAGCCCAAACGATAAAGAGACATTTCCTCTACCTGTGAATACTTGATTCGGGTAAAATGAATCATTGGTTATTGAGATATCCTGTTCACCGATATGAAAAATTTCGTTTTGAGATGAACGGCTTTACAATTTGGAGTATGGCTATCAGCGGTGGTGCGCTGCTCCACTCAAACATGTATAACATCATCAGTTTTGGGAATTTTTTTATCAAACACGACTTAAAACGTTCGCAAGATTTTCAGCTTCAATATGATATGAAAAAAAAATCAATTTTTCACATTTGTGACACTAAGAAGACCCCTTAATGGCAGAAAAGAATATACAAGATTAGTGGTAATCATAACGTATCATAACTCACTGGTGATGTTTGTGTGTCACGGGTAATTTCGGGCTCTCAGATTTAGAGTTTTGAATAATTTTTTGTAAGGCGTGCCTCTGTGCGGACACAGTTTTTAAATTCTTTTTAATGTTAGCCTCAATGCGAGCTTCTTCGTCTGAAATTTATTGAAGTTTTTTTTAGACGATTTTTCAGAAAGAGAAGAAAATTGAAAAAACGCAGAGATCGTGAATATTAACCTCGTAAACACTGCAGCTCCTTCAGCATATCGTTTAGCTCAATTGTGCTTTGATTCTCACGATATTTATAATCTTCTCGTTCCGACTCTTTGTGACGTTGCAACAGTTCTCTCATAGAATCTGGGCTGAGTTCTCTTTTAGCCATTTTTCAATAAATAATAATAAAACGACAGATGAATTTGAATTACATAGTTGAGGTTATGAGTTCTAACCTTAAAACGAAAGTAAACAGAAGACATACATAACCTAAAAAAACTACGCCCCGGAACTCGGCCAGTGGCGCCACGCTAAAAAATTCTATTTGACATATGTCATTTTTCAAGTTCATTCATAAGTTCATACCATAAGTTCATCAAATACCGCAAATTGAGAAAAGTATTTTCAATCATATAAATATGTTTTCATTTCTCTCATTGAACATATGCGCGGTATTAATATGGACGGGGATTATTACAATAGTCTGGTTATCTACGAGACGAAAGAATAAAAATGTGTGCGTACTGGTGCTTGGAGACATCGGTAGGAGCCCGCGAATGCAAAACCATGCCTTATCTTTTGCCAAAGAAGGTTATAACGTCGATGTCATCGGCTACCCCGGCTCACAGCCCCGCAAAGAACTCCGTGAACATTCCAACGTCGATATACGATACATGAAACCTCCCCCAAATCTACAAGAAAGTATGAATAAATTCCGAAATATTTGTTAATTTTTATTCAAACAAAGATCCGATGGAAATCAATTTCGTATTTATATCAATTAACATTACACTACATCACGTTTTTCTTTCATTTTTATTATTACAGGACTTCCACGTCTTCTATCTTATGGAATAAAAGTTATATGGCAATCTGTAACTCTCATCGTAGCCTTGGCTTCCAAAAGACGATCTAGTTATTTAATACTACAAAATCCGCCCGCTATTCCGACGATTCCTTTCTGCTGGCTCTACTGTGGACTCATGCATATCCAACTGACTATAGACTGGCACAATTACGCCCATACTATACAGGCTCTTAGCTCGGGGTCAGATGATACGTTCGTTAAACTGACCAGGATTATTGAATTCTTTTTTGGATCCGGTGCGCACAGTAATCTGTGCGTCAGTGAAGCAATGAGAATAGATCTAGCGAAGAAATGGAATATAAAGTAAATTTTTTCATCGACTATTAGGATATTTGCTAATTAAAAACTGGCTTACTAACAAAGTCTCTTGTTTTTCAGAGCCAAAGTATTGTACGATCGTCCCTCTAAAGAATTTCATCCAATTTCTTTGGCAGAAAAGCATTCTTTGTTGTTGAGATTAGGCGAGAAGTACGAAGCTCTTCGAGGTCCAGAACAGGATTCCACAGCCTTTACAGAAATTTTAAATGAGGATAGAGTTGGTTTGAGGAAAGGAAGACCTGCTATAATCGTTTCTAGTACCAGCTGGACACCGGATGAAGATTTTGGAGTGTTGATCGCTGCTTTGCAAGGTATTATTTCATTAAACAAGCGAAATTTAATGAAAACATTTTTATTAGCTCTGCCAGATTTTTACACACGTAACATTTGGATTTTTATTTTTGTTTCTTAGAATACGAAGAAGCCTTTGCAGCTGAGAAAATCAGTCTACCAGACCTCATATGTTTTGTAACAGGAAAAGGACCTCTCAAAGAATTTTATACCTCTATAATTGAACTGAGGAACTGGAAGCACATTACTGTACTTACACCTTGGCTGGAAAATGAGGATTACCCCAAGCTCTTAGGCAAGCATCCACAAGTTGCATCTAAAGCGGCATTTTGATACTAAAAGATTATTCTTTTTGATTATAAAACAGAAAATTTAATTCCCAATTATTTTTTACTATTTTATATTCAGCCAGCGCAGACCTTGGCATTTGCCTTCATACTTCTTCCAGCGGTTTGGATCTTCCTATGAAACTGGTGGATATGTTTGGCAGCGGACTTCCTGCATTTGCTTATGATTACAAGTGGTGAGATTCGATGTAACAGTGAAATTAAATTGAATTGAATGAATTAGCCAAGTTTATGTTGATAATTAAACTGCTTTTTATAGTCTGAACGAGTTACTTGTACACGAACGGAACGGGATGGCGTTTTCTGACGACAAGGACCTCGCCCGCCTCTTGTTGAAATGGTTTGAGAATTTTCCTGACAATGATGAACAGCGATTAAAAGATGATAAATTTCGTGAGCAATTAAAGATTTATCAAGAGCAGCAATGGCATGATAATTGGTTGGAAAATGCAGCACCTATTTTTACCTAATGATTTTCTAATCAGTTTATCAACAAATCTCATTTTTGAGACAATGACGTCTAACGAAATAAAATACTGTTGTGTTTCTCGTCTGGCAATAGATTCGAATAGTGTATATAGCATTTACATTCGATTGCTTTTCGCTTATACATTTGTAAAAACTATTTTAATGACAGCAAAATAACTTGTCAGAGATGCGAAATTTTTAGCAAACATGGGAGTTAATAAATATCTCGGTGTTGGTGGTTGGTACCACAATTATATTAATGTCAACGACTGAAATCGCATTTAAATTTCGTATTTATAGGTAATTGAGATTCTTAAATTTTATTATATTCAAATGCACAAAACAGTTATTCAACGCCTAGAAGAACTGAGCAGCTTATTTCATGTAAATATATAAATATATCGAGTTTGCTCACAGGCGTACTTAGCTTAACTATTTCTCTGGCTAGTCGATTAGCTGCTCTGTTATGGAATAGATTAATATTAACTAAACTACAGTGAAAACAAATAAATTGAAAACAAATATAGTTTCTTATTCTATGTTTTTCAAGCGTTTGGTTCATTATTTTACCCACGCAATGTTCCATGGGCTGAATGTCGTTAATTAATACTGTAGTGAATGAAAATTATAAAATGTACATATTCGTTTTATTTTTTTCAATCTTTTTGCTAATGTCAATAATTGTTAATAATTTGTAAATTTGTTTGTCGTTTGCACTAGCGAAATATCGCATGAAGTTCCTAAACTCCTGATTACTTTAGAGTTAGAATTCCATGTGATCATTATTTTGAGAGGTCAAGCTGTGCAGGGCAGAGTAACATACCATGGAAAAAAATATTATAACTAAGCCAAGGGATTAGGATTCGGAAAGGAACAACGCAAATAGTGTTTTTCATACAAAATTTTATTCAGTTATTGGTTTTTTTTTTTTCCTTAGTTACAAAATTCAGCTTTGTATTAATTCCATCAATTGACAATAATAAGAGATTAAATGCGGCGCAGGTTTATTTGAATATTATAGTTACAGAATAAAACTATCAAACAATTAGTTTTCTTTCATTCATATTCGTATTGTTATTTCTGACATAGTTATACTTCTTACAAGAAATAACTCATAGGAAAATTGTTACACGATATTTGTTATCTGTTAAATCAGGTACTAAGTCATATCGTAATCTATACCAAAAGGCGTTCAATTTCTTGCTGAATAGCCAAAATCTGCGGCTTCAATTGCGAACCTTCGTTAACTGTGACCGAACAGGCAACAACAGGTCTAGAAACTCCGCAGGCACGACCCAGAGCTTGCTTGCTACGGACAAAAACGTATGGTACATTTTTATCCTCGCATAGCAAAGGAAGATGCAGTAAGATCTCAAGAGGTTCCGCGTCCGCAGCCATCACGATGAACTCTGAGAGACCCCGATTCAGAGTTTTTGTTGCCTCGTTAGCTCCTTTGCGAAGTTGTTTGTAGTTCATAGCTTGTTGAACCAGATTCAAGATCTTAGCAGTAAGAGTGGCGTCGGCCAGCGGATACGCTTTTGGGTTCACTTGGTCAGTCTGTTGGGAAATTCGATAGTTATAATTTATTTTCATGCATCGCGTGGTCACGCCACGTGCTGGAGAACATAACCTATGATTAGTAGCGAATTTCAGCGTGGACGTGAGTTTGAAGGTTTTTTTGGGATGAATTAGCATCATATTGTTTGAGCTTACCATTTTTATTATTAGCTTGTTGTTTTGGAATGAAAAGAAACGTTTTAAACTGCGTTCTAACTACCTCTCGGCGATAAATTATTAACAATCGCTTCACTGAGGGCCGGGAGAATTCTTAGGTTATGTTGTCTAAAGACCGGGAATACCATACGGGGTCTGATATGGTATCGCCATCTCGTGGTCGAAGTAAAAACTACTTCTACCGCAAAAGCTCTGAGCTTACATACCGATATGCAACTCGCAGACCAGACTTGTAGTTCTTAGGTTGTCTAATAGATGGCGATACCATTTGCCACCCCGTGCGGCAACCTACCTATATGAAATTAACCCGCCACCTTATTATTTTTCAATTATTAATACAGCAAAAAATTGCTCCTTAATTGCTCTGCTTATTTCGTTAATTGCTTCAATCTAGTTTTCGAAAAAAATTAGAAAAACGAATCGGAGATTTTCCGGGGTAGAGTAGTCCCCAACTTTAATTCAGTGTGATCATCGAACGCACGGGTATTCGAGGCCTTATGATATACCAGGTAATTGCTTCCTCGTTGCTCTAATTTGCTCAATACCTTCAATAAAAATTACTTAGTCGCGGTTTTTTCATACAAATACGTTTTCATGAAAATAACGAAGGGATTGATTAATCATTAGTATAACTGGGAATCATTTATTGATATAGCATCGATACAATATTTATAGTCATGATTGTCAAAGTTATGTGCAATCTGTGATTTATTTTTGACAAGTATAGGAATAGAATTACTGATCGGTAAATTACTTAAAAAACTAGATGATCAGAAGGTTTCGAAGATTGACGAGTTTGTAATGCACCGCTGCAGTAGGTCTAACGCAAATTTTTTGTTGTAGTTGAGTTTATTTATTTCCTTAAATTTCTTCAATTTATACAAAGTGATATTCTTATTCTCAAGCATGAATCACACGCTGCTAAATAATTATATAGAGAATTTTTTTCATTGGGAGAGTGAACACCAGTTCCCGTAGGATGAACTAGGGTGTGAAATCTTCCCGTGAAAAAGTTACGCCCCAGGTCTGATGAAATCCATATCCTGATATTCTGTTCGATAGAACGCCGGTGTTTCGGGTATCGAACGAAATTGATTCACACGTTTTATTCTCATCGCTAAGGAACCGGGATACCACGGCAGCCATATCCAAAGAAATTTTATCAAGATATTCTCTCTGCTTTTTAATTTGACCCGCGTCTGGAACAGGCGGCTTCTTCCCAGCCGCAGTCATCGATATAATTTTATCCGCTGTCGGGCCTTTCGCAACAGTTTCCAACGGTCCCTGCGGCGGTGCAGTCTAAAACGTATAATTAATTCTAGCGACAGCCGGATTTAGCCAAACAGTTAATCTACGCTAGATAATCATTATACTGAACCCACCGCTCCGCG
The DNA here is from genome assembly GCA_949628255.1 of Macrophya alboannulata. Classification (NCBI taxonomy): domain Eukaryota; kingdom Metazoa; phylum Arthropoda; class Insecta; order Hymenoptera; family Tenthredinidae; genus Macrophya; species Macrophya alboannulata. The sequence goes on from OX451213.1 coordinate 345,332, forward strand.
GCCACCGCCTCTCAAATACACTGATTTTCGATTCCGCCGATTACAATCAACGGCATCGGCGTAAGGAGATAAAGCTTCGATGGGTCCTATACCACCTTCGTCTCTCGTGGCTCCGAAAGCTGGCCTGGGGCGAGTGTTTTTATTAGACGTTAAAGCAACTCGTTGTCTCAGCCCTCTGCAGGTAGGCCAAGGATTTTCCGGGGGTTGAAAATACGAGCTAGGTACGGCAGTGGGATAAGTAGCTCCAGCGCGGATGATCTCATTCCTCGAAGAATCCTTCAACATCGTTATATCGAAATATTTTTTCAACGATTTTGACCGATTTTTTTTGCTTCGTTCTCAGCGTTTATGAGGAAAAAAGTTTCTCCTTTGAAACCATGATTTCAAGCCCTTTAGTGCTGATCATGCATTCGATTAATAAACTGCATGACTACCTCTTAATCACCCGGGTACTATACTCTTATTATTTTTTTTTTTTTTTACCGGAATGTCAAAACGCAGAATACTCAAAGTTGCGGCCGATCGAAAAACAAAAATGAAACTTTTTATCGGGTGGTAAAAACGGATTCAAACCAGAACTAAAATTTAATAACTATAAACTGCTATCAGAGATATGAATAAGGAAAAAAAACCTCTGTATATAAATCCGTATACAGGATAACAGAAACAATACCGTTTGCTTCTTGCCATCAGAGATACGAATAAGGAAAAAAAGCACTGTATTAAAATCCGTATACGGGATAAGAGAAATAATATCGTTTACCTACTATAATTATACACACATACAGAATAAATAGACACGTTACGTATTTCAGCTGAGTAACTATTAATCGTTATCTGCAAACAACGACGCGTCGGGAGTCCGTTGTTTTCAAATCTAATCTGCTCCATGATGCAGGAATATAATGAACATTGATAACCTATTGCCGTTACAAATTTATCTATCGTCTATTTAACGCTCCCTCGTAGACACTGAATACGTCTTTTGTGCGGATACATCGTTATTGATAGGATGAATTCAGTGCTCTGCTTACTGCTTGGCTTCTCGGCTATAACATGCCTATTCGTATCTCACGTTCAGTCTCTTTTTATAGTTGAACGGTCCAACTATACCAACGAAAAACCGATTATTGGTAAGTAGGTGTGAAAAGAAATATATAATAAATAAATTTAAAAAAAAAAAACGAGAGAAAATGGTTTCAGTGAATGTTGTATAAGCAACATATATAGATTTTCTGATTAATTGATCTTATCTGAATCGATTGTGTCTCTATTTTACTTTTTTTTCAAGGGATTTTGTCGCAGGAAATCAGCTACTCGTTGAATAACAAGTATCCGGATCAATACGACAGTTTCATCGCTGCATCATACGTTAAATTTGTCGAAGGTGCCGGAGCCTTGGTCGTCCCGATATGGTAACGGTTTATTTCGAATAATTCATATCAGTGTATATAAATATGTATAGTGTGGGATAGAGGTAATGAATCGAGATAAGAATTTATTCTTTTATCGAAATAAATTTATACATATGTATATACGTTCGTTAATGTTCTTCCTAGGATCGGAAAAGACGAATCTTACTACGAGGATATTCTCAGCAAAGTGAATGGGTGAGATGATATTAGAGTAAAGTAAAATTGAGAAAGAAAAAAAAATTAAAAAAATTATTCTTCAGTACTTGACAAAACTGTGGCCTTATCATTTTCAGAGTTCTCTGGCCAGGCGGTAGCACGTACTTTAATTCTAGCAACGGATACGCCGATGCCGGAGCGATTATCTACAGGTAATTATTTATAAATTATTTTTGTTTAATTAAACAGGATTCACGCGTTCTTATATTCTCTTAGAATCGCCAGCAGGCTGAACCGCGAAGGTGACTATTTTCCCATTTGGGGCACGTGCTTGGGATTTGAATTATTGACTTATGTAGCAGCCGGAGGTATTGAGCATAGAACCGATTGTTCAAGTAGCAAACAGGCATTGCCATTAGAGTTTGTGCCCGGTGAGTCAAGCCCCTTTATCAATGATCGTGCAATAGGAAAGTTTGAGATATTTTTATTCTACCGAAGATTGTAGAACTTATCGATATCGATTTCATCGTCTGCTATACGTATAATAGACCTTAGAATGTGATATAACGCAATCGTGTCTACAATATAAGCATACACGCATACGAAGTATGAATGGAAATATTCATTAACAGGATACGAGTCGAGCCGAATGTTCCAGCACGCTCCAGATACGATACTTGAGATTTTGACAAATTACGACGTGACAGCGAATTTTCACCAGTATTGTGTTACCAGAGAAGTTAGTAGTTGAAATTTTTTACATTATATGTAAACGTGACGTAATTTTTATTTTTATTATCATCAGAAAAATTTATCGCGATATGACGATGACTAGCCATTACGCGTATAAAATTTACACACGCGTTTCAGGGTTTGAAAACAGTTAATCTTACCTCAGAGTTCAAAGTAATGTCAATAAATCACGATCGAAATGGGCTAGAATTTATATCAACTATTGAACACGTCGATATGCCTTTTTACGGCATACAATTTCACCCGGAGAAGAATTTGTACGAATGGGCAGAAAATAGGAACATCACGCATACACGGGAGGCTACTTTGGCGAGCCAATACTTCGCCGATTTCTTCGTTAACGAGGGTGAGTCGAAAAATTTTCAAAAAAAAGGGATTTTAGCACGATGAATTTTTTTTCCTATTTTGTTCTTCCTTTTCTTTTCAATTTCAGCGAGAAAAAATTTCCACTCCTATCCACTGGGGACTGAGATGGACGAGCTGATCTACAATTACGCGGTCACCTTTACTGCCCGCAAGAATTCGACTTATATGCAGTGTTACATGTTCGCTAACGAGACGAAGAGCGATCAATGATTTATCATTCTTTAAATAGGTAATTTTTTTTATCAGATGATTATAGCTTTGGCATTAGACGCGCAGTGATATGATCGTGTATGTATAAAGTGAAAAACAGCATTATGTGAAACCGTTCGAGATTTAATGAATGCAATATGTATATATCGTTAATAAAATGTACTTATTACTTATTATATCGAATCTCGCACCTTTTCTCCTGCGAGGGTTGTGACAAATTGGTGGGTTTTTTTTTTTTATCTACTTACGAAGAGACGTAGATCCAAAACCTACAGCTTATCAAACCACGTGAGAATTGACGCAGTTGACATTCTCACCACGTGATAAGTAATACTCAATCTCCACAACGAAGTCTTATATCTTGCCAGGCAGCGGTAAATGTGTCAAAGTTATTAGTTCTCAGTTTGCATAGTTACCTGTAATATGTTATGCTCCTCGGTTATGAATTTTAATCATCATAGAATGAATAACTGTACTTGATTGATTTTGGAATTATTTATATTCGATAAGGTGTCCGATAAATATTAAATCACGAAGTATCGATCCGCGCTATTCATTTTTATACCGATATCGATATAAATAAAAAAAAAAAAAAAAAGGAAGAGAAGAGAAGAGAGGAAAAGAGGCTAAACGTTATGTTAAAATAATCCAGATCGTCTCCGATAAAAAGGTCATCCAATTAATTAAATCCGTCTAAGCTTTCGTCGTGTTGAAATGTGGGTGGGCGAGCACGTGTCGCACGCGACTTCGTTTTCCACCGGCGAAGCCTTTCTAATTTCTGGCTATTGTCAACTTGTACTATTGTTAATTGGATCGATACGATCAATCAGTTTGTAACTCAACTAAACACCGATTTAACGTTAACGTTATAATCTTTCCGTCGATCGATTAGTGGAGGCATGAATCGATCCGATCGATCGATTGTTTTATTGGTAAAAATGAAAGAGAAAAAAAAATCAGTGAAAATTAATGGTAAAACTTATTTTGACGGTGGAATTATCATCTCGATTTGGTGTTTTTCCATTCGCCGCAATTATAACAACGACCGGTGTATATTACTGCACAGTAAAAGCTCTCTGTAAAATTTCTATCAAACGAAACGTGCCGGAGTGCCACGTGCTAAACTCGTTCCTCGCGCGCTTCGGGTAAACCGAGAAAATCACTTTTAGGAAACGAAAGGAAAACTCGGTAGGAAAATGGCTATGTTTTATTCGTATAAAATATATCGAAGGTCACATTCCGAGGCACGTGGATCGGATAGATACGTACAACAATGTACAGTACAATAAAACCAGAGAAATCCTTTAAGGGTGAAAGAAAAAATGAGTTATAAATATAAGAAATTCTTTAAATTTCTTCAGGGTTTCGCTCTCTATTGTTGTATATGAGCGGTGCTATAGAATGTGTCGGTTGGAGACGATTACTTTTTTTTATTACAGCTTTTCGATTTGAAGATTTCATTAAAAAAAAATTTTTTCTCCTTCATTTCTCAAAGCGAAAATAATTCCTTATTGATCAAAATTATTGACGTTCGAATATTTCGTGAAATACCGTGCCAATCAAGCCGAAGAAATTTTTTCTTTTCCCAAGCAATAATTTTCAACACCTTGATTAAATCTACGGCATATTAATATCGGCGCGATCAGTCTTCGCGAGGTGAGAAGCAAAGAGCTCCGATCAATTCAATCGCAAGTCAATTAACCACGGGAAAGTGTAATTTGATTATTTCAAAGCGACAGCTGTGACGTGATTCGGGATTGAGAGCTCTGCAAGCTGCTACAGAGTCACGTGTCGGTTAGATGCGGTCTCGTTTTTATTTATCAATAATTATATTCACGAGACTGGTTGCCCTCCAGCTTATATCCAGTTTGAACAAGCTCCGGACACCGATTTATTAAAGGCTGTTCGAAGATCCAATTTCTGTGAGCCCCGCAGTATCATATGTTTTTGAATAATACCTTTCGGAATTGAGCCTCTTCAGAAAGTCGATATCCTCTTTCCGGATGTTTCCATATCGCAGGTAGGCGTACATAATCGTTTGATATTCAAGCCCACGCTGAAATTCGTCTGATATGACGAGTATAGAATTTAAGAAAGTTTAAACGTCGTGAAAAAGCTCGACTGTCACGAAGAGATCGTCGCGGGAGGATACGTAGGTCGTGCGAGGTCGCCGTTATCCAAAAAGTATAAAATAATTTCCTATTTCGAATTCGGGGACGGGATATCCTATTTGACGTCATACGATGCGGATAACCAAACGGTGATTGGTACCGAGGACGAGGTGTAACCCAGTTTGAGGAACGGGCTACCTTTCCGTACCGCAGGGGCCAAGGCTGGTTTTGAATAACGAGTAGGGATGCTGCAGCGGTTGGAAATTTCCACAATCCGATTAATTGCGACTATATAGAAAAGATCGAGCCGGTCAGAAGACTGAAAGTGCAACGGCACGGCGAGTGAATAGAGAAATTGGTCAAAACCCCTGCCCTCCGTATATAATCTATTTTCAAATTCCACGGATATTTATATTTTTGGACAATGGATCTATATTTAGGCACAAGGAGGTGTACCTACCACTGCGCACGATGCGGTGCGACGTATCGCCCTAGTTTAGGGTCACCGTTCTAGTTACTCCTCGACGGGGATGGCACGGCGCCCAGCATCCCAGAGGCGCATCGACGCCGGGGTTCGCGTTTCCATGGCAATATGACGTCACTGGGACGTCATACCTCGAGGGTGCAACGACCTGCACCCTACGGAGGGGTTGGGTATCGGTGAATGGGGCGGCTGCACAATTGTTTTCCTCGATATGATCCCGCTCATCTGCTAGCTTCAGTTCTTACATTTATTCGATTTTTTTTATAAAACTCGAAATTTTTTTCATAAATTTCTTAGATCCCAACTTATCGAAATGAACAGCGTAAGGGTGGGTACGAATATCATTCTGTGATCAAGGTACCGCGTATCTATATCCCAGGGCTGCAGTGATCTGCAGCAAACAAGATCCTTGGGGAAAAACCTTCACCCGAGGGATTTGAGACCAAGGGGAGGTCAGGATAGGTACGACCTCGACCGGAAATCCCCTGAGCTAACAACACGTAACCTACATATACGTCACGAACGGATAAAAAATGTTATAAAATTGATAATCATTATTGTAGAAAAAAAAGGGAGAAAGGGAAAACGTAGGGATAATGCTGAATGGAACAGTCTGCAGGTCTATACTATATACAAATTTCAATTAATTATTACGTATACCCACACCGCAGGTAGAGAAACGCGTCAGAATAACGAAAATTCATTGTTCCCAAATAAGAATCGATCGTTGTTTGAGATTTGGGGACAATTGTCGAGGAATAAGATTCCGGTCAACGGATAAGTTTGACGTCATTGCGGGGACGAGACAATCGAGTTACGTATCGCGAAATTTACCTTATGAGAATATATAGAACCGCGAAGAATTGTCCGGGGTGGATTAATTTTGGAAAGTCGTGGGCATACCTGAGACGTGGGAAAGGGGTTTGTATAGACTACCAGTACGAGTGTATCATCGTGCTCAATGCGGTACTGCAGGTATTCGATGAAACCTGCGACCATGGGGCGATCCGCGAACCCTATACCAACCCCTGGGAATCCCAGGCAAGCTGGCTCGGCCGGTTCCTGTTACTATAACTACGCCCCATCGTAAGTAGGGCACGTTGTCGGACGGCCTTCTCAATGACGACTGTGACGTCATATACCTACCCAGAACCGAACTGGGTCAAACAGTAAAGCGAAGGGATGAATAAGGAAAGGTGTGCAGGTAGGTGTATGTGGCTGTAGGTCGATGGGTATAAGGCACACAACAGGGTGGAATTTCTCGTTTTTCATTTTATCGGAACTAGTTACTCGTTGTCAAAAATTCATTAATCAAACAGGAGCAGATTCTCTCGTGGAATTTTAAAATCGAACATTCCGTGGTGATTCGTTTCATCTCATTTTTGACATAACTATCAACGGTCGAAGCGTTGTATGCTTTTTTTTTACATCTCCTGGAACCCCACGATTCCGCATATTCCTGTATATACCCAAAGAGACAGAACGACGCGCGCAGCGTCTCAATGAACTGTGATATTTCATGGGAATCTGGGGCAACGAAGGGTCGTGAATGGGGTTGAATGCGGAGATGTGACGTCGCGGGGATCAACATCCTGGAAGTGGGTCATGTCTTTGGACCCGGAGCCGGAAGGGGCGCGTCGCGACGCGGTCCAGGCCGCAGAATCCGAGTAAAAATAGCCACAAATATTGGGATTTATATCCCGAGAAGATTAATCAGTTTCTTTTATTTCCTTTTTTCATTCAGACGATAAGGTAAACTTTGTTCCACTTCGGTTCGGGAAGAAACCCGGATTTTTCAAAAGTATAATTCGCTATAAAATAAGAAGAGGAAAAAAAAGGAATACCTACCGTCTCGTACCTGTTTAAAATTTACCACGTAGCGTGTCAGGTGAAAGTAAACGACCCTCCGAAATCCCTGGGGGTTCGATTACATTCGACAAATTGAATCGCTGTAAAGGGTCGCATGGTGGTCGTGTTTGGGGTATACATATATAGTACATATAGTGTAAAGGTGCAGGTATGTAGCCGCATGAATGGGGAAAAGGGAATTTCGCGCGGGACTTTTACCCTCCACCGCGGTGAAGATGGAAGATAAACTGGGTCACGACCTAAATATAGAACCCGAAGTTTATTTTTGGCAATTTGTACGACCTCGGAACGACGCGCCATGTAATTAACCCAATTACAAAACGTTCACCTGTAGGGGGTTGGTTTTATTGCCATTATCATTGCTTTTATTTGCACGCGATAATTCCCGGTCAAACTCATCTGTACGCGAATTAATACTCGATATATAAAATCTGACTTGCGGATATGTATATACGTGTCGTAATTACATGAGCAACTGCAGCAGTTATCGATATTACTATTTTTATATCTTGTCATCTCGTTATCGATACTTAATTATCATTCGAGCGAACGAAAGAAAAAAAAAAAAAAAAAAAAAAAAAATATGCGTTTGTCAAATGCAGACTGACAATTCTCGGATAAGTTTAAGATCGGAGGGAGTTTATTTGCAGATGTTTCATCGAAGGATTATTGCAGGCCTTGTATAACTCGGTATCGGTCAATAATTATATTAACTCAGCTCTTCTGAACGAGAGGGTCGTGCAGGCAAAATATATAGCTGCAAGTGAAGTGAAACGGTTTATTTTTTGATACCGTAATTATTTAATTATATATACCTATACGATGTATAGTAATTACGTGGATGACGAAGAAGAAAAAAAAACTGCATGGGATCATGTTTTATAACGACTAACTAATAAATGTGTCAAAGTTCAGGGCTCGGGGATGAGGGCAAAAATATTAAACGCCTTCGAAATATGTGGCACGGCCTCGTTCAGCGTTCTTATTTTGGTGTCGTCGAACTCGGGGCAACCCCCTGACCCCGTTAGTTATACTTGGATAGAAATAGGGAACCTAGATGAACCCAGTCGAGTGGCTGGCAGACTGCAGTGCGGCATAATTACTAATTGAAAAATCTGTGAATAACGGGAACAAGGTAAGGGAAAAAACCTTTTTTTTTTTTTTCTGTCAAGAAAAATCAATCCCTTTCCAAAAGCTTGGCGAAAATAATCAATTGGTAACATTTGGAAGAAAGGAGTAGGGAAAAATACAAGTGGGAGGTTTTTCGTATAACAAATAAATCGATGAGATATACATAGTAATTTTGCGGTATTGAAAACGTTTATTCGAAACGTATACAACATCTTTACACATTGATATTAATATAATAATAATGTTAATGGTATGTGTGTATATATATATAATGTGTATAATAGAAAACACTCAAACCTGAGAAATTTCTTTCTTTTTTTTTTTTTTTTTTTCTTTTTCTTTTTCTTTTTGTTTCCTCATTCATACAAACTCACGATCGTGTTATAATTCATTGATCTTCGTCGTTTTAAGCCTGCAGCCCCATAATGTATACGCGAGGGAATTCTCTACAAGGCACTAGGCGGGTCACACGCAAAGTCTGTGTTTTTAAATTCGTAATGTTAATTGGCTAAAAGTTTCAACCCTCGTTTAACATATTTTTGAGATAAATATTTCAGATATATGTGTGTGTTGATTATTTTGACAATGATTATTATTATTATTATTATTATTATTATTATTAATTTTTTTTTTTTTAATAAAACAGGACGTGATCGATATATGAACGACGTCGATTACCAATATCGATAAGTAATATACTGCTAAGCTAATTTGTAAGTCGACTTACTCACGTCAATTTAATTGAATTAGTATTTCATCTTTGGTTTTTTTTTTTTTTTTTTGCTCTGTTTTTAACGAGCCTCGTGTGTTACATGTATAGTTAATCGATTAATTAATTGATTATTTATAATATAAGTTATATACATATATATATATATATATATATATATGGGATATATATATGTAGTAGATTTCCTATAGAATTATAATTATCACTATTCGTGTTAATATGTATTACCTATAATATTATAATATACATATATCATGTATACCGATATATTATTCGTATACATAATTTTTATTTATTTATTTTTTTTTTATATATTTTGTATTTTTCATATTTTTTTTTCTCTCTCTCTATCTATCTCGCTCTCTCTCTCTCTCGCTTTGAATTTGATTTATTGATAACGTATTATATATCATCATGATCATTGCGTTAATTGACTTCTATATGTATAGTATATTATATCGCGCAACAGACTTTTGAAACACTTATTTTTAATTATATTATATAAACAATATTATATTATATACTCTCGTTCAATCTATTTATCTCTTTCTATCCCTCACCCTCTTATATACATATTTCTATGTATAATATATAGGTGAATGGTTCTAATAAGTATTGAAATTTTCAGAAAATATGTATACCAAATTTCATTGTCACATTTGTCCTAAGGACTGATATGAGAAAGTTATTCGAAGAGAGACTTTTGAATCTATAATACCGAGCTATATATTATACCTATATACCATGCATACGTGAGTACAGGTACATACGTATATTAATTATATCGAATTGCTATATAATAATATCGTAGTCTAGCAGTTTATCCTAAAGTTATTGTTATTATTAAATTTTTTCATACCCTATATAAATTTCTACGCGCGGTTATTTTTATATACATATAATATAATGTAATTCCTATATATATTTTATCAAATATATATTACAGCTGTGTAATATATATTGACGATAATTTATAATTTCGTGCCAAATTTTTTTTTTTTTTTATATATATAGTATATAACGCTAAATTATGGCCGTTATACTTCAACACAGTTTTCAAACAGTTCACTCAGTATGAATAATTATATATGGTATAATATTGATAGATATTATACCATTGGCAAATACATATATAAGTATATGTATATACATGCTGCGGATTTTTATGTCGATCGATATATTATACCTGTATACAGTATATATATATATATATATCTCAGAACAGTAAAAAAAACCACACATTGTACATACATATATACTTTGAATACATATCGTGGATTCTATATATATTCTATCTATAATATCAGTATATATATTATTTTGATCCCAAAAATTTATCGGAACCATATTTATAATTATATAAAGATAGATACGTCTAATTTGACAGGTAAGAAAATATTTGTTATTTTAAACCTACACCCTTTTTGTCAAAGATTTATAAAAGAAAAAAAATCAATCAATCGATGAATGATGAAAAATCAATCTATCGATTGAGGCCAATCATTTCTTGACAAACGCAATTAGGCAGGTTCGACTGAGGCGTTGAATTTCTTGGTACTCGATGAGTCGGCAGTCCGGAAAGTCCTCTAACGTAAGTGTAAGAAACGGGACTCCTGAGTATCCTCTTCGGTGATTTTTTACCATGTTTTTTATCCTTCGTCTCTCGTCTGGAAGATAATTTCAGGCTTTGGAAAGCCTTGCGTAGAGTTTCCGTCGTCGAGCATCTCTTGGTCGAGTCGCTATCGCTGCTTTGAGCATCGGATGGGCTCGGTGAGGGTGACGGGGATTCGTGGTGAACGGAAATCCTCGCATCACCCGGACTCCAGGACCTCGGAGATTTACCTCCGCGTCTATCCAAGCTACGCGATCCTCGGGATAATCTCTCCTGAGATCTGCCGGTCGTTGAATTCTCCCTCAGACGATCAAGGTAGCAATTTCTTCGGGGCGATCTTCCCGATGAACACAAACGCTCGCCGCTACCACGACGCGATAATCTTTCAGCGCTCCCGGTACTACCCCCGCTACTGCATCCGCTGTCCGTACTGCACTCGTCATCGACGAATTCTCGCCTACCCGTGCTGCAGTTATTTCCTCTTGATAAACGGCTCCGGGCGTTGGTCAACCTCGTTGATTCTTCCATACCTGATGGCGAACTTGATGCCGGATGGACTACGATCGTTGGCAACGATTTATCCCACAGTGTAAAACCAGGATTTTGATATGTAACTCCTTTTCCTTTGATATCCAGGTGGAAGAATTTGAAACGATTTTTCGATCGGGCACGTTTTTTTTTTTCTGTCTTTCGATTCGCAGGTTATAGCGATATTTTTGTTTATTTATTTTTACAAACTTCACTCACGTGTGTAGTCTTCTCGTTTTGTATTTTATCGTGATAATCGTACTTTACATCAAGTTATAACAAACGATGTATTTTATTTCACTGATGCACAATTACACCTGTATTATCTTGGTAACCTGTTTTTGTTGTTTTTGATTTTTACTTCAAGATCGGTCGACACACTGTTCCGCTTTTCAGCCAGCTTCGTGTGTCAGTTGTGAATTCAGACTGAGGTTTTAAGGGATGCTGGGCTACTACTTATATCATTTTTAGCCATGATCATACGCGCAAGCGCCAAACTCCACGTGAGAACTGACGCCGACGCCGACGCCGACGTTGACGACGTGCCCTATACAACGTAGCCGTCGACGCTGCTACATAGCGACTACATTACGTTTACCATGAACTGTTTTTTATTTTTTTTCTCCCCTTCGTTTTATACAAAAATTTATACCGGATGATATTTTTCATACGTTATACTTATACCTATTTTTGACAAACGTCTCAATCATTCGAAGCGATATTTGATGGGACGAAATGAAAATAGATCGACCAAAGAATCTGATTCGGATGATTGACGATAAAGCTTGAGTAATTTTGAGATTGAATTATTCTGTGATTACAGTGAGATAGTGCTCCTTGCGGTATTAAGTCACTAGACTAATTCAAGGGATGATAACTCGAGAGGTCGACGTACTCTGAGCCGTCTGCTGGCTGATTCCAGCTGTTATCTCGAAGGCCAACTTTGCCCCTAATTTTCATAGATCACAACTACTAGTCGAAAACTTGGTAGATTGAACGCAATTCTGTGTTATCTCATCGTTGCAGGATAACAAGAAACGCGAAGCGTCCGAAATTCAAGATCTAAAACTCACGAAAAATTCGAGGGTGTTTTTTTCTTTTAATCGGTGAATCGAAATGTGACAAAAAATTTTTTTTTCCAGTTATTTCTGCATTCCCATTCTAATATACGCCTGCCCCACGTACTTCTTTCGAATGATAATAAAACGAAAGTGGTTTTTAGCTCATTGTCAGTTCGAAAAATTGGTATTCCGTTGGTAAGAAGCGTCCAAGGAATTCGTTACGTTCTGCAATAGCTCGTGGCTTTCGAGTAAGATTTTTTAACAAATTGCAGAACCTCGGTTGTACCGTAGAATCGACAGGGTATATGGTGAGCCGAATTATGAATATAATTTGGAAACTGCAACGAGCGGTGTTTTATGCTACATATTTTGTATCTTCGAGTATATGTACCTAGATATAAGAACCGAGGAAAAGGGGTATCGAAAATTCTTTAGAATCATGACACGAGTTTGACTGGGCTGCAGAAGTGGTGTGTTTAATGAAAACGTGCTCGTGACGCAGGACTCTTCTAAACTCGTGGCAAATACAGTCAAGTTATACAATGCACGATTAATAGTGGTATATCCCAGAAAGTCTTCGGACCGTTGTCCACAGTGTTATATCGCCTCACCTCACCTCGCCTCGCGAGTGGGTAGACGAGGAAAATCCCCGCGGCCCCCGCCGAGGGAGAGGGTGAATTGAAAGAGGGAAAAGCTAGGGCCGATAATTCTGCACGTTGTAGGACCTCGCGGCCACGTGTTTCGGCACAAGTTTGCAGGGCCAAGGAATATCTTCTTTTCATTTTCATCAGAGAATTAGCCGTTAGACTATAACATACTATATCTTCATACAGAAGAGAATGATTGATATTTTTTTCTCTAATTTCATACTGCAGAAGAGAGAATCGGATAAAATAATCCAATCTTATTTTCCTTTACGATTATCTTTTCACCGCGTTGTCGATTTCAATCGTTTCCTCTCATCGATCGGTTTCTCGCCATCCTGTATCAATTTTATATAAAGGTATATACACACCTACCTATATATAATATTTATCGTCTATTTCCCGGATTAAAATTCTCCGGTCAATTAACCACGCGTGTTTACGAGGCTGCGTGGCGCGTGACGACGAATTGTATAATTATGTAAGACCCGCACGTGTTTTCACGCCATTTACACTTGTCGATTATCGCTAAATGTGCGGATAGGCAGGCAGGCAGGATAATTGTTAACGACAATCGTAGATCCAGTCCCGTGAATTTCATTCGATTTATAGGTAAATCGATTGCTTGTTCTATTTTTCATTTTTTCATTTTTTTTTTCTTCCTTCTTCTTTCGAGTGGATACGCCAATATTCACGGTTCATTTATCTCCATCGAATATCCATTAATCTCACGTGTGTACATCACCAACATCCATACACTGTGCCTATACCTATATATCTATATCCCATATCCCTATACGATATTCCCAAACAACCCCTACAAAATCAAATCTAATCTCCCAGCTCAATATTCGGTCACGGATTATTGATCAACCGAGATAACGGTAATAGACTTATTAAGGTTCGTCTCGCTGCGATATTCGTAACCCGGTAAGGTCAACGACCTCAGGTTTAGCTGGAAGTCTAGATGAAGGTATACGGGGATAATATATCGACTGGAATTTATGTCCGTGTGTGCGTGTGTTTGAAATCGATACTCGTATGTATATATGTATATATATATATACTCCGAGGAAAGTATAAGGAATTGATCACCGAGAGTGCAGTGCGACCGATGAAAAGCTTTGAAAAATCGACATACGTGATATCTGTATGTATAGGTATAATGGAGTATGTTTCTTATGGGATATACCAGCTACCTGTATATCGTGATGCAGTTTTTCAATTTATCTTTTTGTTCATTTACAGACGATATAGTAGACTACGAAGGTTGCGGTTTGAAAGTACACACGACCTTCGCCTTGTTCTGGCTTCGTTTTTTAACTGGTTTTATTATCTACTATATATACGTATAGGTATATAGTATATGGGCACAATATAAAGTATATATACCTATATCTATACGTGCGTAAATATTTCTTGCTCTCTCGTATGGCTATATAACCGTGAAACTTTTTTTTTTTCTTTTTCACCCTGAATATTAATGGCTTCTAGATATAACTTTTTTTTTTTGGTATAGGTATCGATTTTTATCAAAGCATGGGATACGAGTTCGACCACATATTAATCACCTTTGAAAAATATTATCCATTACAATTCTCATTACAATTAGTGTTTATGGGAAATCATCATAATCTTCTCTATAAATGATTTTGTTGATTAAATCGTTGGATCATCTCATTGCTTTTTTGTACTGTATGTATTATGTTGCGCTGTTTGTTTGTTTACCCGAGACCGTTATTCCATTAATTTACCAATTTCTTCTTTCTTTTTTTCCAGTATTCTCATATTATCCCGTAATTTATCCGAGGCTCTTGTATAGTAGACGAAGAACCAGGCCTAGAATAAGAAGTAAGTAGATATAATTACGAGTATTTTTTTATTCTTCATCATCATTCTTCTTCTTCTTCTCTTTTCGAGAGGTTGATCCACGCCGACCACGCCTCGGCCTTGGATCTTTTTTTTTTTTTTTTTTTTTTTTTTTTCATTCCAAATTTGTTCCTCTTTTTTTCTTCTCCATATGTTCTCAGCTGTACAGATTATCGATGTTCTCTTTGATTGTTGTACTTTATTTTCAACAAGTTCTTCTATTTTTTTTTGTTCCTCGTCAACTTCTTCTTAAACAGGCGTATACATATACATATTTATATCGTATTACACGTATCTAGACTGGTCTTCTTTTTAATACTCACTAACTGGGTCCGATATACGATCATAGGTAGCAGATCCGGCCCGGTCTGGGATATTATCTACTAATTTGCATCTGACAAGTCGTCAATAATTTATTCAACTTCTAGATTCGGCTGCGTCCAAATCGGACGCTTTTATTACGATCGATGATTCGAGCTGTACGATCGTTTCTCATTAACATTTAGAATAATAAAAACTCTATATACAGGTGCTAAATATAATCAATTAAAAACGTTATATACCTATATGTATGCGAATGATAATATATGGGTACATATAATTTCTTGTGCTACTTAAAAAAGTGTATATAGGTATAATAATGTGTATAGTGTCAATTCCTGTTTTGTCTATAATTGGGAATTAATTCAAGCTCAAATAATAGCCGTTAATGATTTTGACAAGAATTAGATTTACCTGCAGCTTGCCAATTATATGAATGGTCTAAAATTAATATCCCGTGAAATTACATACGGATGATCTATTTATCGTTCCTAGTCGCATAACTTGGACAACAGCCGTTACCTCCTCGTGATATACCACGGAGCTTATAGTATCTAAATAGATATTCTATCTAATCTGAACGAAAGTATAATTCGAATCGGTGATTATTATAGTTACGTGCAATGATTAGGCACGGTTCCTGACGCGTGTGTATCTATAATTAATCACTAATCTATATATACGATGATAAGCTGCAGCGGATTCGAGAATAGGTGAACAATATTTTGGGAACGCAAAAATTTCGCAGGTATAGGTATATACATCTATGTAATCATTATAGGCGAGGCATATGTTACCTATATGCGTCATGCTGCTGCAGCATAGGTATTGCCTTTCGAAAGGTGACGGAGTCGCGATTGATATTCGAAAGAAGTCCATCTTAGAAATCTTCTTTTTTAATCGTTAAGGATTCAACTCGCGATCGTTGATCGCCACTCGACAAAACTTTTTGACAATTATTTCTTCAAACGCCATGCACACATCCCGTTTTATCGCAATCTCAAACTACGACAATGAACATACAAGACAAAAATATAAAGAATAACGTCTGTGAAGTTTGAAGACCCAAGTTTAGTTCCGGGTACCGATTTGAATTAGTTGATCAAATTTCACATTCTCACTCAAGTCGACTACTGATCAAGCTTCAGACCGTTTATTGACGAGTTCGTATTCAGCCTCTTTTTTTATCCATCTGCAACGGAGTAGAATGAGGAACGTAGAATGATGTAATGCCGCTATTGCGCCGCGGAGGTTCCAAGCTTTCGCAGTGTTCAATTTTCGGATTATCATTTAATCGAGCGCGAGTACGATCGATATATATATCTGTCCTGTGATTCAAGAAAATCTAACGACAAAGAGATACTGCAGATGAGGAATATTAATTAACCAATGACGATTGTTTTTTCCACGTATCTGTACACGAGTATTTGACGAGTGTCTTGATCGTTATTGATCGTTACTTGGATAGAAATTCAATTTCATTTCAAAGATCGTTCAATTTATACCCGAAAGTCTTTGGTATAATACGCATATCTGATAATTACGCAAGATTGATTAAATTCTATATACCAGATTCGCGGATTTTGTCCATCGTCCTAATTGAGTGTGAGAAATCTGTGTGTATAGCCGAAATAATAATCGAGCAACAATATTCGCAACAAACAATCCGTGTAACGGAGGGTAGGGAAATTGATTAGGCAACAAAGCTGGTAAAGCCGCAGTTACGAAACTGGTAATCGGTTATACCTATCCATGTACAGATATATTATCATTGCTAATCGAACTGTCAGATATTCAAAATATGTATTCAGCATCATTTTTATAGAATTTTTCGACGATACTAACAACATCTCCGAATAAAATCAACTTATTTGGATCAGCTGACGGATTAGAAGGCGATGAATTTTGGATAATCTACAGCCGAGTAGACTCGCATATATCAAACTTGATGGAACTCTGATACCCACGCATCTCCGAAGACTCGTGTGTTTTGATCAAAGCGCAGATCAGCCGAGGATTTACCTTTGCCCTTTGAATTAGAATTTATGTTCGATGATTACAGTGAGAATGAAATCTATAACGGATATAATTTTCCGTATTGCGTAATGTAATTAGGAATAGCACGTAGCTTTGACCTGAAGCGTTTTTCAGGGTATTTTATTACTGATTGAAAAAAATTTTTTTTCAAATGATCGGGATGATTAACGATACAGTAAAATTTCAGCTGTGCCAATCATCATCAACCTCTTCGGTCGTAATCGAGGCTGTTAATTATCATTGACGAAAGAGAACCTTTATACGTGAACCATGTAGCGGTGGCTTGTTAATTTCCCGCGGCTAACCCATCATTTAAATTCATCGTCAATATAATTATAAAGGGCTGCACCAGTCGGGTGTAATTCAAGGAGGCTGGGGCTCAGGGACGATCGATGAACTCGGTTTAAAAGCGATCTTGAAACAAAGTCTTTTCCAGGTTCTCCGAGGGCTCGAGATCTCGATGGTTGAGTGGCCTTAGAGAGTTGAAAATTTTATCGAAAATTTCGAATTTATCGATACGCGGAAAATTAGCAGCCGGGCCTTTGGGTAAATGAATATTTTTCAAATAATATCGGCTGATTTTTTTTCTCTCCTTCGTTTGTAAAATGATTTATCACAAAGCCCAAACGTCTCGGAGCTGTTTACCTTTTATCTAATCCGATAATTATACAGAGATGAGATGATATAATACGCTCAGTACCTACGTCGAATCAACGTTAGACGTATGTATGGTACATCCTGTTATAATTAAAATTAATGTACTTCTTTCATTTTTATTTTTGAAACATACGATGGGGAACAGGTTTCAGCCCAGATACGAATAGATGAATAAATAAATAAATCCATAAATAACGCAAGAGTTGTTCGGACCCCAGTTGTATCCTGTTTCGTAATTGTTGAATAACTACGTCCTAAAATTGGCCTGTCCAACATAATTGTCTTGTCTCGTTCTCGAATGCCTACGTTCCTTATTTTTTGATTTTTTTTTTTTCACCGCTCAATAAATTATTCGCACACATCTGCACACCCACGCGCGAAAGCTTAATGCATCGACGCATGAACCACACGCGTCAATTTCTTATACCTGTTAATCTTTTCCACCGATCTGCAGTAACCCACTAATGACAATTTTACGTCAAAATTTGACTAAACTTAAGCATCGATTTGATCACCTTTTTGCATATACGCTGTGTGCCGTATATATATGCGAGTAAAAAAATTGGCTCATTTTGTGTGAAGAGAAATAAGGGATATATAACAATGGAAAATTAGAGATAAGAGATGACGTGGGCTTAAATGTCGTCTCAATCATTTTCTCGTTAATGGGAAAAGTTCGAGTCTATAGATACGCGGTTATTTTCGCCATTCTCTCGCCCCCGGAGCTATACGGTTTGACAATGCATATATCGCCCCATATATGATGCACACGGTATTTTCTTTTGATGGAACTGACGTGAAACATACGATCGTGAACTAGTTAGTAGAACTAATACAACTGAATTCGATTATAGAGTGTCATGAATCGGCGTATACAATAATCAGAGGTTGGAGCTGTGCAGTGTGAATGAGAAATTTCTGAAATAGAAATTCATAGTATTTCAGAAAATTTAAAAAATGGTATTATTGTACTCTCTTGATGGTTTCCAGACACATAAATATCCAACGCCGATATCGAATGTGCGAAATCAGTTTCGACGATCAGTTTCCAAAATTATACAAGGAAATAATACCCGATCACCTTGCTCCCGCATTTTATTATACAGCTTATACTGCAACACTTGCAGCTCAAGGAATATACGTGAGCTGGAAGCACAAAGTCTAGACTTTCGATTGTTGATGGTCAACCGGTGGCTAAATGCAATAAAATGCAATCCTTTAGGTCAAACCGAATAACAACAAATAAATCAGAAAAATGTCTAGGTATAGAGGTACAGGTATACGTAATATTTTCGTATGCAACGTAGTATATGTAATATATTTATTAATATTCATTACAACTCGTTAATCAATTTGGGTAATCGTTTATACAGATCGTATAATATATATTTTTTTTCTTATTCTTCTTATATTATTATTTATTTTTACCAACACTCGCGTACTTGGGCGATTATATGGAACGGGTCCAACGTGTCACGATTCGATGGTTTATTCGGGCGTGCAGATATACAACCAAGTGCGTGCGTGCGAGTCGATTCGATTCGATTCAAGACGAGGTGAGGTAAGGTGAGACCGAGGTGGAGGGCGGAGGTGGACAAGTAATGTTTTTTCAAGGACACGGACGAGGCGTGGTTTGCCAATTGCAAGACTTTGGCGAACCGTGGCTACCGCTTCTCGGAGGACTATAAAAGCTCTCGCGAGCCGGTACCAGAGCATACTCGTTCATTCGCAACCGGTAGACTACTCCACCACAAACTTCAACATGTTCAAGCTGGTGAGTACACGAAAATCATCATCGTCATCCTCGTCGTCGTAGTAATAATTATCGACCATATAAATATCTATAATATGGCTCGTATCGCAGCCAGACTCAGATTTTCATAAGACGTACCACTTCTTCGTACACGACGAAGACGCATATCCGTCCATCTAATCGATATTTTTCGTAATTATAATGTAACTAAATTATTCGTCCTTTTTACAGTTCGTCCTCTCCGCCCTCGTGGCCGTCGCAGTAGCTGCCCCAGGAGCTTACGTCGCGTCTCCAGTTCTATCTGCTTACTCTGCACCAGCTGTAGTCGGTTCTCCGTTGGCCTACAGCGCCTATTCAGCACCACTGGCATACGGCGGTGCTTACAGCGCTTACAACGCTTACAACGGCTACGGATCACCCTTGGCTTACAAAGCTGCCTACCCGTACAGCGGTGCCTACGCCAGTCCCTACGCCTACATCCATTAGGATAGATGCTGTGAGGAAGATTTATCATTTCGATCGAAAGGATGACGAATTATATGTTTTGACCAATTGAACAACGACTAACCTGCATCTGCATTACCGGATAATCATTTATACGGTACATCTGTAACGCGTTACAGTATAACAACTGCAAAGAAAATGAAAAAAAAAAAAAAATTGAAATTTAATAATAATGAATAAATAAAAAATTTTTAACTACTCAAATACGATATGTGTCTCTATCATCTCTCGTCCTCTGACTAGTACTACCCTGGTACTTCTCTCCCTCTATTTACGTGTTTCACGTGAACAAATTTATCAGTGATATGAAGTATATTGAAGGTTCTAGCTGTAAGATAATTAATACGAAGGAAAAAAATAACCCAGAATCATCAATTATTTTGAAATTCTGATAGATTTACTGCACTGACTGACAGTAATTAACTAACAGTGATTATCGGTTCACACGAACAGACCAAAAAAAAAAAAAAAGTACAATGAGAATATCATCGTTACTTAATCCGGGAAAGCAACACTTCGGAAAATACATGAGAGTTTCTTCTTATTCTCATTCAGTTTCTATTCGTCGTGGTGATGGGTATATGTCCTGTTTGGGAGATTATGAAATAATTCTATCGTGTATTTCATAATATCATTATATACGATGAAGGATAATCAGCTGATCGGTAATGGCTCGGAACTGCGTAATTAATAATAGGATTTTCGTTCAATTAAAATAGTTCAGCTTGCCCGGATGTTTCCATATCCCGAGGATTAAGCACTGATAATCAGTATGGCTCTTGGTAGACCTAGATTTCAAATTATCAAAGATTTTAGACCATTTTCAAAGACTTTTGATTCGGTTCAGAAAAAACTCATACGACGTTTCATTTGGGTTGAAAAAAAAAAAAACAATTTTTAAATATTCGAAGGGATATACCTATAGGAACGTTTATAATCCTTTCGAATGGATTTTCAACATCAAAAAATATTCGAAGAAGAGAGGTGTATACGCCAGATTTTGAAAGTGGTCAATCCCTTTATAATTAATTAATACTGTGATTAAGGTCCTTGTCAGAGATCTGAGAAATCAGATATCGCGAAGGACTATCGATAAACTGGCTATAGATCCAGTGAAAGGCAAGTTTTGAAAAAGATTAAAATCGTACAACAAAATAATTGCAGTTTATGTTAATTTTTTATTCATGGATTAAATCCTATCAAACAAGTCAAGTTCATGTATCAACGGCAAATATCAGGCCACTTAATCTCAACCCTCTAATAAATCAAAGGTGCTGCGGCGTAAGGCGAGTAGTAGGCTAGGGGTGCTGAATACGCGGCCAACGGAGCGGCTGCGAGGGTATTGTAGTTCCTGGCGATCACCTGGCTGCTAGCAGCGGTAACGAACGGCGCCGGGACGGCGGCGGCGACGTATGGTGCAGCAACTGCAAAACCAGGGGCTGGTGCTGGTGCAGCGGCGACGATGGCGACGAGCGCGACGAGGATACACTGAAAAAAATATATACAGGATTAGGATTCGGTGCTCATAATTTTGTTTTTGAATTTTGAATTTTTTTTTTCTATTTTTTGTTACAGTGAGTTTTGAACGGTATGAAAGATGATTGAATTCGCGAGGTTTCCAACTCACCAACTTGAACATGATTGCGGTTTGGGATTGTTGCTAGTCTGCAGTGTTAACTGACTGTGCATATCTTAGATATCCGAAAAGCTTTTATACTATTTTTCAACTGGAGATTCACCCCTCCAAGATAAAACGTTGATTACCTTGTAGTCGGTAGTCAAGTCGTAATTGTCTTGCACCACGCCTCCGGTTCATTTGCCACGCGTGAGGCTACCCGGATGACAAGTCTTGCATCCCAATGTCTTTTGGTCGCTTTCTATACGACATGTACGTACATACATACGTATGTATACATACATACGTAGGATCGTCGATTATCGGGCCCGATGCAACGCGTTCTTGAATTTTTATATTCCCCATACGCCCTGGACTCTCGCCTCTCTATGTGACACCATAGCTAACGTAACTCTGCTACCTGTTGCTCTTTTGCATTATGTAACATCAGTTTTCTAACAATAGACGCGCTGCACTATTTCGTTACGTAATTATATGTAACGTCGTACTACTTTCTTTATTAAAAATTTTCAAGGACTCCGATTACTCATCGATTTTTCTTCGTCAAAAATTTTCTTCTGATCAGCTTTTGTCGTAATTATTTTGACAGGAATTTTCCACCAATTATTACCGTGTAATCCTTTACGAAGAACTTATTCGGCGTAAATCACGACGAACGATGAAATTGGCGGTGAAAATAAAAAAGCCTTTATCCCTGACATTAGCCCATTGCGAGTGAAAAAAAAAAAATTTTCACTTATCAAGGTAAACGGCAGCTGATTAATTCCCTTGTACTTAGGTATGCAGTTGCGAATGTTGAACCTGCGGAGGATGATCGGGTTAAAGAAAAAATGACAGAGAAATGAGGCAGCTGGCGGATGCGAGTTTGCAGACCTTCTCAAGGCAACAAGTGCATATACGTAAATAAATTACGTATAGTTAAATTCGCTTGGTAAAGCATACAACGTGGTAGTGCAGGGAATTGGAATTAACCCTGAAATACCGGTGAAACCGGATCATTAAAATGCATATTGACGATTTGCGATTCTCCTCTTGTGCCGAACGACCCGTTGCTCAACAAATTGCTGCTCGGGTTTAGAGTGACTATCAATTTGGTCATTTCGCAATGTGACAATACACGGTACCCACCTATGGCCACTCTAAAACAGTTCGTGATTGTTAGCCCATCGATGCGAAGAGTCGAGGATGGGAGTGCCCAGGCTAAAGAAAAGGGAAGAAAAAAAAAATGTATGTATGTACCTCAGAGAGTATAAATACAAAACCAGAAGTCACAGTTAGTCGTCACTTGTCCTCAGGTCGTCAAACCGATCAGAAAACCCAACCATCATCCATGTTCAAGCTCGCTGTAAGTCAGATAGCGAATATTATACGAATTTATAGAACCGTTAATGACTGTGGCTAAAATCTGAGTATTTTTTTCATCCCATTCTTATTATTATTATTATTTTTCATTTTTCAGTGCCTCCTCGCCTTCGTGGCCGCAGTTTCTGCTGGTAACGTTGCCGTTGCTCCGGTTGTAGCCGCCCTTCCAGCTCCCATCGTCACCGCAAGGAGCAGTCAGAGTATCGCCAGGAACTACAACACCCTCGCGGCTGCACCGCTCGCCTACGCCGCTCCGGCTGCTGTAGCCGCACCCTTGGCTTACACCGCGCCTGTACCAGCCGTTGCACCAGCTCCTCTTGCGTATTCCGCTGCAGCTCCTCTTGCATATTCCGCTGCAGCTCCTTTTGCATATTCCGCTGCAGGTCCTCTGGCATACTCTGCACCAGCTTTTGCTCCGGCTGCGGCTCCCTTGGCGTATTCTGCTCCAGCTTTGGCTGCCGCAGCTCCCTTGGCGTATACGGCTCCTGGATTTGCCCCTTACGCAGCTGCCCCTCTCCTTCTTAAGAAATAATTTTACTCAACGGTTGTTCCGTTTTGTTTCGTTTTTTATTTTTACAATATGAACATGTGACTGTTTTATGAATAAAGAAAATTTATAATTGATGAAAAACAAAAAAATTTTGTGCTGTGGAAATGTTTCCTTTCGATGTTATACGTATACCTGCAGTTGCGGGGATGCGGGGCTCTTGGAGAGTTCGGAAAATTACGTTTATACATTTTTTCATAGACATGATATTTAATAGACATGAAGCCTTGAAGATTTGGGAAAACTTTGGACTATGGATTCGAGGAAAATCTACGGATTTTGGAGCCCAGCACGCATATGATACGTTTTTCAAGTCCTAGCCAATTCAGGAATGAAATAAAACGGAATAAAAAATAAAATTCAAGACTAAGCTAGTTGCTAAGAAACGATCTTATTAATCCTTCTGAAATCTGTAAAGCATCTTCGTAAATGTTTTGTGCTCAACCCGATTCTTAAGTCGATTCCCGATGCACGACTTTCCCAGCTGACCCAAAAAAGTATTTTGGCTTCGGCGTGAGTCGAGGATTATTCGAAACGCAATTGGGTGTTTAAAAAAACCGAAGATCACACGTGAATTCGCTGCTGTGATTTTTCTGATAATTATTAACGACGTTGATTGCGTCTCGAATATCGATAGGAGTTTATTTATTTAATTATTGACCTCACGTGGCCTTGGAGTGTCATCAATGATACTTTCTTGATTGATTTTTCGCGAATATTATCATTAAATTATCACAGTCGAGAATTTTTCTACGATCACTTGATCGACATCTGAAGCATAAATATACAAGTATTTCCGCGATATAGATTCTGTATATATAGTTGCACAGGATTATTAACAAGGTCTTCTTTTATAAGCTTCGAAACACCGACAAGATTCGTTAGCAAACCTCAATTCGCTCCTTCTCTCTATCCCATTTCGTTCATCTTGACCTGATAATAAGCAAGAAGTGCAAACTCTCTACGTCTAACGAGATTTCCAACTTTTCTTTCTCAAGGAATGGACCTGTACTTTGACTGTTGAGTTCTTAAAGTGACCTAAGACATCTTACGAATCTAAAAATGAAAATAAAAATAGAATTTATATTTTTTTCCAGGTCTATTCGGTCGAGGATTATACATATAGGCATGAAAAGTGTTTGAAATCTTCGATGTTCAGTCAGAACGACGTTTCGTTTGGAAATCGGGTATTTCGAATAAAAGAGAAATGAAAGAAATCGAGCAATCCAACGTCTATATTGGTGCCTTTTTCTGATTCCCACCGATATCGCATACCCTCCTCATTACCGGACCTTACGCAACATCAATTTTGTAGTCTGAAAGCTCGGCACGTTTTCGAAGAAAGTATTCACATCGGTGTTCGATACTTGGAGGTGGATCCTAGGCGACGTACGTACGTACGTACGTATAAAAGGTGTCGTGCCTCGAACAAAAATCACAGAGCTCAGTGATCAGTTTGAGTAAGAACTTGAATCTAAGCAACATGAACTCCTTCAACACGGTACGTTTTGACAGAATATCAAACTTTCGTTTCTATTTTTTAGACATTTCTCATATAAAGTCTAAATAATTTCAGATGACTATCCTGGCTGTCCTCGCCATCCTGGGCAGCGCTACAGCCGGAGGATTACTTCCAGCCGCAGTTTCGGCTCCGATTGTGGCAGCCCCTGCAGCAATCGGCTACGCCAAGGCAGTGCCATACAACATACCACCGTTCGCTTCGAGGGTTGATATAAGCACAAGAAACCTCGCCGCTCCTTACGTCGCTGCTCCATACTTCGCCGCCCCAGCTGCCCCCTACGTAGCTGCAGCTCCGGCCCCGCTTCCATACGCGGCATTTCCATCGGCTCCGTTGGTAGCTGCCCCTGGAATAATTCCATCCGCCTACGCCGGAAGTCTGTCTGCACCACTTGCCCAAGCTTACGCTGCACAGAACGCCGCGATTCTCGGTTGATTGAAGGAGTGCAGAGATGTAATCACGTATATGTAACACCTTGCCGTCATCAAGATTCTTTGTCATTTGAATAAAAAATATAAAAAACACATCATTCATTGTGTAAAGAAAATTTGTACTATTTTTTGCCGATAAGATTGTCAATTTGATCCGCTTATTTTCATTCAACTCAAACGAGCGGTTTTGAATTAATATTGTTTGCCAAGATTTGTCGATCGATCTGTACCCGAAATGAATGGCTTTTAGTCCAATCAGGTTTTCTCTGAGACGGTGCTTATTTTATCAATTCCGTTAACCGAACGTCAATGTAACATTTATACTTCGTCTACATAATGGATAACAGAAATCGACTGACGCCAGTCCGCCGAAGAAGAGAAGCGATCCTCTTGTTATGTGAGAATTATTATACCCGCGTACGTCACGATCGCCCTTTTCATTGAAAATACGCAAACAGTTGGTAGGTATACGATAAAGAGTCTGCGAATTACGTTCATGCATACATAAGTCGCGTAAATTTATACCAATTACAGTATAATAATATGTGATTCGAAAATAATTACGCTATCTTATCGAGGATTTTGTCTTTCGTTAAAACGAAAGACTTTTACCTAATTCTATCCTAATCTCCTTTTCTATTCTCAGATGAAAAAGATCATCACGTTTTGTCGTTTACTAATTATTAGTGGGTTTAAAACGTGCGGGACTGATATTGTACACGTACACGACCGATACTCGTTTTCAGTATCTCCTGCACTAGACATTATACACGTGCAACTTGTCGATGGATTTGAAGGGTTAATTATTACTCCCCTAGGATATAATTATATCGTCACCGCATTCGACGAAAATCGCCGTCTCAGCTATACCTACGCTTTGCTTATTCCACTGGGATAAATATATTTAAAAATTACTTTTTTTTTTTCTTTCGTTTTGAAAGCCACGTTTATCGTATGAATATACCTACAAGATATGCACAATACATCCAATCCTCACAAGGCTATATCCACCGCGAATATACGGTCATTCTTTCAAAATATCTTAATAGAAGAAGAAACTGATTTTCTCTATTCGAAAATCCGAAGTGGTATGGTAATCATCGGTCATAAACGTCCTGTGTACCATTAAACCCCATGAATATTTTAATATCCTCGAAGTTTAGCGATCTGCAAAGGCAAGGGCAAGGACGATAAGAGGAGGTGGGCGAGCCGAATGACGGAAACCAGACATAAGATGATCGTCGAGATTAAACAGGTTCGGCATTGTGCACTGACACGGAGAACCTTGATTCGCATCCTGTTTTGTTGGAGAAAAATAATTCGCGGTATATACGTATAAAAGTGCATTATATACGCATATCTGCAGAAAATGAGGATTTAAATAATCTCACAAAGTAATTCCGCGTTGTCAATTAAATCAGCTAATTATGGTACACGATTTTTTTTTTTTTGTACAGACAGCTCTCAGATACACCTATACCTGTAATATCTACACGTCGAAGAAAGAAGACGTCTATGCCTGTAACAGTAGTCTGATAATTTTTTTTCATTTCCATTTATTTAATTTTCTTAGGTTTCTCGAGGACAATGCGAACCTTATTTTCGGTCTGACATAGGCAAAAACCAAGGTGGGTGTCTAGCTTTGGAAAATCTATTTTCTAGGAGGACGACAGACCAAATTGCTTGTTGCGATAAATCGATAACAACAAAGGCGACCTTGCTCCGAATATCCCCCGTGTAAAGTTTCATGGCGATCTGCGACGGTGCACTTTGGCGTTTTCCTTAAAGGAGGCTAGTAAGTTTGTAATACCATACGATATGCTGAGCTATGCTGTACTGTGCTGTACAACGGCTTCTAGTTTACGGTGATTTTTTTTTTTCCTCTCAGTCAAGTTTTCAGTTACGCAATTTATGTATTAAAACTTTTATTTCGCGAGGAACAGTCCCACGTGATCACTCAATCTCAAGTCAAACGTGAGTTCGAACAAACTCCAAGGGTTCACCTGGAACGGTAGACGTAATAATTGTACCAGCTCACGTTTTCGTTTTCCCCTATCGCGTATACCTATATACGGTTTGTTTAATGACGCGCAAGTTCACGTTTCGAAGAACTATATAATTTCGCCGTTGTTTAATATCGGGTTAAAGAATCGTCCTAATTTCCTTCCGGATTTTGAGTTCATTTTAATTTTCTCCCAGAATCAGAACGGATAATGACTCGACCGAATCGAACCCGAACGATCAGTCGCGATGTCGTGATATATTGCGACAATTTGCAATTGAATCCAGGGCACCCGGTTACCCAACTCGACTATCTACTGTCAAACGTAGTTTAAAAGTGAAACTACCGTTTTCCCAAAGCGTCTTCACCACGTACGAAAAACGTGCCTTGACTAGACATCGGGACTGCCTACTTTATTGTAATACTAAGATACGTACGTATGGTCCTATGGCTGTCAGCTAATGCTGTAAGCCTTTAAAATCTCTGTTAAATAGACAGCGAAATGCTTTTGGGGATCGATTATGCGACGTATGTATGTAGATTATAGCCTGAAGTTGACAAACTGGCGGGATTAGCTATGATCTATTTAATTGTGTGCCAGATCCGGGCCACTCTCGCAAGATATCGCAATAGGAATTGGAATTAAAATCTATGAGCATATAATGGACCGCGGCTGCACGGCCTGATCTTAGAAACCAAACGAGATAACTTTATGCGGACATCCTGCATCCAGCTGTATAAAAATTAAAAGAACTAATTCAAGGAAGTAAAAATTCAGAACCCGACACAGGGCGTGGTTCGAAGAATTAGTAGAAGCGATACCCTGACCAAAGGTCATCTGGTATTCAGCCGAGGTGCGGATTGATTTCTTGCATAGAATGAATTCTGGTGGTGGGAAGTATCCCCATCTTCGACTACCGCGAGGAACCAACTATAAAAGACCTCTGCCATCGAGAACTGACATCGCAGTCTTCGCAGCGTGTCTAACAAACAAACCAACATACAAAATGATGACCAAGTGCCTAGTGAGTAAACCGTTAATTCTGCAAACCGGAAGTTCTTCTTCTTCTTTCGCTATAATTATTTCGCGGTCATTTTCTGTGCCGGGAAAAATCTCCGAATTAATTATCATTCGTTCTCTTATTTTTTTCTTCAGATCCTCGTCGCCGCCCTTGTGGCCGTCTGCTCAGGAGGTGCCGTGCCTCTGCTACCAGCAGCAGTTCCGGCAGCTTTAACTGTCGGCACTTACGCCTCGAGCTACAACGCTCATGCCATAAATCACGCCGTTGCTGCACCCTACGTAGCTGCTCCTGCCGTCCATGCTGCACCCTACGTAGCTGCCCCAGCCGTAGCTGCTGCACCTCTGGCTTACTCTGCGCCTTTGGCATATCCAGGACTCAGCCCTTACACCGCGGCCTACCCAGGACTCAGTGCTTACTCAGCTTACCCAGCCCTCAGCCCTTATTCAGCACCTCTGATCGCCGGACGTCGTTAAATATAATAATTAAACGACGATGATTTCTCGATCCAAAAAACAACGTGGAGTGGAGATTTTCGAAGTTTTTCTTTATTGAACAAAATATTTTCGATTTATTAAAATTTTTTTCGGTCCGGGGCTTGGATTAGTTTGCAATATTTGGCGAGACTGTTTGAAACTGCTTAAAATATTCGCTGCATGGTCAGTCTTTTCATTTTCTTTCGAGATAAGGAAGTCACCTTGGAATAATATCATATGATCTGAAAAGATTTGCACACAGATACACATGAAACAAAAATTGTATATATCGTGGTCGGCTGTAGGTACGAAATGACACCCACACTGCACACGTCTTGAGCAGAATAACGTACGTCAACATCAGGAATTTGGTCTCTATTATTAACTCGCGCTAATCATGTGGTCATCACATTATCAAATTTACCATTATATCCACTTTCGAGATGTTATCTTGAATAAATATAACACCATCAAAAAAAAAAAAAAATTATACAAATGTGTTTGAATCTCGTTTACCCAATTTAATCCATTTCTTAATCATCATACAGAGAAAGACAACGAATTTATCACCGCACGCTATTCATCGTAAGGGCATTTCGCAACGGCCTGGTTCCTGCCTACTTGCTAATAAGTGAATTACATGTACATACATACCTATACTTTAGGTTTTCGTAATAGCGTAATAAATAATAATGGTTATCTAGATATTCGTGTACACGACGGTTTAACCGGGACCTTGTAGTCCAATTTTTTTTCTTACACTTTACTGCAGGCACAAAGGTAGCTCGGTATATTAGGTATATGGAAAATAAGTGACAGTGATGTTGAGCAATTCAATTTAATACACGGATTAAGGTATATTGTGTAGTTTAATTTCAATGTATATAACTTCTATAGATATAATTTTTCTCCCGTTTTAAATATGAGTATCATTTTTCCCTTTTTAACTGAGAATATACCTATATAGTTACTCACTTAAGTTACTTGCTTACAGCTGTAATTTTGCAGTCGTGATTCGTTCAAGGATATATGGATGAAGAATTTTTATAACGCAATATTATAACGGGGAACCTTCGCACGTCTGATAAACCGTGGGAAAAATTAATAATCCTGATCTTAGCTGCAGTACATACGTGTAAATAATTTGCATGAAAAATATATAATATTTTATTCTATTCTAAATCAATCAGCCTTGGAACAAATCACTGTCATACAGCTGTTCATGGATGGAATATAGACAGAAGAAAAAAGAATCCTGCCGGGATCATCGCACGGTTACCTCGGAGAATCGAAACATTTGAAAGATTGTTAATATAAAGCGTTTTATATTTATTTTCAAATTGGCAATTCGTGTTAAATCGTTTACCCTGGGAGGATCCGTTAATTAGTTTTACAATCAATCAACGTGTAGTCATTTATATATAAAATAATAAGAAAATGCGTGAAATAGTACATCTTCAAGCCGGACAATGCGGCAACCAAATAGGAGCGAAGGTGAGGGGAAAAATCCTTTCATTTCATCCCATAAAAAAAAGTTCCAAAGATTTCATCGATCGGACGATCAAAATTTATACCTTTTGTATTTGTTCGTCAGTTTTGGGAGGTCATATCCGACGAGCACGGTATCGACCCGACAGGCACGTACCACGGTGACTCGGATCTACAACTGGAGCGTATAAACGTCTACTACAATGAAGCAACCGGTGGTAAATACGTCCCCAGAGCAGTCCTGGTGGACTTGGAGCCGGGAACAATGGACGCCGTCCGGTCAGGACCATTCGGTCAAATATTCCGCCCGGATAATTTCGTATTTGGTCAAAGCGGGGCTGGAAACAACTGGGCGAAGGGTCATTACACCGAAGGAGCCGAGCTGGTGGACTCCGTCCTCGACGTGGTGAGAAAAGAGGCGGAAAGCTGCGACTGTCTGCAAGGATTTCAGCTCACTCATTCTCTCGGCGGTGGTACCGGCGCGGGAATGGGAACTCTGCTTATTTCAAAAATCCGTGAAGAGTATCCCGACCGGATCATGATGACGTTCAGCGTCGTACCGTCCCCAAAGGTTTCCGACACCGTTGTCGAGCCGTACAATTGCACTCTGTCGGTCCATCAGCTGGTCGAAAACACCGACGAGTCGTACTGCATCGACAACGAAGCTCTTTACGACATTTGCTTCAGGACTTTGAAGCTGACCACACCGACTTACGGAGACCTTAACCATCTGGTAAGCGCGACATTGAGCGGGGTTACAACTTGCCTGAGATTTCCTGGCCAGTTGAACGCAGATTTGAGGAAATTGGCCGTCAACATGGTACCTTTCCCTCGGCTGCATTTCTTCATACCCGGTTTTGCACCCCTAACTTCGAGAGGCTCTCAGCAATACCGTGCTCTTACCGTACCGGAATTAACCCAGCAAATGTTCGACGCGAAGAATATGATGGCTGCCTGCGATCCGAGACATGGAAGATACCTCACGGTGGCCGCAGTTTTTCGTGGAAGAATGTCGATGAAGGAAGTCGACGAGCAAATGTTGAACATTCAGAATAAAAATAGCAGTTATTTCGTCGAATGGATACCGAGCAACGTAAAGACAGCCGTTTGCGACATACCACCACGCGGATTAAAAATGTCGGCAACTTTTATCGGCAACTCTACAGCCATACAGGAGCTTTTCAAACGAGTGTCTGAACAGTTCACGGCGATGTTTAGACGCAAAGCTTTCCTTCATTGGTACACCGGCGAGGGTATGGACGAGATGGAATTCACGGAGGCTGAGAGTAACATGAACGATCTTGTATCTGAGTATCAACAGTATCAGGATGCCACTGCCGAAGAGGACGGGGAGTTTGACGAAGAGGAGGAAGGCGAGGGCGAGGATAAATGAGGGGGAAATTAATAACAGAAATTTTCATATTTGGGGACTAGAAATTTAATAAAAACTAACTGTAAAATCAGTCCAAACTCTACCGTCCCACATACATCAGTTCGTGCCCAAAAATCAAAAATACTGTAATTTTCCTTTCTCTGTGGACCCGAAATGTTTCCTCGTGTTATTTTGTCCCCTTTCTTATCGTAGCAGTAATTTTAGTTGAGTATCGTTGTCAGTTTCTGTTCGAAAAAAAAAAAAATCGTTCCTTATTCGTACGTGAAATAAAATTTACATACGTCGTACATAGGTCTAATTTTTACTTTATCTAACCCTTTTTTTTCTAAACTAAATCCTGTGCGTACATTCCGTTATCGAATAGTCCAACCGAGATGTATTTATAAGGTGTATAATACGTGTACCTGTGTATGCATCGAGTTGCACAAGATAATCGCCCACGCCCCAGGCTTTTCGTTGCGGATTTAGTTGGCTGGGGGCAATATTGCGTGCGTAGGTACATACATTGCAGCTACTACTCACCTCACTCGGAGTTATATACTGACCTAGCTTTACATATATTCTGCAATTCCGTATCGTGTGATAAAGTCAATCGCTAATTGGAATAAACTTTTCTTTTCATTCTTATTCAATTAATTATTTATTCATTTCTTAAGGTGAAGCGGTTCCAATCCGATCTCGTTCGATGCATTTTTATCATTCGTTTTTATATATAACCTTTCGAGACAATGAATGTTGAAATTTTAAGAAAAATCGATACGTCATCGTGATTGAAAAGAAAAATAAATAAATTCAAATTATAGTTATGAATTTTTTTCGCAATATTTAAAGGCCGGAGAAAGTTAGATCCGGACTAGCTCTGCAACTGAATATAATTATACAACAGGATAACTAGTCTAATAATATTAATTAATGCGGTAATTAGACAGCTCGAAGGTCAATGTTATAATTGCGTATACAATACGCAGCGATGTAATATGTCTAAATTTAGGGATAATTATCGTTAAGAATTCGTGCTATATGCTATGTTAGAAATTCATACATGTATACATATATAATATACTAATTAATCGAATACATTATATCCGCGGATTTAGAAATAATTACACGGTTCTTGTTGTATAAACAGAAATTAACGTGCCAATATAATTCTTTTAAGGAAATAATTGACACCGATCTATATATACGACGGGCTTGCACTCGTACAGGTATACGTCGCAGATTGAGATTAACAGATTGCGTAAACAATATTCTGTATATGTATATCATATTGTGACTCGGTGCGGTTTTATAATATCATTAAATCAGATAATAGACTATATGTGTCACATGTAGCCTGTAACCACTATATACATTTCAATTACTCACTCATTACTATCCAGCTATTATTAAATTCCGACTTTCAAAATTTTTTTCAATCGATTTATTGTACTATATGACGGTAATGCGCCGAATATTACGCAGTGGTTTACGCACCAATGCTCCTTCGTCCCTAATATCAAAAATCGTTACATAGATAACCGGAGTACGTTATTATATATTGGTTATATAAAAAAAGGAAAGAAACTATCACTCAAAAATGATAATATCTGTACCTACACAGATCAGAATTGCGAAAGTGTAAAAGCATAGTGGTGTTCTTAATACAGAGCTATCGCGTAAGTCATTATTATATAGTTACGTCTCATTAGCATTGAAATGAAAAGATTCTATCCTACGTTAAACACACGTTACAGAAATTTTATCATCGAAGGACGTGAGAATAAGAAACTGATGTCACGGTGTTATGTTAATTAAACAGGGAAAACGGTGACTAGTAATATCACATTTTACTACCTCCGTGCATGCACGCGATTTTTATCATCTTTATTAGTTATCACTTATCCTCGAGCTGTAATTACATTCAGTAGTAGCAATACAATATAAAGTCTAGCCTGATAGTATATGTATATTAAATTAACGTCAAATCATTACTCATTCATTCCTATAGCTCTGTCTTACCGCAGTTTTATGTGTTTCTCGATAAAAAATAATGGACACCGGTAAGTTCGCGCGAAAGATGTTGAAAGATTTTTTTCTTGTACCTAAGGATATGTATGATATCCCGAAACAGATAATATGGTCCAGGTTACTCAAATTCACAGACTTACCGGTCCAGCAACGACTGTTCGAGAGTCTGGCTAAGCAATGATCTCGAAAGTGCAAGTTCTACGGTCTTATATAGGTATATATATATATTATGTCACGCGATGTATATCTTTGTGGAGAATCCGACCGTGATCGGCCTAGATATAATCGTCGATAGCGAAGGCCTCGTAAGGCCACTCTTCACGGTTGAAAAGACAGCCGGATAAGAGAAGAGAGCAGAGGGAAGGGAGTTCTAAGATGAAGACAAAAAGAGTGTATATCGTAGAACGGATAGATATAGACAGAAACACGCGGAATCTCAGGGCGTTGATAATTGACTGTATATATATACGTATACAGTTGTGGAACGATCTCGTTGAAGCTATGGTCATTATCTCAAGGTGTTCCCGGCGAGCGTTTATTCTTCTCGCATTTGCCGTTTTCTTTGTGTTTTTTTTTTTTTTTTTTTTTTTCTTCTTCCAATGGACCACGGCTCCGCGGTTCCCATAGTCAACCAAGACGATAATAGAACCGACCTTCGAGGACCTTCCTAGTCGCGAACCTCTCCACAGCTCGCTGCAGCCTCCAGGATGCGGTGAATGAATCAGGCTACACGCCCCGACCTCCACCCCCTTTACTTCATGTGCGTGCAATAGGTATTATTTTCTAGTGTATTGCCTCGGGCCCGGATAACGCCGAGCTAAACCAAGCCAAGCCTCACCTCGGCTCAGCTCGCTCACTGACATATAGTCCGAATTAGTTCTGGGGGTAATTTTTTGCAATCTCTTCTGACCATTCTCTTGCGGACGTTGGTAAGAGTTCAGCTATATAAGAGGGCGGACTTGCCCAAGTCTTCACAGTCAGCAGCACTTCGTCTAGTAGCAGTAAAATACTACAAAACAAACAACAAATCAACATGTTCAACCAACTGGTGAGTCACCGATCCCCAACCGCGTCTTCTGATTCTCTCAAAATAATTCAAAGTAGTTCAATTTTGGGATTAATCATTCGAAATTTTCATCCTCGTAACAGATAATTAATCTTCTGAATATTTTCAACCCCCTAAACCAGGTCCTCGTCGTCGCCTCTTTGGCTTGTGCTTCTGCCGGACTCGTACCAGCCTATGGTGGCTATGGATACGGCTCCGTTGGCCACGGTGCAGTGGCTGTAGCTGCACCAGCCGTGAGCTACGCTGCCCCAGCTTTGAGCTACGCTGCCCATGCTGCCCCAGCTGTCAGCTACGCCGCCCCAGCTTTGAGCTATGCCGCCCATGCTGCCCCAGTTGCAGTAGCTGCTCACGCCCCGGTAGCCACCAGCTACGCCAACACCTACAAGGTATATTTTATTCCGGAAATTACGTTGACTTTTTATTTTTTCGAATTTTTGGACGGTTTTTTTTTAATCAAATTTTTTTTCCCATTTTTTAGGTCTCCTACGCCGCACCAGCTGTAGCTAAGGTTGCCGTTGCTGCCCCAGCTATCAGCTACGCTGCCGCTCCAGCTCTGTCTTACGGACATGGTCTTGGATACAACGGATACAACGCATATTCCGGTTACGGAAACGGTCTTGGATACGGATACGGTGGATACGGATACGGCCATGGCTCATACGTCCATTAAGTCATTAACGATGCCCGATGAATTAAACCTCACGCATGAATATTGTACATAAATTTATGATTGTTACCCTAATATCGTCGTTGTCCTGTATACGTATATAACCATATACGTATACGGTATATACACTCACTATATACTCAATATCAAAGTCAATGATTTATATACATGAACGAAATACGCGTTTGGTGAATAAAAGTAACACGTTGCAAATTCTAACGGTACATAAAACTGCCTTATATATTTATTTAATCACATTTTTTTCAACACTGATCCTGTCATATAGACGTAATACATACGTGAAATATAATATGGGAGATAAAAATCTTTCGAATTTCGAAAATAATCGACCGAAAGATTCTCGGGAATTCTGCAATGCAGCGAAATTCCTTTATACCTACCATGTAGCTTAGGATTGTATTTCGAAGTAGAAACGTGCCTGCGGTGGTCAGACGTCCCGATCTGCGGGTATAAGTCTCGCGTGTCATTTGCAATACTCATTCGACAGATGACAGATATCGGGTGATCGTGAGAGGGAATTATTATTTGTGTATTATTAATCTGCAGCCTAGATCAGCGAGCTTGAATAAACCACCCTCGGTATGCCTTTTATGAGTGAGACCAGTATCTTTGGGAAAACTGCAGCAAAAATCGGCTGTGGCTGATCCCTTGCAGTTACGAAATTGATGGGAAAAAAAAAACTGGTAGAAAGAAAAAACGAAAATTTTGCGAATGACAATTAATCGATACACAAGTATCTGCAACACCGTATACTTATATTGCAGAGCCGATTATTTAAACTCGTGACATTGACACGAAGCATGATGTTAAAGAAAAAACACCGAGCTAAATACTGTTCTTCTTTTTATCGTGGTCCATATCACAATATATCAATCATGATTTCGGTGATTCGGTTGCTCAAGGACTCACTTTTAGGACGAAATATAGAGAGTGGTGAAGAAAAAACTGAGGGACAAGTGCCTCTCGCTCGCTTATATACGTTCACAGGTATCCTATAGTAATATCATTTTTTTTTCTTCATCATATCGACTGTGGATTTCTTTAGAAATTCAATTTCACGCATAGGTATAGCTTTTGTCATCGATTTCACGAGTTGTTGATCGCTATCTGGAATCGATCGATTTGAAAACGCAACCGAGAATGATTCTACAGCATTAGGCTATTCGTACTGAGCAGAGGAAAAAAAATAACAATGCTGTAACGATCTGTATTTGTATACGATATCTGCACGGTTGGTACGTAATAATATCCTACGCAAATTCGATCTGCAATACTGTCATACACGTAACATTTCCGTGGTTTTGTTTAATCAGCTAATTTTTGAGAAGATCACGAGAATCTTCAAGCAAATTTCAAATACCGATATCGAAGATGTCGAAACTTTTCCCCTGCACCGTAGGTTGACGTTCAAAGTAATTTACGGAAATGGGCAAAGCCAAGGTGGCCAACATTTCGTCTCGCTCTCGCTGCACTCTGGAGCAAAGATAGCGAATTTGTACATACTTCGTTAAAATTAAACGTAGTTGTTTCTCAAGGAGATTTCCGAGTCAGTATACGTATGTAGTAGAATAATTTGGAACCCAGGCCTTTTTCTCATATTATAATACTCCTATGCACGTATCTATATTCATATGAAATAAATCATTGTCGGATAGTGCATTCGACTGCAGCAGGATGTAAGGAATGAGGTAACTGTCAATGATTGTCACCGCGAGTAACGAGTGCCCATGTTCCTTTTTTTCAGTCTTACCCGATACTACAACGTCCTTGCAATTTCTGCACGATCGAAGCATTGCAGAGCTGTTTATACTAATTCGAGGCAGACTATATTTCAAAGAAATAGAGAGCCCAGGTGACTAGCTGCATTACGTATACGTATTTGCTTCTACAAAGTGTAACTCTTTCCCAACATTGAGCCACGTCGATCCCCCCCAAAAAGCTAAAAGTAATTCAGCTCACAGAAAGTGAACTGTCACAGCAAAAGAAGAGTAGCTCGATTACGCAGCGCTAAGTTACTCAACCGTACATCACCTTCGACTTACGAAAAAAAAAATTTGAGTATGTACAAGTGAAAAGGAATTTGTTGTAAAAGTTTGTTTTACGAAATTATATATACCGTGCCTCAAGGTTCGTGATTTCAGCCTTCTGAGGATGAAGTAGGTACAAGACACGCCCAGGTATATAGAAGTGAAAAATTAGCACCGCTGATTTCCGTCTCTCTCTCTCTTTCTCGATTTCGATCTCGTTATACTTTCGACTTCCTAGTGTCGGCACCATCCGATAACCGATCAACGCTGAGCCTTGGCCGTGCTCCACCTGGATTTGCTCCAGGATTTAAAAGTTCACGAACAGGTATACGCGGAGGAGTTTATCTTGATGGTTGTTATAAGGTACAAGTATAAGGTATAAGTACATACATACCTATAACAACGTCGAAGTGGGGATTCCGAACGCATTAAACGCATGTGGCTACCCACACTCCCCGTTCCCCGTTTCCCGTTCTCAAAAGTCCTATAAAAGCTGGTTAAATTCATTGGAGAACTCATTCGATTCGTAGCTTCGAAACTCGAAACTTCTAAACCCACCTCAAATCGTCATGTACAAGTTTTTGGTACTCGCTGCCCTCGTGGCCGTCGTATCCGCTGCACCAGGTGGCCTGCTGACCGCCCCACTCGTCGCAGCACCCTACGCCGTCGCCCACTCCGTTCCTGTCGCAACCAGCTACGCTAATACCTACAAGGTTTCGGTCAAGAGTCCAATTATCGCTGCTGCCCCTGCGCCGATTCCCTACGTCGCGGCGCCAGCTCATGCCTACGTTAAAGCGGCGCCCATCGCTTACGCTGCTCATGGATACGCTGCAGCTCCTGCAGCTTACGTTCACGCTGCTCCTTTGGCTTACGGATATGCAGGTGCTTGGTGATCGAGAAATTAAGGAGGATCTACGGCCGGTGCATTGAACAAAATTATTGCCATTCGAATAAGAAGATTGTTCGGCGATTGATAATCAGCCAACATTTTGATATTGAATAAAATGAAAAATTTTTGACAAAACAAATTATCACATGTTATACTTGATTTTTTTTCGTTTCACTATTTTTAGACATCCTTGTTCTCCCTCCTCGTTATATTCGTTAGTTTTAATTAGTCAGAAGTAATGTTCTGGTTGATTTATATATAGCTATTTTATTTTATTATAGGATAAGAGAAGAGGGTTGAGAATAAATTGCGAGAAAGTCTTGGCTGTGAAGATTTTTCAAAGTCTTTCAAGTGGCTGCTCAGCTTAGACCTATTCAATGCAGATGCTTGGATGCAGGTACATCTACTCGTATTCCTAGTCACGTATTTTTTTCAGAAGTGCAGGAGAAAAATAATTAGACGTGATAAGAACTTCAGACGTCTATATAATGAGATCCAGAATACCAAATGACGAAAAAAAATCAACGAACGATGACGATATTTTGTCAGTTAATGATTAACACTTGCTTATATGCATGGAATGATCACTGATCGCCAAATAGGTGTATCTACGGATCGCAATCTCTCTCCGTCAGCTATATGCAGTGGCGACAATCCGTGGGCAGGTATTTAAATTGAATCAAAAATTAGCATACATCAACCTGCACGTAGATAAAAGGCCTGAAATTGTATCATTATGAAAATTCAATTAACGATGGAATAAAAAAAAATAAAAAAACAGTGTCTCAGACGGCCTTCACTCGATCCCGGACCCTCGATCTCTGAAGGTCGCTCTGATTTGCCTGATTCACCCACACCAGATCCGTCATAAAATATTTTCGATCATTTTATACATTCTGAAATGGGACTCAGACTGGGAGGTGTCTAGTTTAGGTATTCTCATTCGTTTAGAAAGTAATGTGAGAATTTTTTGTATGAATTTTGAAAATTAACGAACTACGTATCTCTCGAGAATTTAGTTATTTAAAAAATAAATCATGTTTCTTATTCATTGCCAATCGTGGGCAAGGATATACGTTGAAAATAGATAAAAGCGTATAATAATGTATGTGAAATAGTTGATAATAAATAATAACGAGATTTGAGACATCTAACGACCGTGACTAGACGTGAATTATTACACGGATCTGTCACTGTCTTATATGCAAATTGAATATATATCACGACCGAATTCTTTCCTTCAAATATATACGATCCATAGATATTTAAATAGCATTATTCGGTTTGCTGGAAAGTACGTCGATTCCTCGCCGTTACAACTGACCTATGAAATTATCTTTTCCCATAAATCATATCCATGAACATACGAACATTTATATTTACGTGTCTGAAATCAGACGGAAGTAATTCTCAAGATCTTTTCATTTTTAATTAGCCAACCATAGTAATAAAAGCCTTGACTCAATGTGTAGGGCCGATTTTTCCTGGTGATTATAACTGCGAACTAGGAAGTAGCCATACACCTTTCGTCAGCGTTGCTCAATCGCCAAAGCACATACGAACGAATGCTCAGGGAATTTAAAAAGGAATTGAAAAAAATAAGAACAACTAGCGTAATAACGACCTAATGTTACGTCATTAACTCGAAAGTACTTTCGTGAATAGGCGAAATATCATTCCATCAACACAGGACTAGGATAAGTCTAAAGATTATTTAGAAAAAAGAAAGAATCATGCTAATAAAATCTAAATTAAATAACCGAACAATGTACACCCGTTATATTGTACCACTGTCGGATTATCTCTGTCGAAATTGATTGTCTGTAAAATAATAGTCTACTGTCTCAAACGAACGTATATAGATCGGCTACAGATTATTTTCTCATTTTTATCATCGCCGGAAATCAACTCTTACCCTGGACAACGTAGGTACACGTTGTTACGCTTGAATGAATATATACGTTTCATCATTTATTATTACGTACTAGGAGAAAGATCGAATTATCCATTGATAGAATTAAACACACTTTGATCACCGTGTGATATTTTTTTTGGACAAGTTTTTTGGTAAAAAATTCAAATTCTTGGGTAATTTTAGGTAAAAAAAAAACTGGATCATGGATCATGGGTGTTGATAATTAAATCAGGCGTCACTGCGGTATCCTGTCTTGTCTAATTGTAGATAATCGAGACACACGCTTCCTAGAAAAGAGAGACCCCGGTAGAAGGTGGACTCCTGTAGCAAGTGGGCACCGTGTTGGCGAACTCGTTGTCGAAGGTCTCGGTCCCGGACAACGACACGCTACTATATAAACGGCGGGAGAACTCCACGGAGCAGATCAGTCTCCAGGTTAATCCTAAACCAAACGCCCAAACGAAAATAATAATCAACATGTTCAAGCTGGTGAGTAAAATATCCGCGTTTATTAGGCACCTTCGCCGATATAATAATAGACAAGAAAAATCACTTCATCGATTTGATTATCGATCTTAATATCATTCTCAAAGAAAAAAAAATTTTCCGCAGGTTGTTTTGTCCGCTCTCGTAGCCGTCGCCTTGGCCAGGCCAGGTCTGAGCCACAGTCCGCTAATCGGAAGTCTGATTTCCGAAAAAACCATCGAATCTCACGGAAACACGGTCGTCCATGGATCAGCACCCGTCGTCCACGCCGTCGCGCCTGTAGTAGCCTATGCTGCAGCCCCTGTTGTTCCAGCTATCCAGGCCGTGCCTCAAGCTCATCTGATATCCGCTAAGACGATCGAATCCCACGGAAATTCTGTCGTCCACGCTGCAGCGCCCGCAGTTCTTTCCTACGCTGCACTACCGGCTGCAATTCCGGCCGTCAGCTACGCTGCTCTGCCTGTTGCTCATCATCCGTCTGCTTTGATATCGGAAAAATCTGTCTCTAGCTACGGGCACAGCATTGTTCATCACGGATCTCCAGTAATTCATTCCGCATATGCTGCCGCACCGGTTTTGACTTATTCTGCCCACCCCGCTGTCAGCGTTTGGTAATTTATGATCGATACCTAGATCGGATTAGAATTATGTCTAGTTCAGATTGCAGGGGATCAGACGACGGTTATTATAATGAGATTTATAGATAAGCTAGAGCTGCTAGGATCGGTCTAAGTTTTAGTTAGAAAATCTGGCGTGAGTCTAGCTCGACAATAATAATTATGCTTGAACATTTGATTACGATCGGCACTGTAAATCGTATACCATATGACGATGGATAATTGTTTTCTGAAATAGTTGGAAATTTTTTTGGTTCGAAAAATCTTTCTTATATTTCCAAATATTTATCAGAACAAAGTTTTCCACCGCATCTGGTGTATATTTATGGCTACGTGTTAGGTGGTCAGACAGCGTTCGTGATTACTTAATGTCGTGGCTGTAAATGATAGTGTCGATTATTGGCCGCTGCAAGGTCGGCAGTCTCGTTCTGCTTATTTATGTAGTATACGAAAGAGGCCGACCGGACCAACGCCCTGCGTAATCAATTATCTTATACAACAAGTTTTTGGGTACATACCTGCGGAGGATACTGAATCGCACGCTTTACATTATATCGTATAAATAAATTTTATCTTCAATATACGTTGTTCTATAATTTACGCAATTAATTGATCTGAATGAATAAATATTTCTTGTCGCATTTGAAATACATATCTACTATTTCAACCACCCTTTACACTCTTCTCCCTCGTTATCCAACCTGTCTGCAAAAATTGTGATACTTCGAGGACGTACACCAGCAGCTATTGGATGAAAGAAGACATAGTCGTTACAGTATAGCTAACCGATCCCATCCTGAAAAAGACCTTGGTAACAACGATCTCGAACCGGATGTCTATAAGAATCGGTATAACGACGTGAGCGAAACGAAAAGTATTTCCATCACATCTGCATACGATTTTTTTTTCTTCAGATTATTTATTCATCAAAACTTCGCTTTATGTTTGATAATATCCTCTGCAACGATACGTACATACTGCTGTTGTGAGAAAGAGAAATAGACAAGTTGGAAGAGCTGTACCTGTCCTATTCCTTATTTTTGTAACCTGGTCAGGCACGCCTCAAGAGCCGGAGGACTCGAGTTGAACCGTTCACTAGGAATGAGTCGGAATATTCTATATCCAAGTCGATGTGTACATACATTGGCTTCGAAGTACCCAAATGAATTTTTTTTACCTTACATGCGTGGCTTTCTTCCTTAATTTTTTTTTTTCTCAAATATTGTGGACCCGGTGTGTGATTTTACTTGATTCGAAATTCATATGAGTTGGACTAGTTTATACACGGCATGAAACGAACAGTAGGATCGCAAGAGCGACATAAACGCGAGGCAAAGAACTGGTAGAATCAAATGGAAGTCCAAGGTCTTGCAGGGTGAACGAACCATTGGAAATCACTGTTCCTGCTGCAGCCTCCTCTCACCGTTTATACTCGCCTTAGTCGCTCATTCTACACATGTCGCTTATCTCCTTTGTGCCACGTTTTTTCTATTTTATATAACGTTTGAAATATATTTATCTCAGATAATTATCTAGATTTTTTTCTTCGTTTTCATTTTTTATTTGATTATTTTTTTTTTTTGTTTCTTGTCTTTTTTTTCAGACGAGGTAAAAAACAAATTCATTTCGTACCTGCACGTATGTGAAAGACTAGGTAATAAATAACGTTGGGCAATATATACTCTGACAATGGGCGAGTCACGGACCTCCGAGACCTTTTGCAGCTTCACGTACTTATCATACAGTATGAACTAAAACTCTGACAAATAACGATAAGTCCATTGCGCTTTTACGAACTCTATTTTTACACTTTGAGCAAAGACTGTACCTAAATGGGACAGCAAAGTGCGTACCTTTCCTTTCCGGAGCCCTTTTTTTCTTGCCTAACTGTATATGGGTACTTTTTTGAAATATACAGTATTTCAACTAACGTTATAATTTCACTACAGAGTTGCATATGGGACAAACGTGAGATATTTTAGAAGATTGCAGTGGAAACTTAAGACGATAACTCAAAATCTGCATCGTGGGAATATGGGGATTGACAGAACAATCGTAAACTTGCAGGAATCATCGGTGTGGACGCAGCAATACGCACGCATATTTCCTGCGTCTCTAACTCGGGTGTAGAGGCTGCATTTCAGGACGAGTCCAGTTTGTTTTTTTTTTTTTTTCCAGGCAAGGATGCACTGCCTATAAATAGCTTGGAAGGCAATGGAAGAAGGCACAGATTCACATCAGCTATCCGAAGAGCAGATTGCTTAGAGACG
Organism: Macrophya alboannulata; assembly: GCA_949628255.1. Taxonomy (NCBI): domain Eukaryota; kingdom Metazoa; phylum Arthropoda; class Insecta; order Hymenoptera; family Tenthredinidae; genus Macrophya; species Macrophya alboannulata. The sequence goes on from OX451213.1 coordinate 389,384, forward strand.
GTCAGATTTTACTTCAAAGAATTTCACGATGATCAAGCTAGTAAGTATTTTATTTATTCATTTTTACAAATAGAGTTGTAAGAAATTCAATCAATTTTCAATAATTTTACAGACAGTGTCATATATATCTCTTCTTTCAGGTGTTGATTTCCTGCGTTTTTGCAATCGCATTAGCCGCCCCGTCTGAAGTAAGACAGACCAGAGAAACGCCCGCTTCTACAGCCAAACTGACGCCTATCGTATCTCCGATAGTTTCGCCGATCGCTCATATCCCTTATGTATCAGCTCCGATTGTTCCCCACGTTAGTATTTCGCCCGTAAAATTAATCTAAGACGAGTTCTCAGTTGACTCGGTGTCTCAAAGATTTAGGATTAAAAAAAAAAAGACTTATGTATATATACATCTATAATTTTAAATTATCAACATTCTAGATAAGGTTCATATATTTTTTTCTGATTGTTACTTTTCAGGTATCTCCGTACGCTTATACATATTCGGCTCCCATAGCCCCGGTAGCCTACGTACCAGGAAGTTATTCCATCGAACAGCACGGGTACAACATTGCCTACTGATTAAAATATTAATCGATAATATTTATAATTGGGTGGACGAAATATCACGATCTTTCGTTGCGATGCCGATAAAATTCTCCGCGACGAGATGCTGCAACATCGATACTAAATTAAAATCTACTATTTTCATTATTTAATTCATATGATATATCCATATAAAATAACATAAATGTATCACAAATCATAAAACAAATAAATAAAAACCATGGTGCCATTTTCAAATATTTTTATATCGCTATCATCATACGTCACGCATTTATTTCCATAATTCTATATAATTAATAATTAAAGACAGAATTCTTAAACTCATCTTATAACTTATATTACAATATTATCTATTATTAATCGGTTCTCAATAGTTTAGTCAATCTCCTACAGTTCCTAATTCAAAAGAATAGGCCGCCAGTTATTGATAAACACTGCGCAACTCTCGCCCGACCTAGACGGCATCGACTACTCGTGTGTCTTGCTATCACGGTTTTGCCTACTCGTGTGTCTGACCATGCACCGCCGTTTTGCCTGCTCGCGCGCGTCTTACCATCGCAGTCTTTTCTACTTGTTCGACGGCTGATCATGCGCGCGTTTATACTCCGCAACAGCTGTAGCCTGAATGCCTGATATGAGTGAATAAATGAGTGAATAAATTATTTTTCAAGTCGGAGTTATTTTCAGTAAACATAACGATCGTTTGTTCTTGTAGTGTTTTAGATTTATAGATTGTAAAAACGTGATCGCCTAATAGCGAATAGTATTTTGAATTAATAACGAGCTTCGATCCCCGTCATAAATCGACTTCAATAATCAAATGAGTCTCGACCGGTCAGATGGTCGCGTTACGTACACAAACATAAAGTTCATCACACAAAGCTGCGTACGTACTAGATTTGTTGAAAAATTCTCTACCCAAAAAGTGTTTATCGTAAAATAAAAATAATTACAAACGAAAGAGCTGTCTTGGATTTAATGACAGATTCTGTCTTAATTCATTCCGCGGAATAAATCGGGCTCGATTATGACCGAAGAAACACAAACCGAAGTGGTTACAACTCCCATAGCAGATTCTCAATCTACGACACCAGATCCTATCAACAAAACTAAGGATAATAAAAAAGACAAATGTCGTCCCATGACCAAGGTAACATTTAACAAATAATATCTAAACATTCCAACCTTTCTCGCTATCGATCCGCTTCAAATCGTAAACAAAATTATAGGTTAGGTTCGCAGTCGCGTTTCGTCGATTTATTCTTCACAAATACAACAAAAATGAACGTATTTCTTATCAAAATCTTACAATTTCATATTCTAACTACATATTCCGATTCCGTTAGCTAATTTTCTTGTTCTCCCCTATCTCGCAGGTCGTAATTCGTCGACTTCCGCCGTCCATGACGCAGGATCAATTTGTCGAGCAAATATCGCCTCTACCTGACCATGATTACATGTATTTTGTTAAGGCGGACATGTCGCTTGGTCAGCACGCTTTTTCACGTGCATATATAAACTTCGTTGATCAACAGGAGATATTTATATTCAGAGAAAAGTTTGACAATTATGTGTTCGTCGATGCTAAAGGAGCCGAGTATCCAGCGGTTGTTGAGTTTGCTCCTTTTCAAAGACTGCCTAAGAAACGGGTTGGGAAAAAGAAGGATCAGAAATGTGGAACGCTCAAAAGCGATCCTTATTATCTCAGCTTTTTGGAAAGCTTGAAAAATCTGGAGGCTGAGGCAGGGCTGAGTCAACCAAAGACGGAATATTCCTATCAACCCTCGGACGGTATTGAGATACAAAGTGGCTCATTTTAAACGAGCCGGGCTAATATTTTCTAAATTAAGCAGGATACAGAAAAATAGTTTAGACAAAAGTCGTATGGTTCTGAGGGGGACATTTGATAACGCTATGGGTTTTGAATTTTTATAGGGCTTTATGGGGTTTTTATAAAGTAACTTTTGTTTCTTAAATGTTAACCCCTATTTTTTAGTGCAGATTTATAATCTACAGAAAAAAATATATTACTTTTGTAGGATACATTTTCTTTTTAAAAGTTCAATTTCGCTTCCTTTAGTTCAATTTCAACTTGACAAATCCCTCAACGTGAATTGAGGGATTTGTCAAGGCTCTGAAGAAAGGTTCTTGGATTAACAACTTCCAAACTTTCTCACGTTGCAGGTTCTTCGAAGAAAATTACCACCACACCTCTACTTGAATTTTTAAAGCAACGTAAGCAGGAAAAGCAGAGAGTGCGGGATGAGAAACGGGAGGAAAGAAGACGCCGAGACTTGGAGAGGAGAAGAGCCAAAGATGAAGTAACAATATCGAAGGTAGCGAGAAAATGAGAACTGTAAACTGTTTAAAAAGCGAAAAGAATTGGTTGTGCGATCAGTAAATACAGTTTAACAGCGTGAAAATAGAACAATTTTACTCGGTTTCGCAATTCACCAGGTTTTAAAGACTCTTTTTTTTTATTATTACTGTATTTTCTGAAGCTGACCTTTCCTATCCGCAGACATTGTACGACAACCAAGAACTCAGACCTCAATTACCGTTTCCCAAACCCGGTGGAGACGCCCTTAACGAATTTTTCTCAGAAAATCCTGCAGAATATCACAGCAGTGATGCGAAGATTAGAGTAAAACTGGATCCGAGTTTGTCACATATTTATAAGGAGAATAATTTGACTGAAATTTATTCCAAGGATCGTTCTGTTGAACATTTTAAAAGATATGATAGTATAAACGCGGGCTGTACGAGTGTTAGAAAACTTTTTGACTATAGAGAAAAGGAATCTCCAAAGGACGAAGTTAATTGGAAAAGAAATGGCTGTGATCGATCCTGGTTCTATCTAAGAAAAAATTATGTCGATAAAAAAAATCGTACTAGATCTACGCAGTTTGTTGAGAGCCAAGAAGTCTTTCCCGAATTGCCCAAAAGTCAGTCGGTTAATTTACAGAAGATTTGGGAATCTCAGGCCACTAGTTCCCTCTCAAAGTCAAAGAGCTGCAGTGCCGTTTCACAATGCCAGAAAATTTCTCCCTTCAAAATTCCTTACAGAAACGGTTTACCTGGATTTAGAAGAAACTCATGAACTGATAAGCTGCTGATGAATAAATTAGAAATTCATGTTGCAGTTTATAGTCTTTCAGACAATGCTATATATCACATCGTTTAAGAGTGTTGAAAAGATTTGATAAATTTTTTTTTTCATCACTTAGATAGTGTGAAGGATAATTTTTAATAGCTTCATATTGTTTTTTTACCAATAAACACAGAATGTGCGAAATTGTTTTTACAATAATAACTTTCGTTAATATAAAAGGGTTTATTCATTTGATTTCGTCTCATGTTTAATTACGAATATTCAGTTGAGTTGATTTCAATGAAATCTCGATCATGATACAATTTAACGTTATCTACGCTTGTTACAGGTATTAAAGAACCCTGATCTTGGTAAGGAGACGAGCAAGGAGTTAAAAGAACCAAAAGATGAAAAGGAAAAGTTATCGCCTAAGGAGATGAAGAATCGGAATAAGAAAGATGAGAAAACAAGAGACAAGGCGCCGAGGGAAAGGGACTCTAAAGTTCTGGCAAAAAATTTCAAAGACAGGGAGGTAAAGCACCAGCGGAGAAACGAAGAGAAGAAATCATTCGTTAAGAAAGAGGATCATAGGGAAAGTTCTAATAAAGAAGATAGAAAAATCGACTCTAAGGAAGAACGTAGGAACGATAATAGGGAAGATGACAGAGATAGAGATAGAGACAGAGACATCAAAGATAAACGGGTGGAAGAAAAGCGTGGTAAAAGTTACGAGAAAATGAGACAAGAGAAAAAGAGATTGGCCGAAGCTAAGCGGCAGAACGTTGAAAGTGGATCAGAGCCCGGAAATCCTAGTAGATCAAAAAAGGAAGAGAGGGAATCGTTTTCAAAAAAGGATAGAAAGTCAGAGGCAGTTGTAGCTGCGATGAGGGTTGAAAAAATTCAAATCCTGAAAGACGATGTGAAGAAGAAAGATGAGAAGTCAAAACCCAAACCAGAACCTGAAATAGAATCTAAAGAACTGAACGAAGAACCGATAGCGAGTGAAAATTACGAGAGTAATGCGCAAAGCCAAGCTCATGGTAAAGATACCTTCCAAATTCTGTTTGCACATGAATTTCGAACATCGTAGTTTATTTAGTGAAGACTTATTTTTATTTTATACAGAAAAAGAAGCGGAAGCTACATTATCGCAGAAAGATAATCTTTCAGAATCTACTAAATCGAAATCAAACGATCATATAGATTCTGAAAGTAATTATGCAACAGATTTAGGCATGAAAGAAGATGCCAAAGTTCTGAAGAGACGGAGTTCGTTAGAGAGTGGCGGCGAGGGAGGAGGTGGAGATGGAGCAACCCTGCGAAGACACAAATCCCTGGACGGAGGAGACCAATGCAGCTTCAAAAAAGACGGGAAAAATCACAAGGAAAAGTCGAAAAAAGACACGAGGCAAGAGAGAAGGATTAGAAACAAGGTGTGTACTCATCTTTATAAAAATTAATTCACGTTCAGAATTGACTGATGAATAAAAGCGTTTAATTTTCTTCCAGGATCGACCAGCGATGGAAATTTATAGACCTGGAATGGGGAAGTTTAGTAAACAACGTTTGGAACGTGAAAAGTCAAACAATGACGATCGAGCTTCTCCCTCACAGAGTCCAACCCCAAGTCCAATTCCTTCAAATGTTGTCAAGCCAAGCAAACCTGCGGCTGAAGTTAGATCAATGACTTTCAAACGAAGCCTCAGTCGCGATCTACCTTAGAGACACTCAGATTTCATACTTGAGATTGTCATTGCTTAACAAGTAGATGCGTAATATTCAAGCCGTTTTCCAAATCGCGCAATAAAATAAACGTTAGAACGCAGTTTTAATATCGTATTGAAGAACAGAAAAATAAAATAAAAATAAAAAAAATACGTAAAGAGAGAGGTCTGTTTGAAATTGAAATCGTCGTCGGTCTTATTGTTTAATAACGATGAGGAGAATATACATTTAACATGTATGTTTATCATGTATTATATAATTTCCGTGTACATTATCTCTCTGCTCTACTACTATTACTACTTTCCATCGATTTTAATCTGCACCGCGATGTAAGTTCGTTTGATATTGTTACATATCTTCTATTATATTCTGTTTTCCTGTATTTTTTTTTTCTTTTTTTTTTTATTCATATTATAGGTATATTTAATCGTTTTTATACTTCGGTAAAATATTATTATCATTCGTAATACGACGAAATGGTGATGCCTCCGTCCCTCTCGGAAACCGATTCCTCAAATTAAATGATAATAAAAGTTTCTTGCCTCGCAATTATGTGAAATATTCGTTATTAATATTTCAGATTATTTTTCGTTATACAAATTACAGTTGTGATAATGCAGCTTATATTTTTATTCTCAGTTTTTCGCCCTTAATAAATAAATGGGGAAAAAACAATACGTGTATCTATCGCTGGAAGATTTGAAAATTGGCAAGTAGATACAGTATCGTAATACGATCGGTAAATTTGTTTCCAGTAAAGCCAAAAGAATATTTAAAAATTTTCAGTTTGATTTGTTATGAATACATTTATTGATACTGACAAGAAAAAGTATCAACGATTGTTGATTTAATGGTTTAATTGTTCTTGCTAAGGTTTCGTATGTGGAAAGTTGGCTTTCGCAGATTTGAACAAAAACAAAAAAAATACCTAATACAGCATTTCATATATCAAGATATTTATTAATTAACAAGTTGTAAAAATACATAAACTTGGTAGAACCATTTCAAATCTGCTTCCAACAATGTTCAACAATCGAAATTTTCAGTTTCATAGTTTTAGGGTTTGGGGTATTAAAAATATCGCAATTCAATTTTGATTGATGAAATTATCTATCGATATTTCTTTTTAATTATTCATATGCATCTCTTGTCGTAATAACAAATACATTCAAATTTAAATCTGATAATGAAAACTGTATTAACGGGGCGAGCAGTGACGTCACTGCTTCCCCCCCCCTCTTCGGGGCTAATCTTCGATTACGGTAGCTTCTCTGTTATGCATGTGAAACCAGACCAACGACAGATTGAAAATCTCTGGTATTTGTCCACTTCGTGGATAAAACATAACCTCAAAGATATGCTGTGGTGAAAAAGAAAGAAAAAAAAAATTTGTTTTTGAATTTTTTTTTTTAAATACATTATACTTTATTGAGCAATGATAATCGAGTCATGTTAAGACTTTCGTACAGAGTTTGGTCGAATAATAATTGTTTTTTAAATAACAGCAATACATGCGTTATATTAGTTACAAATCGATGCTATGCGAGAAAGATAAACATCACCGATGTTGAAAATGTGGATTTCTTGGTTAGGTTACTCGACCTCGACCGTGATACGGCGGCTAAGGTTGCCGTGAGATATAGACGTCTAACGAAACTTAGTTATGATGATATCAAAATAGCCCATGCTATCTGTGCGGTAAATATTCAAATACCCCCAATATTATTATCAAACAATTTCACTTTTGAGGTTATAAAGCCGCTTCGCTTATTTGACTTCAATTTATTGAGATAATTATTTACAGAAATACGGTTTCGGCGCCAAAGTCATATCCGAATTTCCTGAACTCTTATTGTATAGACCCTTTCTATTGGAACAGAGAGTACGATTTTACGAAGATATGGGATGCTCTAAAGTACTGCCGCATATGATATCTGGGTAAGAAACAAGCCGCTTGGATTTATTTCATTCGTTGAAAACCATAAACTACTCTCCAACACTGTCCCGCTTCGAATATTCATCACATTTGTATTTGTTATTACATTTCAGATTTCTTCCACACACTAGACTTACTATTAAAGATTTCAAGGAACAAAAATTACTACCGGAGGATGCCGACGTTACTAAAAACTTGTTCAATTCTCTTCGCGACAAATCTCTGCCTACAATTGAATCTATGCCCGACGATCGTGCTATATGCGATATTCACAACCGAGTACATCGACATTATATTAAATGGAAATTGAATATTACTGAGGAAAGGCTAAACCAAATTATGTCTTCTCCGAGGATGCTTATGTTTCCTAGCTTATCAATAATCGCTGAAATGATGGATGTATTGGAGAATGAGTTCGGATTTACCAAAGAAAAAGTAATCACTTATTATTGTCTTCAAACATTTTTTTTTTTGCATATAACTTTTGGTTCAAATATTTTCTGTGATATCTAATTTGTTTTATTTTTAATGAATTGTCGCGTTTATTCAATCCATAGATCAGTATCAACAATTATCTGATCTGCAAGAGCCCAGCTAACACTCGACGTATTCTTGAAGAGATCAAATACTTTGGTGATTGTGAAGCTAAGAGTGTGATATCGAGGTATCCAAGGATTCTACTTCTACAGGCAAACGTATTGCGTAGTAAACTTGAGACATTGAAAGAATTCAATGTGAGGGATGTGGCGATAGGAAAATGTCCTGAGATATTCACTCTAGCTAAAAAGACTATACATCGTAGATTAACTGAGTATCTGACTATGGACGAATTGAAAATCCACTGGGGTCATCCACGCTTTTTAAAAATCATATTCTGCTTTACAACTGTTAAAAAACGTATAGTTCAGTTGAAAGAGCTTAACGTCAGGTGTAATAGTCTTCATGTACTTTGCTCAAGCGACAAATCCTTTGCAATGTAAGTTCTGAACTTATTTAAGAATCGTTTAAATAAATCTAAGTTTCATTTTTATTGAGAAAACATTATACGATAATATTATTTCATTATTTTACAGTTTCCAAAGCTGCGGAAAAGACAGATCGAGAAGCTCTGACTTGACAAAATATTTCATCTACGAATTAGGGCTGGAAGCTCGAGACGATAGAATTCTTTTATTCAGAAGACATCCGCATTCGTGTGAAGTGCCTTTGTTTCATATAGACGAGACTTTAGTATATTTAAGGGAACAGAATTACTCAAACCAAGATATTCTAGAAAATATACAAATCACATTGTACAGAAGGTAAATTAAGATCGGATATTCGATATACGTAAATTTTTTTCTTGTCTTTTTATTCAAACAAAGAGCGTTAAATGAAAATTGATGAGATGTTCAAATTATTTTACAGATCGCAAATTCAAAAGCAATTTGACAACATGAATACCATGAAATTCGACCCATCATGGAAAATAACACGTTCGCAGAGACTAGCTCTGTGTTTATACTACATTGAAAAACAGTTTCACTTCAGCGGCGGCGGTATTTGGACGACTGATTTGGACATCGGAATTGAGGATGAAGAAAATCACAATTCGCGATCTTTAATTAGGCACACAAGTAACTTACGAAATTTTTTTTAGTTATTTTCGCGGATAGATTTTTATCTTTGAATACCAATTCCGTTGGCCGATATAAACACAATCGTCTGATTCTCACAGATAAATATTAGATCGTACAAATTTTTAAGAAAACGAATGATTTTTTTGTTTTTTTTTCATTAAATTCAACGTCTTTCCGGAAACAACATCATGATGTGTGTAAATATAGATTTAATCTTCATGATATTATGGAATGGAATTGATATCAAAGTATTGTATGAATTAAAAATTACAAACTGGGCTTGATTTATCGTAGTAAATGTTTCATACCTAATATAAATGCATAATTTAGTGCTGAACGTCTATACGTAGAGATCTGAAGCCACTGTAGACTGATGGAAAAAAAATAAAAATAAAAAATTATCGATAAATTGCAGTAATTTGCCAATTAAGTATTCAAATAAAAAAAAATTTAATTACAGGAACACAGGTATATCATATAAGGATCGTATAAAACGTTATTTGTATTTTTTTTTCTTCTCATACAGCAGCTACAATTTTTGACAAAAATTTATACGTATTTTGTTATTATTATTAACATTATTATTTCTTTTTTGTTCATTTTACTTTTTTTTGTTTTGATATTCTATATTAATATTCAATCAATGCCTGGGGTTGGTTTATTACTGGATTGGATGAAAAATAGAAAACAACTGTTTAAATTAATCAGTTGTATATCTATAATATCTCAGGTGTATGTGCGTGGGTTTGTGTATTTTTTCGTTCGTTTTTGCTTATTTAAAAACGCAAAAAAAAAAAAAATGATTACATATCGATAATATTGTATATTATATGATATCCTATACATACGTATATAACCTACCTATATACCTGTGTATAACATTAATAACGAAATATTGAATCTATCTTAAAAAACAAAAAAAAATATCTAGTAAAGTGCTGCGGAGATCGCGAAAAAAAAAACGCGAAGGTATATAATATTATTATTCAAATTTCAATTAATATATAGTATGTATAATACACTGCACTTTACTTTGACAAGTATACTATAATAGCAGTACAATAATATCATTATTCATATTTATATATCTTAAAAATCTCATAACAGCTGAAAAAAAAAAAAACAGAAAAAAATCCAGCTTAACTAATTAACTAACTAATTTATCTTAACTGTATTTTTGGTGCGATTGACTATAACGAGCTTTTTCATATTAGGTATATTTAACCGGCAACGATATAGTATAGACCAAATATTTTTCACCTTTAAGCTTTTTTTTTTTTATTATCATTACGTATATGTATACCTATATGTATATGTATATATTTTTTTTTGTTAATTTTTTTTTTTTTTTGCTTGTTTCGTCTAAATTATACCGTATACAAGGTATCGATATTTGTATTCTAAAATCTTAACAAATCTGTACAAAATATTCGTAGGTATAGTTTATCATTGGTCGAAAATTATATTCGACTCGTATCCATATTCGGGAAAAAAAAAAAAAAAAAATAGCTAAGCAATTCGGTCCTCGTGAATAATGTTTCTATATAGAAGGCACAGAAAAGGCACTTTACGCGTATATCGGCTATGAACACAACGAGAAGAAAAAATCGTTTGAACAAATTTAAACTCTTTCCATCGCGTCCGGTTCAATGTAACTACAAATGAACCTATTATCCGTATATGTATAGCCGACAAATTAACATCACACTCCTTACGTATATATTTTCCATTAGCGATTAAAACTGCAGTAGCAACGATAATAATCAGTGATCAAATCTAGACTCGAACCCGAGGGTTCGAGTCAGTTCAAAAAAGGAGGTAGCTGAACGTAACTCTGTTGATTCCCCGGTTCGTTCTTTACCAATACCTGATCTTTTAAACCCTGACGTCCGGGCGGTGAATGCATAACATTATACTCTTGTTTTTGATCCTGAGATTGTTGCTGCTGCTGCTGTTGTTGTTGTGCATAGTCACTCTGATCGTGCTGATACTTCTCGGCAGGGCTCAGACCACTAACGTACTCGAGCTGTTTGCTCTGATGTTCGTCCTCGGACATTGATCCGGTCAAATGTGTAGGTGGCGAATGAGTGTTCACCATACTCTGATAATCGGCCCGTGTCAATTGCGGCGGTGGACTGTTGTTAGCGTTCATATAATCCTGGTGTACTCGCATAGTGTTGTTGGACGGTGATGAGAACAGGGATGTGTCATGCTGGGGTATCATCGTAGCGTATGAATAGGCGGATCCGTTATTACCGGGACCACCGAACGCGGATGATGTGTACGGCGAGTTTGACGGACTTAAGAGATTCAGATGAGGCGATAAATCGTAGGCTGGTGTATAGGCCCACGCGTCTGGCGGAGCCGCCGCACTTGCCGAAGATGTGAAAGGGTTCAAACTGTTGTTAAGGGACGTGAACGAACCGCTTAATCCGGGGCTGGCTGATCCTGCCGTCATGTAACTTGCGTTTTTACGGGGTGGTTCACGCTTTCGCCACTTTGCTCGACGATTTTGAAACCATACTTGTACACGGGATTCACTGAGGGATAATTTTAACGCTAGTTCTTCACGCGCGAATACGTCAGGGTACGGTGCTCGCTCGAAGGCTTGTTCCAATTGCTCCAATTGAAAGGCGGTGAATGTCGTTCTGTGTATACAAAAAGACAAAAAAAAAAAAAAAGAAGAAGAAATTAGAAAGATCGGAAATCAAAAAGAAGCGGAGAAAAAAAAACAATGAAAAATTTTCTCAAAACATACATCGAAACGTATATAAATAATCAAATCGTTTAAAGTGCATTCAATATTATCGCCAAAGATCCGTATATATACGTTTCGTCATTTCACGAAATTGGTCACTTATACGATTATTATTTTCTCTGTATGTATACGGTGCGGTATATATACCTATAAAATTGAAACGAGGTGACCAAATGTCGTCCGCATTTCGGCACGCTACGGAACTCTACCATCGCCCACGCGTTATATGCAATTTATATATATCTATACAACACATAAGTGCATAATATACACATATGAACACCCGGTGCTATGAGGGACCCTCATGGAATTCCTAATTCTACCTAAACGTCCGCTGAACCCACCACTAAATATCACCCCAACGGTGGAGTGTCCCGCGGTAATGGTCAAGATCGGTCAATACGATAATCTCCGTTCTGTTATAAATAGATGTTTGAAAAATTATATTATTCCTCGGTACGACAAAGGATGAATAAAAAAAAAAAACTATATGTCTGCATTCACGTATACGATGACCGGTGTAGATTTTCATTATTAGGTATAATATCCGTTTCTTTTCCCTTCAACTTTTCTCGAATCAAACCCGCATCGAAATAAATCCGATAATAAAGAACAAAAAATGATTCAAAAAAAAAAAAAAAAAACCCGGCAAAACCTACCTAGTTTTTTTCTTCTTGATACCATTGTTGTCGGTCTTCTTTTTCGAATCTTTTTTAACCGGCTGGGTATCACTGCTCACTGTAACGAATAGAAAACAGAATCAATTACTTAGTCACTGGATATTAGTTTTTGGAAAAAATTTCACTGTACAATATTAGAACGGTCTGGATATATGAATGTGGAGATATTTTATCCCGATAAAAACGAAAAACTAAATAAAAAAATAAAGAAAGGGTGTATCGGGGTAATCTATCCTTGACGAGATCGCCGGTTGTACTGACTCTGGTACTGCACTCTCGGTATACGTATGACTAAAGTATAATAAATTACCGTATATCAAACCATCAGGGTTGTTTAGCTGGTTAAGTCGTCAATTTACGTTTGATTTACGCCGATTATTGTTATTATTATTGTTATATACGGGGGAGAAAAAGAGGGGGAGAATCCAAAACGTATATTTCACTAATTAGACGTATTACCATGAACGTAAATTTATTTTTATCATTAACATTAATTTATATGCTCGCAAAAAATTTAATTGAACCGAGTGAACGTCCATAATTGACGTTAAACGGTGTTGTAACGTAGAAAAAATAGAGAGATTGATACGGCTGTTTATCCCCGTAACTCGAGATCTCCGGCAAACTCATACACACATGGTTTATAAAATTTTTCCACTTGCATTGCTGGTTGTAAAACGTGAGATTGTATATATTTTGGAAAAAAGAATTTACCTGGTGCCATTGAGTTCATTGAATCGTCTGGTTTCCTCTTTACGGAATTGTTCAGCTGCAAACCTTGCTGAAGTGTTGTTGAGGTCGGAGTAGCCGAGGAGGATGTGGACGTTGTAACTTCTTGCGCTTGTGACAAGGGCGCGTACATACCCGCGAGTTCGAGTTCCTTAAGTTCTTTTTGCTGTTGTTGTTGGAGTTGGTGTTGAGTTACGGATACGTGAGGGTGGTGATGGTTCGGTGGACTGTTTGACGAATCTAATTTATGGAGATGACCAGCGCCCGGTGGTAAAAGATCACCGGCGTGATGACCACCGTGAAGACCAAGCATCACTTGGATGCTGTGGACGCTTCCGCCGCCTCCTCTAGGTGCTCCAAAATCTGAGAATATTGGATCGTCGAACGGACCACCTTCCATCGTGTTTTCTTTCCTTCTTCAATGTTTTGTGTATTGTATAAAAAATAAGCGAGCGTTCCTCTTATCCTCTCGCGACTTATTATTCGTTGAGAAAATCGTTTCGGTTGCCTAATAATTCCGGGGATGATGATACGATTAGAGTTGTTTATAGGGTGGATGATAATGATGATAAACGCAGTAAAATGAGTTAAAAGCAATTATGCAAAAATGTGGATGATTGCCAACGGACACGTAATGGAATCTGGACCAATTGCGATCAATTGTTGGCGGTTATGATTAATTTTGATTAGTTTTAACCAAAGTTAACGAACTGAACTAGATCTACCGGGCCTTGATGCCCGACTGAACTCGTTAAAAGTTCTCCTCGCAGTATCTCGGAGTCGGTTGCCTCGACAACACTACTCACTTCTCTCTACCAACGGGAGTAACACTGAGCCTCCAACATCACACTTACACACATTTATATATTTTAACCAATCCCAACTGCCCCGCCTCTTACACCCCCGTTACAACCAATACGGTTACGACATACCTAGCCGCCACCGTCATACACGAATACACGTATGACCGGAGCCCAACGGGATGCGGGTACGCGGCTACTCTGCGACAGCATCTCGCCTCGCATCTCGTATTCCGACTACCTACACACGCACACGCATGTACGATACACATTATACCTGTGTAAGTATATACGTACGAGTACATACATAGAAATAAAAAATAAATAAAAAATAAAAAAATGCCATCCGTGTATAGGTATGTATTTATATACATGTGTGTGTACAGATCTACCGCGGCGCGGTTCTCCGTCATGGAGGATTTTCATATGCGATAAAGACGGACAGAGGAAGGTACGAGGAGTCGCGAGCAAGAAGGACAATGCGCGGTATCGTAATCGCCCACGCGTTCAATTTCGCAGGGAACGGTCCCCACTTTTTTTATTTTTATTTTTTTATTCCCCCCCTCCGTCCCCCTTCTCCTGCCTAATTTCGTTTTTTTTTTTTTCGTTCTCTTCATCGTGAAGATGAAGCATGCGTGGAAATGTTTTCTCCGAAATTTTGGTATAATCTCGCGATTTATCTTCACTCGCTATTCAAACCGTATATATATATATATACGTATGTATGCATTTATAAGAAAATTATGAGAGAATTATTATCGCGGCATCATAGTCCGACGGCTGTTAGAGCTCTACTGACATCGCGGAGACTTAGAGCTCACGGTCTCGACAAATCCAACAATCGTCAGGAATTGCCTCGAATTGGCCCAATCAAACTACCCCCATTCATTCATGCTCCCATATTATATATATATATATATATATATATATATATATATATATATACCTATATATCTATGTATATACATATAGGTAGATATTATGTGTATATAGAGTGCATCAATGTGTACGGTTACTTTATATCAACTGTTAATTTAATTGTCTGTAATTAACTTAAAACGAACTGATTTTCATTATTCTTAGTATATACGCGTACACGATCGAGGCGGTGCAACGACGCGACTAGCAAATTGGGAGACCCAACTAACTGCAACGACTCTGCAGATTCATATACATGCTCGGATTTATATGTCTTTGAACGAATTAGCTTTCCTTCATTGTTTATATTCATTGATCGGTATATATGATCGATCATATATCGGCGAGGGCGATGTTCGTGAAGAAAATTTTCGCGGATTGATGAGCGGGCAACTTGCATCAGCGCAGGACAGTGGCGGTAAAGTTAACTCGCCTAAATGGGTTTAACTCGACGTGATTTTGCCGACGAACCACTAAATTGAACGAATATGAACTAAACTGAACTCAACTAAGCTAATCATATCACATTACCAACGTTATTAGCCTGCCACGATATAAGTAAAGGTCCGATGCTTCCTAGCTGCAGTACCTACTCGACTGTCTCCTGCACCGACCCTTGCCTGCACATTCGGCAATGGTTCTGTTTAGTTTAGTTTTTTTTTTTCTTTTTGCCTTTCTTTAAACGAATCTTTACGCGCATATTTAGAATCCTTTTAATCGCACGAGATAAATTCTGTCTGCATTGATAACAATTTCAAATATCTGTATATGGTCTGGTGAGTGCGGAGACGTCGTTCTTTTTGATCGATAACTAATGAATGAATAATATCAGGATCAGGATCAGACGTTAATAATCCCCAGTGAATATATATAGTATATATCTATTTTTATTTTTTTTTTTTTTCTCTCGAAAGTGTTCGTTTTACGGAGGCTGAGCCGAAGAGAATAGAATCTCTGCGCTCGCGCGATAAAACGGCCAACGGGAACCGCAGACCGCTGTATAGTAGGTGGTGGAAGAGATGGTATATTAACTTGTGTTAGTGTAGCTCGATGAAACCCCTCGTCAACATCCACTGGGAGTTCGAGAACTCGGGTTCGGGATACTGATGGAGGCAAGCCTCGCCATGATTGGTGGTTTTGTTGTGTTGGTACAGAGGACGGAGGCTGGAGAAGAAATACCGAGGAGTGGGGAAAGGGAATTACTGAATCATTATTCTATGAATCCTACGCAAAAACCTGTTACATGCATACATACATACATACATACATGCATACATACATACATACCACAACCACATACGTACAAGTACGAGGAAATATTTATCGACACGAAATCACAGTTTTTCTACGATATACGGTCTCATCTTATTATTATTTATTTATTTTTCAAGTCATGGGGAAACCGAGTGATTCTCATATCGAAAAGTTAAGTCAAAGCCTTCGCACCTACAGAATATTTGGTTGTATGTCCAATTCTGCACCTGTTGCTATTTGGATTGATTATATTGTCTTTATAGTTCTAGGTTGACGCACTAGGCTGATATCGTGTCGCGGAAACAATTGTCTCATTCAATAATAGTTCCCTCTGTACATACATCGTGTATTGCAGAAACGCCTACGTTAAATCCGATCAATTTATAACAACTGCCGTATATAATCATTACAGCAGACTATAATCCGCAGGGCCTCAGATCTTTCTCAACTTCCGGGATTATAGTTTATAAACGTCTTGTAGAATCAGATGAAGTCAAACAAATTATTCTGATCCATATTATGGATCATTCTTTCATTCTCTGGTTTTTTTTTTTTTTTTGAAAGTAAAATTATTGGCCGGGTGATATCAGAGAATCGAAATTCTTCGTCTGCGAATAAAAATTCTTAAAGACACGTCTGAAACGTCAAAAAAAATTTGTCTCGTTTAATTCGGGTCTTTGATATAGTTTTCTGGGTTCAAACGTTAGCTGTTTCAGACTGCGTGCGTAATGGTCGTTGTATTTCATTCTCCAGCCGCGTTACAGAGATCCCCTCGCTGTAGAGATACTGCTGTCCGAGGCATAGTCTGCTTCCAATTCAGCTAGTTAACGTCAATTGGACTAAATTGTTTCAATTGGAGATAATTGCGGCAAGGCGACGGGGTATCTCCGTTGTTACATGTAAGTATACACGTATGTATGATAGACCCTCTCGTTCACTGGCATCCTAATCTTCCCAGGCTTTCTGCACTCGTATACTTCTCCTTTTTTCTCTTTTTCTTTTCTTTCTCTCTTTTCTTTTTTCACTGCACGTATATCCATTCCAACGGACTTTCGATCGTCACATGTATACCTATATACGTATCTTCCATTATCCACAAATCTTCAATAAACATTTTATTATTTGCTAAGTTCTTGGGTCTTTCAACGATCGGACGATGCGGAAAAAAAATGACACGTTACGATGCCAATGAATGTACTGAATTATCAAACTATATATGTTATAGTCATTAAAATTAGGTATTGTATTTTTTTACATCGTTATATGTTCCTAATCAGTATTTAAATAAATAGGTATATTGAATTGGTAGAATTTCTCATATGTGTATACTAGCTGTATAAAGAGCGAATAAATTTAATAGCTCCGCATGTGGCAATCCATATCGCCCACATGACGACACGTGGTGCGTATATGCATTTCTGTAAATTCCTCTTTACTCGGGTGTCTGCAGATATTCACTCTCCTTGATTTTGAATTTTATGGATCATTATTCCGAGGTATTATATGCTCTTTCACGACTCTGATGAATTGAAACTAAAAAAATATAATTCGTGATACGACACTGCTCTGTGCAGGATGACGAATATCTATATATACCTAATATACGGCGTCGAGATGGTCTCACGTCGCATATCCTTATTACGATTGTGTATATAGCATACTATATAGCGACGAATAACTGTGGCATCCGCTTTTCGAATTCTGAGTAAAATGAACTGGCATGAAAAGAGGTAAAGGTAATATTGATCAAATTAAATTATATGCATAATAAATATAGAGAAGTATTTAGATATTCGTCGCTGAAATTCTCACATAGTTTTATAAGATATACATAAATCTACCCTGTATAAAGTAATAGTTGGCTTTAGTCGACCCACATATTCCGTGAGAACGAAATTATTATACTATATATATATATAAATTTCTCATGACGTTAAACGGAGGGTGGTATATATACGCGATCGGACTGGACTCTGTGGGATTCGAAGGCACAAGAGTTTCCTAGCTATTGTGTACCAGTGTGTGTGTATATTTCATCCCGCATAAGATTTTCCTGCGGGTGGCAAGAAGAGAAGTAGATATGTAGCTTCCACTATAATACGCCGATATCAAAACTATACAATCAGAGTCAAAAAAAGCGGATATGGGTACGAAAGAAATTCTCCTATCCCGATACCATATAGGTATTATATTTATATATGCTGATTCTGAAAAGTCAGACTCATATCAGCTTTGGCAATGTTTATAATTAACTCCAATGAAGAATAATCCAGGGTTCTCTGTAACGAGCGTGAATAGTAAATTTTTTCAAATATCGTATATACTCTTGTATCGTACGTATTTACTGTAATATTAGCACGTATATTATATGTGTGCGATCTGTGGTTCAACGGGTTTCTCATCGGACCTGTTGACCTCTTCTAATACACACATGGAAATAAAATAGTTTCAAGTATAGGATAAGCTCCCATGTATTTGTGTGTATCAGTTATTGTGTGTTTTGTGCCCACAGAGGAACCCTATAAGTGAATTGATCCCTTGATCGGAGGGGAGAGGCAGGGTACCTCTTTATACTACTCGGGTCTCGTGTCCCGTATGATGCATGGACGTATGCTTTCAATCGCCGTGTGTTAGATGTGACGGTGAAATTGCCTCTTCGGGACACGCGACCCGCAGCTTTTATATTATTTAATTGTGTCATAAGCGTAGGTGAGAATTTTCATTTAAAAACGCAGCGCGGAGGGCCAAATAATTATCTGCAAATATCTCTATCTATAGTCCTATACTTAGCCTAACACGAATACCTTGTTTATTCATTGCCCTGTTCTGTGCAGCGTTCTTTGAAAAATCCTTGTACACGAGGAGGCACGAACGCTACAATTTTTATACAAGAGAAACCTCTGAGGAATACGTATAAGGGTAATGTAAGGTTTAGTATTTTGAAATTTCGCCAGAAATTATATAAGAAGGTATTTTGTATGCTCAATGTATTGACTTATCAGAAATAACTACATTTTGTATACATAGACAATAAGAAATGTTGTATCGATGCTGCCGAAATAAATTCCCAGATATACCTATAATCAAGTACTTTGTTATTTTCCACTCTCCCCTTCCCGCCACTCTTTATTACAGGTATTGAATGAGGTAAGTAAATTAGCCATATAGCTATACAACTGCATGCATGCTTGCTGTACGCCAAAATTTTCCCGCCAAAAATTTCAGCACACCTTCTCGGTTCAGATATTCTCCTGATACCAGGTAGCAATTTTTTGACTTAAAATTTCAAAAAATTCTTAATCTCGTAAGTGGATGAGACATCCAGAGAGACACATCTATACGAATGCATGCTTGCTTAGATATAGACTTAGGGCTTTTCCCGACAAAAATTTCGGCACACCTCCTCGGGTCAGATGTTCTCCTGATACCAGGAGCAATTTTTCGACAAAAAATTTCTAAAATTCTCGATTTTCTAAGCGAATGAGACATGCAGAGAGAGAGAGAGAGAGAGAGAGAGAGGCATGCTTGCTTAGACATAGACTCAGGGGGTTTTCCCGCCAAAAATTTCAGCACGCCTCCTCGGGTCAGATGTTCTCCTGATACCAGGAGCAATTTTTCGACTTAAAATTTCTAAAATTCTCGATTTTGTAAGCGAATGAGACATGCAGAGAGAGAGAGAGAGAGAGGCATGCTTGCTTAGACATAGACTCAGGGGGTTTTCCCGCCAAAAATTTCAGCACGCCTCCTCGGGTCAGATGTTCTCCTGATACCAGGAGCAATTTTTCGTCTTAAAATTTTAGAAAATTCTTAATTTTGTAAGCGAATGAGACATGCAGAGAGAGAGAGAGAGAGAGGCATGCTTGCTTAGACATAGACTCAGGGGGTTTTCCCGCCAAAAATTTCAGCACGCCTCCTCGGGTCAGATGTTCTCCTGATACCAGGAGCAATTTTTCGTCTTAAAATTTTAGAAAATTCTTAATTTTGTAAGCGAATGAGACATGCAGAGAGAGAGAGAGAGAGAGAGAGGCATGCTTGCTTAGACATAGACTCAGGGGGTTTTCCCGCCAAAAATTTCAGCACGCCTCCTCGGGTCAGATGTTCTCCTGATACCAGGAGCAATTTTTCGTCTTAAAATTTTAGAAAATTCTTAATTTTGTAAGCGAATGAGACATGCAGAGAGAGAGAGAGAGAGAGAGAGGCATGCTTGCTTAGACATAGACTCAGGGGGTTTTCCCGCCAAAAATTTCAGCACGCCTCCTCGGGTCAGATGTTCTCCTGATACCAGGAGCAATTTTTCGTCTTAAAATTTTAGAAAATTCTTAATTTTGTAAGCGAATGAGACATGCAGAGAGAGAGAGAGAGAGAGGCATGCTTGCTTAGACATAGACTCAGGGGGTTTTCCCGCCAAAAATTTCAGCACGCCTCCTCGGGTCAGATGTTCTCCTGATACCAGGAGCAATTTTTCGACTTAAAATTTCTAAAATTCTCGATTTTGTAAGCGAATGAGACATGCAGAGAGAGAGAGAGAGAGAGGCATGCTTGCTTAGACATAGACTCAGGGGGTTTTCCCGCCAAAAATTTCAGCACGCCTCCTCGGGTCAGATGTTCTCCTGATACCAGGAGCAATTTTTCGTCTTAAAATTTTAGAAAATTCTTAATTTTGTAAGCGAATGAGACATGCAGAGAGAGAGAGAGAGAGAGGCATGCTTGCTTAGACATAGACTCAGGGGGTTTTCCCGCCAAAAATTTCAGCACGCCTCCTCGGGTCAGATGTTCTCCTGATACCAGGAGCAATTTTTCGTCTTAAAATTTTAGAAAATTCTTAATTTTGTAAGCGAATGAGACATGCAGAGAGAGAGAGAGAGAGAGAGAGGCATGCTTGCTTAGACATAGACTCAGGGGGTTTTCCCGCCAAAAATTTCAGCACGCCTCCCCGGGTCAGATGTTCTCCTGATACCAGGAGCAATTTTTCGACAAAAAATTTCTAAAATTCTCGATTTTCTAAGCGAATGAGACATGCAGAGAGAGAGAGAGAGAGAGAGAGAGAGGCATGCTTGCTTAGACATAGACTCAGGGGGTTTTCCCGCCAAAAATTTCAGCACGCCTCCTCGGGTCAGATGTTCTCCTGATACCAGGAGCAATTTTTCGACTTAAAATTTCTAAAATTCTCGATTTTGTAAGCGAATGAGACATGCAGAGAGAGAGAGAGAGAGAGGCATGCTTGCTTAGACATAGACTCAGGGGGTTTTCCCGCCAAAAATTTCAGCACGCCTCCTCGGGTCAGATGTTCTCCTGATACCAGGAGCAATTTTTCGTCTTAAAATTTTAGAAAATTCTTAATTTTGTAAGCGAATGAGACATGCAGAGAGAGAGAGAGAGAGAGGCATGCTTGCTTAGACATAGACTCAGGGGGTTTTCCCGCCAAAAATTTCAGCACGCCTCCTCGGGTCAGATGTTCTCCTGATACCAGGAGCAATTTTTCGTCTTAAAATTTTAGAAAATTCTTAATTTTGTAAGCGAATGAGACATGCAGAGAGAGAGAGAGAGAGAGGCATGCTTGCTTAGACATAGACTCAGGGGGTTTTCCCGCCAAAAATTTCAGCACGCCTCCTCGGGTCAGATGTTCTCCTGATACCAGGAGCAATTTTTCGTCTTAAAATTTTAGAAAATTCTTAATTTTGTAAGCGAATGAGACATGCAGAGAGAGAGAGAGAGAGAGGCATGCTTGCTTAGACATAGACTCAGGGGGTTTTCCCGCCAAAAATTTCAGCACGCCTCCTCGGGTCAGATGTTCTCCTGATACCAGGAGCAATTTTTCGTCTTAAAATTTTAGAAAATTCTTAATTTTGTAAGCGAATGAGACATGCAGAGAGAGAGAGAGAGAGAGAGGCATGCTTGCTTAGACATAGACTCAGGGGGTTTTCCCGCCAAAAATTTCAGCACGCCTCCTCGGGTCAGATGTTCTCCTGATACCAGGAGCAATTTTTCGTCTTAAAATTTTAGAAAATTCTTAATTTTGTAAGCGAATGAGACATGCAGAGAGAGAGAGAGAGAGAGGCATGCTTGCTTAGACATAGACTCAGGGGGTTTTCCCGCCAAAAATTTCAGCACGCCTCCTCGGGTCAGATGTTCTCCTGATACCAGGAGCAATTTTTCGTCTTAAAATTTTAGAAAATTCTTAATTTTGTAAGCGAATGAGACATGCAGAGAGAGAGAGAGAGAGAGAGAGGCATGCTTGCTTAGACATAGACTCAGGGGGTTTTCCCGCCAAAAATTTCAGCACGCCTCCCCGGGTCAGATGTTCTCCTGATACCAGGAGCAATTTTTCGACAAAAAATTTCTAAAATTCTCGATTTTCTAAGCGAATGAGACATGCAGAGAGAGAGAGAGAGAGAGAGAGAGAGGCATGCTTGCTTAGACATAGACTCAGGGGGTTTTCCCGCCAAAAATTTCAGCACGCCTCCTCGGGTCAGATGTTCTCCTGATACCAGGAGCAATTTTTCGACTTAAAATTTCTAAAATTCTCGATTTTGTAAGCGAATGAGACATGCAGAGAGAGAGAGAGAGAGAGGCATGCTTGCTTAGACATAGACTCAGGGGGTTTTCCCGCCAAAAATTTCAGCACGCCTCCTCGGGTCAGATGTTCTCCTGATACCAGGAGCAATTTTTCGTCTTAAAATTTTAGAAAATTCTTAATTTTGTAAGCGAATGAGACATGCAGAGAGAGAGAGAGAGAGAGGCATGCTTGCTTAGACATAGACTCAGGGGGTTTTCCCGCCAAAAATTTCAGCACGCCTCCTCGGGTCAGATGTTCTCCTGATACCAGGAGCAATTTTTCGTCTTAAAATTTTAGAAAATTCTTAATTTTGTAAGCGAATGAGACATGCAGAGAGAGAGAGAGAGAGAGGCATGCTTGCTTAGACATAGACTCAGGGGGTTTTCCCGCCAAAAATTTCAGCACGCCTCCTCGGGTCAGATGTTCTCCTGATACCAGGAGCAATTTTTCGTCTTAAAATTTTAGAAAATTCTTAATTTTGTAAGCGAATGAGACATGCAGAGAGAGAGAGAGAGAGAGGCATGCTTGCTTAGACATAGACTCAGGGGGTTTTCCCGCCAAAAATTTCAGCACGCCTCCTCGGGTCAGATGTTCTCCTGATACCAGGAGCAATTTTTCGTCTTAAAATTTTAGAAAATTCTTAATTTTGTAAGCGAATGAGACATGCAGAGAGAGAGAGAGAGAGAAAGAGAGAGAGAGTGTCTCATCTATGCGAACGCATGCTTGCTTAGACATACAGCACTGGGCGAGTTAGGAAAGTGCGGTCGATTAGGACTGGGAAAAATTTGCAAAAAGACTACTAATAATTATTTATTCAAAAATAAATATATACCCATTGCATTTGATCGAGTCTCTTTATTTGCTTTTTGAGATACAGGTCATCTTAATATATAAATTACAATTGTATTACATACTACTAATAATACAATACAATACAACAATTTTAAAAATGTATATGAAATATCAGCATTGTCTATATGTATATGCGCTTGAATAAAAATCCTTATTATTATTATTTTTATTATATGAAAAATAATAAAATCAAAATCTACAAATTAATTATCCAAAATTATATAAGAATAATCGATGTGCAATAACAGTGCCATTGAAACAATGCAAATCAATATTTTTTGTAATTTGTATTTTGTTTCAGGATAGGTTTGAGTGGCCAGACTGCAAACAGATGCTGTGCATCTCTGCAGAATACAGTATTATATTGGACTGTTACCATGTAATCTGGTTCAAATGAATAAATAAATACATAAATAAATATCAGTTCGGAGTATTCATTGCGAATCTCGTTAACGCAACCCCCATGCGAACTCTTTGACGCCACGGGGGCCACTGAGTGCACTGACCCTGCTACAGCAGGTGCAGTCGATCAAGTTCAAGGTCGCTGCTCTCCCCATCAACGGAGTGTAAAATGGTACCGCCATCTCGCGGTCGAAGGGACAAACCACTTCGGCCCGTAAAATCGGTATATGGCATGACTGCCGGTAAGAGTAGTACATCATCCAAAGTCTACTCCACAGATGGAGCAGCGAGCATTGAACAGAACTGAAATCTCTGACGTCAGGCGTGGTGTTTGCACGCTGCAACGCTGATGAACGACTGGCAGCCATTATACTCTGGAACCCCGGTACCCCCACTCTTGACTAACGTTTGCTTATAGGAAACTGACGACGCTGATGCTCCAAAGTCTACTCCATAGATGGAGCAGCGAGCATTAAACAGAGCTCAAATCGCTGACGTCGGGCGTGGTGCTGCACGCTGCAACGCTGATGAACGACTGGCAGCCATTATACTCTGGAACCCCGCTTCCCCCACTCTTGACTAACGTTTGCCTATAGGAAACTGAACGACGCTGATGCTCCAAAGTCTACTCCATAGATGGAGCAGCGAGCATTAAACAGAGCTCAAATCGCTGACGTCAGGCGTGGTGTTGCACGCTGCAACGCTGATGAACGATTGGCAGCTAATATATTCTGGAGCCCCGGTCCCCCCACTCTTGACTAACGCTTGCCTATAGGAATCTGAACGGAGAGATACCATCGACGGAGAGTCAGTCGCCCTTAAAGAGACGTCAGAGTTTATATGGGGGGTTATGTTTACGAGATTCATACATCTTAATATACCTATAAATCACATTTGTATTACATACTACAATAATATACTGCCTAATGCAACTATTTTAAAAATGTATATGGAATATCATCACCGTATAGGCATGTGTATGCACTTGGGAAAAGATTATCTTTATTATTATTATTATAATATGAAAAATATCGAAGTTAAAATCTACAAATTAACTACCCCAAAATTATATAAGAAACATCGATGTGCAATAACAATGCCGTTAAAACCCCGTAAAATAATATGTTCTGTAATTTGTATTGGGTGTTACACCATCGGCAACCGCAAGTCAGATTTACTAGAATGGCATGCGGGTTGCATGTGATAAGGCGTATTGGGACAAATCGGAGGTACAGAGTTTCTGAATAATTGTACTATTTCGGCTATCTCTGTAATGTTACCCTGATCATTTCACATGTAATCTAATCTGTTGGAATAAGAAATATACATACCTAAATTTAAAGTACATCGGATATAAACCAATTGTACGAAATATAAATAGTCTTGACTCGCTATCGATCGCATGTTTTTTAAAATGGCATTTTATTGTGTAATTTTTCCGTATTTGAAATACAACTGATTACCAGTTTGTTCTTTTTCTTATGATATCACATATTTTACAATAAAGATTTAATTCGAAATAATTTTCCGTCATTCGTTCACCAACCGCACTGAGATTCTTTCATAAAATTTATTTTTTTTGTCTTCCTTTCTTCCTTTTCCAAATCCTCTACGTTCTCGAGCTAGTTTCTGCCCTTCAGAAATTGATACACCACACTGAAGTCCTGTTTACTAAATCCCTGTCCTATAGCAGTTCTGTATATCTGGTGGGCAAGAGATCCTAACGGAATCGAAGTTTCCGTACGAGTCGCGGCCGCCTGGGCAAGACCCAAATCCTTAGTCATCAATGCAGTACCGAATCCACCCTGAATAATAATTTATGGATATACTATTACAATCATTAGTATAGATCTACTAGGTAAAGTTTCTTTCGTTTTCAAATATGACAAAATTTTAATTTCACAAACAATTAGTTACATAAACGGAATATCTTTACGTGTACACCGGAGATTGTGTAACTCGTATATGTTTTTAAGGTTTAGTAAAATCATGTCATAACCAGTTATTGCGGTGTCACGCGATTTTTAATGAAGCTCACCTTGTACTCGTTTGAGCTTGGAACATTTTCAACAACACCTGGAACAGGATTATATAATTCTGATGACCAGCATCGTCCTGTACTCGAATTAATAACAGAAGCTAACACTTTCGGGTCCAGTCCTAGTCTGAAAAGAAATGCAAAAAATCTTACGCATAAGATTCTGAATGATAAAATAATCTCCAAACATCAGCCCACCTTTCTCCAAGATTAAACGCCTCGGATGTGCCGATCATGCTTATGGCTAGAAGCATGTTGTTGCAGAGTTTCGTTGCTTGGCCATTACCCACGTTACCGCAGTGCACCACTCTTGACCCTATTTCCTTGAGAATTCGCTCGGCATCTTCGAAATCTCGTTTTGAACCGCCGACCATAAACGTCAACGTGCCAGCGCTCGCGGCATTAACACCTTTACGTGTATCATCATATTATGAGAATTTTTCCTTTTCTTTTTACAAATAATCAGCGTAAAGGTTGCTTTCCTTCGATAAAGAATTTATAATTACCTCCCGATACAGGAGCGTCCACAAATCTGACCCCCGTTTTCCTTCCTTCATTTTCCACTTGCTTAGCTACTGCCGGATCGATCGTACTGCTGTCCACTAAAAGCACATTCTTCTTCGCTGAACTGTAAAAGCACATTTGATTTATTTGATCACTGATACGAATATGACATGAATTTCCACCGATCAAACAAGTATTTTTCTGCTTCAGTATATAATATAATCTTTCTCGATTCAATCAATACCTTAGAATACCATTTTCTCCGATATAACAATCCAACACGTGTTGATTTGACGGTAGCATGGAAATGACAACATCTGCATCTTCCGAAGCTTCGGCAGCATTTCTTGCCCCGTTTGCCCCAGCTTCGACCAGACCGGACACAGCCGCAGCGTTCACATCAAATGTTGTCAAATTGTATCCCTGTTTAGAGATCGAAATTAAATGATAGATATGGGTACAGGTGTATATTCGTTGAGAGTATTGATCGGCTGTTGGATTATGCTTATACCTTCTTTAGAAGATTTCTCGCCATGTGACCACCCATGTTTCCCAATCCGATGAAACCGACTTTTGAAAACTGTCTTCTATCTAGTAAAGTAAAACATACACCTGTAGATATACACTTGATTAAGTATTCACACTGGACTCACCATTTCTCGATGCGATGAATGATCGTCTGATTAGCGAAACGGCGGTCATTTTGGTCTCGGCTAATTAAAGAACAAAAAATGAACAAACTGAAAATAAGAGTGAAACAATACTACACGTATACGAAAGTCTAATAATTGAATATAAATAATTGCATAACGTATGGATTAGCGATTCAGAAATTACAAAAGCGTATTCTACTGTCTTTTAATGCAAAAACTATTCGATCGTTGACTTCACGAAGCTCATCGAATGAGTGCTGTTATAATTAAGTATTTAAATTCAACTGACGTAAGAGTTAATATATTTACAACGTCGGTGTTGAAACTCGGTGAACTGATATAATACCCTGTTGTTATTGGAGAGTTGAAAAATTACTGGCAAAAGATAACGCTGATAAAAGCTCTGTGTTCGAAGCCATAACGATATACTCATGTACATAATTGCGTAACATTTTATGTATGTATAATACGTAATAGATCTATGTATGTGAAATTGTAGATAAACTAAAAGCTAATCTAGATTGTGATTACCGTGGTTGATTCAAAGGCTGAATGATCGTTAATATGAACGAGAAAAAAAAAAACCATTTCCCCATTACTGTTTCGATGTACAGAATAGTTGATTAATGTTTCTCATTTAATTTTAAAAACAGCTCTGACGTGTTCTTTATCCCCGAAGATCATCTCCTTAGTTATGTGTTGTCAGATGACCTTAGCCAATTTTTTTTTTTCTCCACTAATAATGAGACAGGTATAGTAATGTAGGCCAATGGATTTTTCAGGTTCACGTTATGTTACTTCATTTATATCATTTCTATTTTTTTCCCCATTATTATCTAGTGATGTATCACAAGATAACGTATTTCCATTAAAAAAAAAAAAAAAAACGAGAAGCTTCAGTGTTCGAACTACGACTGCAGAGGACTAGCTCATAAAGCGTGGAATCTGTAGCCCGCCAAATATCGAAGCTTCTAGTGGATATGTTAGTTAATTTTTTTATATACATTTTTCTCCACTCGCGAATCGACATACCTATAATAAACTAGGTATGTGATCATTCGTCGTATTTACTCATAGGGAACGACATACAACGCTCTTGACTGATAGAAAAACGGTTTCACTGTCAATTAGTATACATACACGTTTTAGAAGCAGCTATTAAAGTTTTTTTTTTTTTTTCTCAGTTTTATATTATTTTTATCATTAACACTTGGCACAGTTCTCTTGACCGCTATGAAAACTTTATTCAAGCACATAAGTACACGAAGTCATATGTATTTTACACACGGCATCGAGGAGTCTTATCGCGTTTGTTTGTCTCCCCGCGAATTACTAACGATAGATGATAATAATAAGGGATAAATAAACACGAGGGGATGATATATCATACAATAACGTCGATCGATCTTTTTCACACTCACGCTTCTCATTAACTTTCGTATAGCCTTCCCGGCGGGTATAGGGAGTACAACGTTATTACGTATTTCATCGAGCATTAAACACTGCAGTGGATCGAATGAAGTTAGAATTATTTATTCCTCAAAGTTGAAGTTTCAAGAAATTCGACGTAACGAGAAGAATTTATTTTTCAAATTTTTCATCAAGTATAAGAAAGCGTTGTAAGGATGATAATCAACCGCGGATTTTTGCTCTCCGCGTTCTGTGGAATCGTTTTTGCCAAGCATGCCGACTTGATATATAAAAAGGCCGATTCTTGGATATCACATACCGATTACCAGATGATGCTGAACGCATCCTTTCCCTTCGCGAGATGCTGCAACGTATTTATCAACGGTAAGTTCAGTGCAGTAATGAATTTATAAATGGTTTTTTTTTTTTCTTAATTAGAAAGTAAAAGAATTTTCGAAGCATTACTCCCTCAGGTACAACCATTGAGGTGGAACAATCTTTTGAATACTTTATCCGATCTTATCCGAACGATTATATAGTAATGGAAAGAACTTACGACTGTCAAGGCTATCTGTTGATTGCGTCCGAAGAGGAGCGGCTCCTCTGGGCATTGAGCAGGTGAATAAATACTGGAATGAGAAGAATTTCATTGGTTCAGCTGTGAAATTTGTAAGTTAAATTTTTTTTTCTTCAGGATACCATCGACTATTTCTACTACCGAATTGCTGGTTATATTCGACGATCATTTGCCAAAAGATTCGAAATTGTTTAACGGATCATTATACAAAAATGCGAATGCGAATTTGGTATCGATTTCCGGTATATGGAGTTTATCCGAAAACTATTTGGTCCCTAGAACTTTTGAGGAAGTTAAAAGGTACGAGCTGCACCTTCGCAAATTTTTTTGCTACAGCTGCATATCAGAACTCAACGATCTCTAAATTTATTCAAACAGGTACGAAGATCTGAGCTATAATAAAAATGGCCTGGCCGATTTTAAGGGAAGAAGACTTCAAGCCGCGGGTTATTACAACCCTCCGATGTTTTACCTGAATAATACAGTGAACGAAACTGTGAATGGGATCGAGGCACAAGTTTTCTTAGCCGATAATGGTGAGCCTATGAGAAACGATCGCATATGTGAAAATGGAAGGGAAAGGCCCTTGAGTTTAAATAATGAATTGTTTTTAAATATACGTGTCTCGGAGAATTGTCGTCCTTCTCATTCGCGACGCGTTATAATAATTAGCGTATCTCCCGGGGGAGTGGACGTTTAAAAAAAACTGCCACTCACGTACATACCAATAATTCGAATAAGCGACTATTCATTTATGGATAAAGATCATTGCGTGCCTGTAAGACCGGGTAATTTAAATGAAATGATAAAACATCGCGATGTCGAATACGACACGCGTAGTTTTTTTTAAATGGTTAACGAAATAACAGAATTGTGTACCACTCTGTATTACTTATCGAAACATTTCATGGACACTAATGGTCATTTGATTTCTAAAAATATAAAAATAGGTGTTTACCACTCGAAGTTCATTATCGAGTCATTGAAACAGGCTCAGGCTAATCGGTAAAAATTATAAAAATTGTTAGGAGGAGGAGGTGAAAGAATATTTTCTCTCGACTAATAGCACTTTACCTTAACCCTCTATTCCTCCAGATATTGAAAGAGACGGATTTGAGCTCAAGATATTCATGCTCATTGCAGAGCGATTGAATTTCTCTTGGACGATAAGAAAGCCTTCGGGAGGATACAGGTAAATCCTGACCAAAAACGAAACAAAAATCGAATTGTAAAGTACGAATAAATTTTCAGGTACGGTCGCCGAATTAACAACGACACGTGGAAAGGTGGGATGATCGGTCAGCTGTTAACTAAAGAGGTGGATAACAATCTAACGACTTATCCAAAATTATTCAAAAATAATTGTTTGATCCTGGTATAAAAAATTCCGTCTCTCACCTTCACTGGTCATCCCACAGATCGACATCGCCTTCAGTGGCATTTGGCTGAAGGAAGACCATAACGTATTCACCAATTTGTCAGTCCCGTTCGGACAATTATCGATAAGATTTCTAGTACCGCGACCGAGACCTTACACTAGTTTTTGGGCGCTGACAAGACCGTTCACCCCTTTGGTCTGGGCCATAATTTTCCTAATGTTAGTATGCGAGACCTGCTACTTGACCGTAAGATCGAGACTGAAGCCTAGAGAAAGTACGAAGCGTGAGTATACCGAGCTGACAGATTTGACGTTCATAAAAGCTATTAAATCTCCTCATTATCCCGCACGGCCAACCATAGGTTTTCGAAACTTGACAACAACCTGCATCGAACTAACGGGTCGTTTGATAGGAATTTGGGTACCGCGAAAAATCACAGGGGCTAAAATTCAGCTACACTTTTGGCAGACTGTCGGACTGATTATAGTTACTGCTTACAGCAGTAGTCTGGCGGCCCGATTAGCCGCAGCTGAGTATGAGGAAAGGTGAAAATATGGCAGTTGAAAAATTTTGAAATTGTGTATTAAACACCCGTTCACTTACTTCGCAAATATATTCCATTTTCCAGGATAGATACTGTCCAGCAATTCATAGAGGCGGATTTAACTTGGGGTAGACAAGGTCCCGAGCCAATATTCAGCGAGTATTTTGACCTCCGGGTGAATTTCTAAACTCGTTCATTGAGAATTTTTTTCTAAGATTGTGCGATTCCTACCATTATTTCCATGTCTTTTTCTTCCTCGCAGAATAAATGGTCGAGCATGATTCCGCGGAAATTTGAACACGAGAATAACTCCGAGGAAAGACATCAGAAGATTGTAAAAGGAAACTACGCAATAATCGGCAGAGTAATAGGCGGCGTATTTTTTCCCGAGGATAGCGTATCGAATGATGACTTGCACGTATGTTCAAACTGTGTATAGGCATATGCTTTGTGCAAGAGCACATTATACAGATATTTTAATTCTCATTGTTTACAGAATTACAGACTGATGAGCAATTCGGTTGGATCCTACTACTCCTGCTTCGCAATGCAGCCTTGGCTGCTAAAAAAAGTCGACAAAGTTAGTGCCCTCGTGATATACGTACGGTTTGTTTTTTACTTACGTAACCGTTCCAAAACCTCGTGAATTCTCTGCGTAGATGATGCTGTGGAGTATCGAGACAGGGCTCACATCTTTTCATCTGAAAGACGTGATTCGACGACGAGCTGGGTCAAGTTTAAGAGAAGTATTGGTGGAAGGTGACAAGAACGATGGAACTGCCAGAGTCTTAGCCCTCACTCCTCTGGCTTCCGGGTTTTTATTGTTAATTGCAGGGCTGATCATTTCCGCGTTTGTATTTCTGTTGGAAATAAAAACCGGAAGTAGATCGAAGGAGTACCCGGTACTTCTTGATTCGAAAAATGTAAATACAGACAAAGCAGAGGCAAAAAACGTCCCGCAGATGAAAAATTAGTTATTGTATAGGCATAGATCGTGGATTTTTATGTAGAAATCAGACAATTACCACGTTTGGCTGTAATAAAATCTCCCGAATAAGTTTCAATGACTAATATGATTTTATCTAATCGTCCAGCAACTTCAAGCAAGATATGACACGATATAATATCCGATGAGATAAGACTTGCGTATTTTTTTAAGACGTCCATCTCCTACCTGGTCATCTTTACTTGAAGTTCGCCAGAAATAGGCTAAAAGTGAAAGGAAAACTTTGAGTATACATATAAATTTTGTGTTAAAAGTAGAGTACATTCTGCTTCGCATCACATACCACGTATAACATGAAATAAAATTCACATGGAGATGGAAAATCGAGTGTAGCAATAAAAATCCGTAATATTTTTCAAGTAACTAATAGATTCTTCTTCCTTGACGAATGTCAATAATAATTAATAGTACTCGCGTCGTAATTGATAGTGAGGCTGAATTGCCGACACTGCAATTTAGTTCGTGCGGCATGTTTTTTATATGCCAGTTCGTGATAGTGCAGAGGAATTATGGTCTGTAGCCTTTCGCATAGTAATTTTAAGTTTATCCCCTCCTGTGGTCGATCCTGCTCCGCATCTCCCACTCAAGACTTCGGCTGAACTTCGAATTGAAGATTCGAATACATCATCTCGCTTAAGTCCGCGGTCGCCAACGGCATATGGCACATGACTGGCCACGAGTGAGAGGATCTGGTGTTGTTGAAATTGGAGCTTGATATCGACTCAGCGACTTGTGGGAAGTGACCTCGAACGGTTAATTGCTATTATGACGACTAATTGTACTAACATCCGTAATTTTAGCGAAGTGAATACGACGCGGGCAAAAACTAAACACATTGACGAAGGTAAGTGCGAAATGTATGAACTAAACTCTCGCGCAACGCGACTAGACTGAGTATATTCTATTTCTGTACTCGTCAATTGAGAGACTTTAAAATTGGATGGCATATGCACTTACACGACGCCTTGTATTTCGCAGTCCAACCTTCGACGGTGGATGAACATTTCAGAGTTTTGATCGCCGACGGAGATACGATCGATTATGAAACGTCCGAAGAGTTGACACCCACGGATCTACCGGAATGGTACGACGAGGAGCTCTTTCAAGCGTAAGTGTGCCACTGAACTCGTTACTTTCGCCGAAATTTTCACGTGGTTTTTGATACGATCAGATGTTCGCTCAAGTCGATGAGATTACCTACGAAATTCGGAATTCAAATCCCGTTTAAAATTACAGAGGACAACGGTATTACTCTTCCAACGTTCTCGGGTTAACGACAGCAGCCCTCGCTGGACTGATTGGAGTTCTCGCGATTCCTTCGATTCTTAAAGTCAGTAGACAAAAATTGAGTAACTTTGTTATACGAAACTGCCGCGTCATGATCTCTACTTGTTAACTATTATTTAATCCTTGCAGATTTTGATCTACACCAAACAAAGCGGAAACCCCTGCTCAGCGTTCAGGAGATATCTCGAAACAATTTTACACTCCCGTGTATGGTACATGACAGATTTGAAAGACAAAAATTCGGAGTGAGTTAATTAGCCTCTTCTCTTCATCAATATTAATGATCGATGTACGCGTAACGCGTTATCGGTGAATAATAAAATATTTTTACTGTATTAATTATTGCTTCGCCTTCTGTGATTACCTTTAGCTGGTACAAGACTACGAATACGGTTCGCTGGAAGCACGGCACTGTTAACAGACGATCTCTTCGCGATGGACTCGGAGGAATCACCCAGCGAGACATGGCGCTAACTCAGTTCGGTTTTATCGGTTACGTTTTGACACGGCCCGAATATTTGGGTCTGACAAACACCCCGAAAGACCGAGAGGGAATCAATCACGTTTGGAGGGTGATCGGTCACATGATCGGTATCTCCGACAGGTAATTGTTACGATTTGAACGATAATCGGAAAATTATACACATGTGATTTATGGACCGTTTACCAATTCGCACTTCATTGTTTCAGATTGAATATATGCCGCAAGACAGAAGCCGAGACGACCGAGTTGTGCAAAAAATTAAAGGATAACGTATTCGCCAAATACTTTAAGGAACTGCCCCCGAATTTTGTGGAAATGACGCGGGCCATGCTCGAGGGATTGTGGAGCGTGGATATGGCTATTGATACCGATGCCGTTTTCGCATTTGCGTACAAATTGAACAACGTGCCATGTAAGTCTGATACCGTTACTTGTTTTCATCCTTCCGATACACCGATGTACGATTATTCATCCGATGAAAATCCTTTGACCAGTTTGCATTTAGACAACACAGGAAGAAAAAATTCTGAATTAAGTTTTACAAAGCCTGTTCATCGCGTGATCCCTGATTTTATACCGCGTATCTCTACTAAGTCAGATGTTTGGATAATATTTTCCACCCCAAGCTACACTTTGCCTATAATATTGTTCGAATTTTTGTTCACAGACCACAAACCGTTGGGACTGTATAGCTGGCTGAATTTGAAGTACCGCGAGATAGTTCACAGCCTTTGCGGTAATTATAATCCCTTCAATTATTTTCGCTATTGGTTGTCGAAAATTTCAGAAGGAAAATTAAATGACTATAATAGAAGTGGATTTTCGTGATCGCGATGACTGATATTTTTCATTTTTACAGGAGCGAATGAAATCAGAATTTGGTGATGTTTGAAAATTTTATCATTTTCAGGCACCCCTTACATCGGCACGATAGTTCGCGTGTACTTCAACTACTTCATAACTTTCAATACCTGGATTTCGAAAAATTGGCCTGTCATAGCATGGTTCCAGTACGGCAAAGAACAGTCGAAGATCAACATGTATCCAAAATATAAGTAAATTTTTTCACCGTGTTAATTATTTATAAAAGAACCAGATATTGTAATAACTTGCTAACATTGTAAGTCATATAATTGTAATAAAAAAAAAGATCCTGTATATAAAATCACGACGTCGTTAAATATTTGATAATATGTGTAAAATTGTATACATACCTGTACGTATATATGGAAAATATACACCAATTACATTCTCGACATATCTTCTTATCATGCCTATCTTATCTCCCACTACATTTAAACTATAGTTAAAACGATTATATCCATTAGATGAAAAGTTTTAGTTATACACGTGAATATTTAAAGCTGTTGAAGTTTGCACTATCGTACGATAAATAACGAAAATCTTATCATTCCGGAGCAACTCAGCATCACAATTTGACCGTGAAAACTTCCGCTTCGTGATAGTATCAAACGGAACTGATGTAGTTTCCGCACACATTGCCAAAACGACAAATGTGATCGTTCACTGGAGTTGACCAGTTGTGCCAGGTCAGTGTATAAGTGAGTTAATGTTACATCAAACGACGACAATCGTGACGTGATCAGTGTCATAGACAGCTGTTCCATCCACATGCGGTCTGTCACCACTACCCTCTGTAGTCAGAACCAATCTTCTCAAATTGTGACGAATAGGAAACGTAGATACCCGACGATCAGTCTTGTCGTTGGCTCTTTTCGAGCCAGAAGTACGTTGCGCGATTCTCCGGCAAAGCGAGTCGTCTATACGCGAGGATTTTAGTATCATACCCGTGAAATTTTTGAAATAAATATCGAACGCTGCAGTTTTCGACATTTTTCATTTTCTTCTAATTTAAAATTGACGTGAGTATGTAGAAGTATAAGTAGAAGCTTAGATCGTTAAAAATTATACTCGTAAAATTTTTCTCTCATGCATTTCCCGAATCACAGTTTAACCAAGTGAAATTGAAAATAGACTCTTCTATCTTGAAAATTTTGATTTGAAAATATTTGATAAATTATAGAAATCATTTTCAATCGATTAGCCAGAAGAATGTCGATTTATTACTTCGAATTTGAATTTCTGTGTTACAGTTATAATTATATTTCGGCTCTTTATATTTCGTAGAGTAAATTTTCTAACGACTTATTATATGTAGCGAGCCTATCCTAGAAATTTGACCTTTATAGGCTACAGGCTGTACAGCATTGTGTTGTTCTAATTACGCTTTCGAATTGAGTCAACATATTTGTGAAATACAACCCGTGACTATTGACATTGATCATTGTTTGAACATCTAATTTCTATACAACAGGTGAAATTTAACCGAGGAAAAGGATACGATGGGGTCAAAAACTAAACATATTGACGAAGGTTCGTATATAGAAACGGAAAAACCGATGATTTATATACTTATAATGCAGCTGCAGATTATATTGAGCCAGTCATTCTATATAAGACCTTGGCTCAATTGCTGGAGCAATTGACGTAGTTATACATGAAAAATAAACTGCTGTAGCGATACTGCGCAGGTTTCAAAGTTATTTCTATAGTTCTCGTTTTCATTATTCAAAATTGAATACTGCTTCAGCTATTCGTGAAAGAACGTTATAGACCTGCAGCGATTGAAAGCAGTCTGCCGATTGACAATATACTTAGAAGCGATAGACCGGATGAAGCTGGAAAGAGGCGTTTCATATACTCGATAATTCAGAAATTGAATACAGAATTATTTTTTTTATTTATAGCTGCATCTTATTTCGATCAATGACGCTTGAGGAATTCTACAAAATTTTATTGCTCTTCGAGTCAAGGAAATTTCCTTTCAGTTCGCAAATAGTCTCTCGCACCTCTATATTCATACGTGTGCAAATAATTACGTCATATATTCGGAAGTTCTATTCAATATACATATAGATTACGGAATTATATACATCTTATCTTACATGTATCGTTCTCGTAAAATACATCGTACCAAAGATAAAGAAGAAATGAAATTATAATTAAGATAAAAACGGCAGTTTTTAAGTATAACATTTATCTGCAAATCAAAAACCTTAACGATTTGATATAATTTAATTCCCTGTTGTAATTAACACGATGCCTTGTACTTTGCAGTCCAACCCTCGACGGTGGATGAACATTTTCGAGCTTTACTCGCCGACGAAGATAACATCGACTATGAAACGGACGAAGAATTGACACCTAAGGATCTACCGGAGTGGTACGACGAAGAACTCTTTAAAGCGTAAGTGTATACCACTGCAGAACTCGTTACTTTCGTCAAAATTTCACATGGTTTTTTGTATACGAACAGATTTTCGGTCAAGTTGATGAGATTATCTACCTAATTCGAAATTCAAATCTCGTTTAAAATTACAGAGGGCAACGGTATTACTCTTCCAACGTTCTCGGATTAACGGCAGGAGCCCTCTCTGGATTGATCGGAGTTCTCGCGATTCCTTCAATTCTTAAAGTCAGTAGATAAAAATTGAGTAACTTTGTTATACGAAACTGCCGCGTCATGTTCTCTCCTTGTTAACTATTATTTAATCATTGCAGATTTTGATCTACACCAAACAAAGTGGAAACCCCTGCTCAGCGTTCAGGAGATATCTCGAAACAATTTTACACTCCCGCGTGTGGTACCTGACAGATTTGAAAGACAAAAATTCGGAGTGAGTTAATTAGCCTCTTTTCTTCATCAATATTAATGATCGATGTACGCGTAACGCGTCATCGGTGAATAGTAAAATATTTTCACTGTATTAATTATTGCTTCGATTTCTGTGATTATCTTTAGCTGGTACAAGACTACGAATACGGTTCGCTGGAAGCACGGCATTGTCAACAGGCGATCTCTTCGCGATGGACTCGGAGGAATCACCCAGCGAGACATGGCGCTAACTCAGTTCGGTTTTATCGGTTACGTTTTGACACGGCCCGAATATTTGGGTCTAACAAACACCCCGAAAGACCGAGAGGGAATCAATCACGTTTGGAGGGTGATCGGTCACATGATCGGTATCTCCGACAGGTAATTGTTACGATTTGAACGAGAATCGGAAAATTATATCTATGGGCCGTTTACCAATTCGCACTTCATTGTTTCAGATTGAATATATGCCGCAAGACAGAAGCCGAGACGACCGAGTTGTGCAAGAAATTAAAGGATAACGTATTCGCCAAGTACTTTAAGGAACTGCCCCCGAACTTTGTGGAAATGACTCGGGCCATGCTCGAGGGATTGTGGAGCGTGGATATGGCTATTGACACCGATGCCGTTTTCGCATTTGCGTACAACTTGAACAACGTGCCATGTAAGTCTGATACCGTTACTTGTTTTCATCCTTCCGATACACCGATATACGATTATTCATCCGTTGAAAATCCTTTGACCAGTATTTAGACAACACAAAACAAAAAATTCTGAATTCAGTTTCACAAAGCCTGTTCATCGCGTGATCCCTGATTTTATACTGTGTATCTCTACTAAGTCAGATGTTTGGATAATATTTTCCACCCGAAGCTACACTTTGCCTATAATATTGTTCAAATTTTTGTTTACAGACTACAAACCGCTGGGACTGTATAGCTGGCTGAATTTGAAGTACCGCGAGACAGTTCACAGCCTTTGCGGTAATTATAATCTCTTCAATTATTTTCGCTATTGCTTGTCGAAAATTTCAGAAAGAAAATTAAATGACTAATAGAAATGGATTTTGGTGATCACGATGACTGATATTTTTCATTTTTATAGGAGCGAATGGAATCAGGATTTGTTAATATTTTAGAACTTTATCATTTTCAGGCACCCCTTACATCGGCACAATAATCCGCGTCTACTTCAACTACTTTTTGACTTTCACCATCTGGCTGATCAAAAAATGGCCTGTCGTTGCATGGCTCCAGTACGGCAAAGAACAGTCGAAGATCCGCATGTACCCAAAACTTGAGTAATACGACTTGACATTTTTTTAATATAATTTTGCATTGATTTTTTTTAGCACATCAATTACGTAAGAGGAATAAATTTTCATCGTATTATAGTATGTAAGCCTAATGAGTATTTGCCGACAATTTGTCGTAGTTTCCTAAGAGCTACGTCAAAATTGACAAACAATTACAGTATTAATTCCACTGATGGAATATAACGTAACAATTATCAGCAATGTTTTTTCTTATTTTATAGTAACATAGATAATAAGTTTTACTATATGAATTAGACTATTGTTAATTCAAGTTTTCAGCGAAATATTTTTGCGACTATTTTTTTATACTCTTTTATATGGTTAAGGACGAAGCAATTCTGCTTATAATAAAATTAGCGTATATGATGTAGCTATCGACCTCATTCGACGTTCGATATTAGATTCCGAATGATAAATGCGTAAAATATTTAGTAATCATCCTACTCAATGTAATCCACGATATTATACTTAAGTCTTAATGACAAAAATAATTTTGTACGTTGAATACTATGTGTATGTAAGGAGCTATAATGTAATCCTATCTAATCTACTATCTTTGTAATTTTCATTGTAAAAGAAAGTTTGAATAAAAATCTAACATATTGCTCCAACGAAATCGATACGTCTTCTTCTTTATCGAAATTTTGTCAGCTTATCTTCGCGGTAGTATAGTCAATCCTACGTAATCTTACGTGAGTAAGTATCGTATTTTGATTATTTTAGTTCGATATCGATTAGAAAAATTTTGAACGGTCAAATATCCACCGTCAAGTAGTTTCGGTTAATTCAATGACGATTTCTTTTTTCTTTAAAAGATCTAATTTACTACTCAGGGAATAAGATATAACAGACGCGATGAAAAACTAAGCACATTGACGTACGATGAGTGGACCGCAGTTGGAAGAAAATATCTCGAATGAACGCTTTAGCTTGTACTATACACTAAACATATAAGTATATACGCGAGTGGTTATTTTTAGTTCCATCTGCTACAGTAAAAACTTCGTATAAAATATCATTAGGGGGGACGAACGCATGCGCGATGATATCAAGGATAAATCGAACCGATAGGTGTAGTTTTCAGAGGCAAATTAGTTTGGCGATGTTATCGCGGTATTTCGAAACACTTTTAACAGTAAAATTTATTCAAGGTAAAATCAACTCCTGATCAATATTAATATTCGAATCAGATATCATCTCGAATTAATAGGACTCGGTTCCCTTTTCGCTTTACGCATACTGGTCCGGTTAGTATTAATTGCAAAAACGCTCTCGCTACGAAAATTTATGAAAAAGAAATTTAATGATATGCATGTAGGTATACTTACACAGAATTATGCAACGCCTTATATATTTCGCAGTTCAACCTTCTGACTGTGGATGAACATTTCGGAGTTTTGATAGCCGACGAAGATACTGTATATAAAATAATTCAAAATTGACTATAATACAATTTGTTTGAATTTTCTTTTTAACCGACCGATACACGGCTGGGACTGTATATATGGTTGGCTAATTTTGAAGTGCCTATACCGCGAGACAGTTCACAACCTTTGCGGTAATTATAGTCTCTTGAGCGTCTACTTCAAGTACATTACTGTCCTTCAATTATACAGTCGTTATGCATGCACTTATATGTGAATATAAAGCATGCTTATTTCGAATCGAGTAATTAATGAGCACTGTCACATGGCTGATGTAATAAAAAAAATACAGTCGTCTAACTTTACGACCCCGTTTAATATTTAATATTTTGCATGTAAAACTTTGAACATTATATACATATATAAAATATATACGACAATTATATGCTCGGAATATTAACTGCACAATTATTCAACCGATTGAACTTTTAAATGAATTTTTAAAAGTTGTATGTAATACGAAGATTTTTGTATATCGTAGATATTCACTATGTAACAAATTTTATATATATATATATATATATATATATATATATATATATATATATATATATATATATATATATATATATATATATATATATATATATATATATATATATATATATATATATATATATATATATATATATATATTATAATTATATTTACACCTGCTAAAGTCCGCTCCATATATCTATATACATATATGTATATATGTATATGGTATGTGTTGTACCAACAATAAAGAAAATTTCGCAATTTTCGGAAGAATAAGAAATCACAGCTTACACGACCACGAGAACTTCATATCACTTGTTAAGTATAGTTAAAAATATATACGAAAATTGAAAAAAAAAAAAGTAGAAAAAATTAACAACCTTTGCACACGAATCATTTAGAATATGCTTCCTTCAACACTCGTCGAAGAATTTTTCCCGAAGCATTCTTAGGTATGCTGTCAACGAATGTAACGCCTCCTGCGTATGAAATTGGAAAAAGAAACGTAGGTAATGATCGTTCGAAAAATTTTAACTGTTTAAAAAATCGAAAAAAAAACAGATCTATGAAATGGCTAAACAATCGCACGTACCGTTCAGTTCTTTGTACTCGGCTACTTTTCCCTTGACAAAATCTTGCGCGTCTTTTTCCTTCAACGTTCGATTTTTCTTCAATAAAACGAAGGCCCTGGGTAGTTCTCCGAATCTATAATCAGGAATACCGACCACCGCTGCTTCCTCAATGTCAGGATGTGTTCTGAGCAGAGCTTCCAATTCCGCTGGTGGCACCTGGAAAAAAGGAAACAGAAGAAAAAAAGAAATGAATAAAATCGTATAATAAAATTCTCTATGCAACTGATTCTATGTACCTGAAAACCTTTCACTTTGATCAGCTCCTTGAGTCTATCGGTTATGAAGAATTCGTGATCTTCGTCAAAGTAGGCGAGGTCACCAGTCTTCAGCCACCCGTCCGGCTGCAGCGTCTCCTTAGTGGCTTCCTCGTTCTTGTAATATCCCTTCATAACGTGGGCTCCTCGTACCCAAAGTTCACCATTTTTTCCGGGAGTGACAATGTCCTCTTTGGTCTCTGGGTCAACGAGTCGAGCCTCGGTATCGCAGACCGGGGAACCGATACTCGCGTATTTTTTGCCACCAGATTTTTTGAGGAATGTAACCGGCGACGATTCCGTTAGACCGTAACCTGCAGCGTAAGAAATAAATTAAACTTTCAACAATCAGCTAGATCTTTAGCTGAAATTTGAATTCACGCTTCTTCTATCACCTTGGGTAAATTTCAGGCTCGTATCGTCCATTTGAAACTTTTCGTAGAACCTCTCGATGTCGGTATCTGCAATTGGCGCCGCACCACTTGCCATGAAGTGTACCGATTCCAAGTGACTTTTCGGTATCGAAGGGTCAGCAGTCAGGTACAAAACTAGAGGAGGAACGACCAGTAGACCCGTTACCTGATTCAAATAATATGTGAATGAGTAAACGAAGGAATAGATGAGTTAGGTAATTAATCAATAACTGGAATATAATCATTCGTTCGTACTCTATTATTCGCTAATACGTGGCTGTACGATTTTGGTGTGAATTTGGGAAGAGTGATCAGCTGCGATCCCATTCTCATATTGGGCAGCATTAAAGCGTTCATACCATAGATATGAAAGAAAGGTAGAACAGCTGGCAAAATCTCCTGATAACTATCTGAAACGACGAGATAAAGTACAAAAATTAATATGATCCTCGATATTAACTGGTCCTCAATAATTTTCAAGCTTTGTTCATACCAATACACGAGCTATAATTTATATTTTAATTGTTTCTCACCGTAAGCGGGCTTCCACGTTTCTCCTCCCAGGCTTTTGTCCACCTGTATTATATTACTTATCAAATTTCTATGGCTCAACATCACACCCTTCGAAAGTCCCGTTGTACCGCTCGAGTATGGTAGCACAGCAATGTCTTCCGGTGTCCAGGGCTTCGGAGGAACCGGGGGCAAAGTCTTCCCTCTACTAATTAAGTCCTGCGATTAATAAAAAAAAAAAAAAAAAAGATACATATGTAGAGTCTCTCAAAATTCAGAAGTCAGTCTTAGGCCTGTGTAAATTTTACCTGAAAAGGTATGAACGATCCTGATGGTAGGGAGAACGCGATACTGTCATCGACGACGATTAAAGGAGCTTTCGGTGACAGAGAATTTTGAGCTGCCTTTAAAACGGTCGAGGATATTTCACCGTTTGTAATTATTCCGGCAGCCCCAGAGTCGATTAGCTGTCTGCTTATTTCATCTGGATAATGACGAAGTACATAAAATATTATATCGTAGTTGCATTGCGAGATCTTTGTTGAGAGCGTTTTTTTTTTTTTTTTTTTCAAATTTATCAACGCTGCAATAATCTCTGAGTAGAATGAATATTACCAACTGTGTAATTTGGATTAACGGTCGTAACTATTAGCCCGGCTTCGATCGCTCCTAAAAAACTAATTGCGGTTTCGGGGAGGTTTGGTAATACCAGAGCGATAACGTCACCGTTCCGAAATCCCATATCCAAAAGGCTTCTCGCCACCCAATTCGACGCGTCTCGAGCCTCTGCGTATGTGTACTTTCTTCCTGTCATACCACAGTTCTAAGAAACGATAATTTCAATCACCTACATGGATGCCAATTGTGTATACATGCATTTACTATGTATGTATAACAGCAAAAGAAGGAAGGGAAAAAAAAGGTAAAGAAATTGATTGAATTGAAGATAGAATTATTGATAAAGAGAATGAAATTACTGTATTATCTACATACGCTATCGTATAAAATAATGTATCGAACAATCTTATTTATGTTACAAAGTACAGAGGTAGAGATTGGTGAATGATTCATCTTCAGTTGAAAAGTATATTAGTATATCTACGGAATGTATATAGTATAGGGTTCGGAAATTTCGGGTTACGAATTAATATCGTAATTAAACCAGCAAACAGTTTGGAATTTGAAGTTTGGACTTACGAGTTAATCAGAAGTAAATACGCACGTAAAAATACATATGCGATAAAGCTGTTTCTTATACATAGGTATTATATATCTCACAATTTATATTTTCTTCTCAGTTTTCAAAAACGCACACTATATATATCTATTTCCCGGCGTTTATTTTTACAGTCGCAATTGCGACTGGTAGAGTAATGAAATTATAGAAGTATGGGTATACAACGACACACGAACATCTATATACAAAAGGAAAAAATATCTCTCT
This sequence comes from Macrophya alboannulata, assembly GCA_949628255.1. Classification (NCBI taxonomy): domain Eukaryota; kingdom Metazoa; phylum Arthropoda; class Insecta; order Hymenoptera; family Tenthredinidae; genus Macrophya; species Macrophya alboannulata. The sequence goes on from OX451213.1 coordinate 433,292, forward strand.
AAAAAACCAAAAAAAAAAAAAAAAAAAAAAAATTGCCAATGCTCCGTTTCATTGGTGCGTAACGATGAAACTTTTCCTCATCGCGTAATCAAAATATATCCCTATAATTTGATATAATAAGTTAATCATTTAATGATTATTGATATATATATTAAGCGTTGTGTTTCAATTTGTATTATTACTCAGCACCATTTATATATTTAACTATTAAAACTATACACCATCTATGTATACCAATATACTCAATAACTTGTTATTGTCTAGGCTTCTCATCACCGTTCCGCAATATATAGGTATGTTTCTAACTAATTTGTCATTGCGAATTTATATTTGTGATTTTTTTTCCTGTATATATCTGCAGGACTATGGTGGGTCAGATGAACCGACTATTTTTAGAGATCACTCGTGGCTATTTTTCATTTTCCATTTAATTTTATATCCCAAGAACTAATCTAGCTAGAAAGATTTTGCATAGCAGCTTTTGTTCGAGATTTAACGCTCTACAAAAAAGGTCACTTGGTCTTTTCCGATGAGTCCAACTGTTTCCAAGTTATTCATGGCTAAAATTATGGTTGAAGTTATGAATAACTCGGAGACTGTTAGATTCATCGAAAAATACCAAGAGACCTTTTTTGTAGAGCGTTTAATTTGGAACGAAAGTATCTATGCAAAATCATTCCAAGTAGATTATTTCTTGAGATATAAAAATCGCAAAGTGCCAAAGGAACATCTCCCACGTATTTCAAATGGAAAATAAAAAATAGGGATGAACGACCTCTGGATATTAATATTAAGAGCCGAGTTTTTTTTTCAAGGCTCGTTATATTTTGAGAGTAACTTTAAAAAAAAAAAAAAAAAAAATAGCCGATTTATTTGGCCCACCCTACTGCAACACTCATCTAATACAGAATACACGTGCCCTTATCAAGTGAGGGTTTCGTATAGTAAATTAATGATAAAAAAAAAAAAAACATAATTATAATAACATGTATAAAATTTCGACCGGCTATATCGCACTCTATGAAATCTCATTCATAGTGTACTAATATAGGTATGTTGTGAATTATCTAATCATTGTTAAGTCGTCATAGAACCAAAATGAATAGTCATGAATTGCCTTGCGGGATTTATCATAGGTATATTATGTATACGTATGTATACATATGTATGATGCGTATGTAAGCAGAGGTTCAAAGTTTGCCTCAGGCACGATAAAATAGAACGGTCTTATTATACTTGACAAGAATATTGTTCGAACATGAACTTTGAATAAATTTTTATTTATTCATTTTTCGTTTCTCTTCATTTCTTCTCATTGATTTTCATCGTGATTTCTCACGATGAAATCTATACGATTATTTATCATTACTCACCAATGCTATTTTCTTCTCCCAATTCCCAATGTTTTCCCATATATATTCGTATACCGGTACATTTGGATAAGTAGCCGAGCCGAATGGTGATTTGAAAATTTTTTCGCCGTTTATTCCGTTCTCTATTGTTGAAATCTTGTGAACAGTAGTCGACATGCATCTTGACCAAGAGTTTCGTATTACTTTACCATTTTCAATAAAAAACCAGATCCGACGAGTGCCGCGTCTTAGGGTTGACATTCTCCAAATCGTACACCTGCCCTTTTTTTTCAGAATGAATATTATTCGTTAATGACTTTCACCGAACGTATCATTTTATGTATTCATAATTCGAGTAATATAAGTATAATATCGTTTTGAAATGCCGATGAACTGTTGTTCACTCGTTTTCCCTACATTCTCCACGCGTTATACATGTATATGGATATGGATATAATATTCAATAATTTTCTTGAACAAAGAGATAATGAAAATTATTAATAGGCACAGAGTACGTGGAGTCAACATAAATCAATCTCTATCGATGTATTCATGATATTGTTTAAAGAAATACTCGTACTGAATAAAGAATTTCGAATATACCTACGCCTATAGAGTTTACTCAATTGTCGGTTATTTAAACTTTTCAAAATTCGAAAGTGTGCTGGTTGAAGTAAACTTTTACATCGATATATTAATAATACTGTTTATATAGAGATCGATGATATATAAATTGAAACATATAAACGATTGATCAATCAGTGAAATTTAAACAAATACAGAAATAAAATTTGAGCAAGAAATTTGCTGCTAATGAAACAGTATAAATATATACATACGTATATATATGTATATATTCCGAATAATGAGACGGTAAAGAAAATCCTAACGAGTCATTTACGTAATGTAAAAAATTCGCAACAGAATCCGCGAAGGTCCGATTCGTGAATGAGATGCGACTGTTTGAATGCAGTTTCAACATTCATATATAAACTGAAGAAAATAAGTAATCTTTCATAGATATAATTTTTACTTTCAAATTTTATTAAATCATGAACAATTTTGTGAAATTGTATGACGCGTGTTATTCGAAATTTGAACATACGGGGAATAATATTTTCGAAAAGTCGTTGATGATAATCGATATTTCTAAAAAAAAAAAAAAAAAAAAAAAAAACAGATATCACAATCAGAGAAAATAGATAAATGAAATTGGGAAAAATAAAGCAAGAAGCGAAAATTTATGAACAGGTATATCTATATAGAAGAATTTTTATTCCTATATATGTGTGTATATGAATGACTTCTGATTGTAAATAACACTCGACCAATTATACACGCGACAATAGTAATTAACGTGATACCTATATACAAATATATCCTCCGTACGTATATGGTTACAATCTACGCGGGTCCCCCCAACTCGTTCGTGCTTTGAACTAGTACTGAAATATTCACGGACGAATCTTTCCAACTTGTAGCTGCCGCGATGCGCGGGACTTTAACTCGAATCCCCACCCGACGTAAGAAACATCACAGTGAACAAATACATAGGTATAGAAATGTACAATACGAATCGGAGTAGGTATAGGTAACTAACGATGAAAATACATGACACCTATACACCTGAGGCGAAACGCGTGTGAGATACTAGCAATTCAAGATATACGTGCACCTATACATACAGAATGCAAAATAATTAAGAAATAAATGGATAAAGAAATGAAAGGATTATAATGCATTGAAGTATTCTTTCGATAAACTATTCATTAGAGTATAATCAAATTATTATAGTGCATTACACGGTGCGTATGTTACATACGTTAGACACTCTGCTTCGCACTTCATATATTGCTTTATCTATCTACCCATATCTCCGCTCCTATTATATGTGTGTTTTGTCCGGGTTTTTTATTTTATTTTTATATTGTTTTATCTCAACAGATTAAGTGTAGGGCCACCGTATACATGTGTGTACTGCAAATACAAATACGGACATTCTCACATACGATATTTTGAGATAAAATTTATCTATTCATTTGGACGGCAATACAAATGGCACATTAATCATCAATAGTTTTCTTTATACTAAATTGGCAGCCGACAATTAGAGACCACAGAGTGTCGATATTTAAATATAATGATTTGAAAACAAAATAATATAATCCTTTGATTGGAAATGTTGAATAAGAAAAAAAAAAAACTCACATGGTTTATTATTCCCAGTAATTAGTCATAGCTGGAATTAGTTTACTATTCCGATATTATACGCTCCGTCTGAACTGTAATTACAAAGGTTATCTGTATTGCAGATCGTTTGAACACAATCGATTCGTAGTTATACTTGATTATAATTCATTATGATCGATGGAAATTCAATTGTAAAGAAATTCAAAAAATTCTTTTCGAAGACATTCTTATCACTATTTTTCGTCTGTACCATTTAATTATTCAATATTCGCTCTACTTACACGAACCCGTATGATCGAGGTCGTAAGGTAGCGTGTGAAATTTTTAAATTTAATATTACAACGCGACTGATTGCATTCTATATATTGGATAGTCGCTTTTTAAACCATTATATCATTACTTCAATCATGGGATTTAATTGTAGTATAATGATTCCAGGATTGTTGAGCATAATGGATAGTTATACAAGTTAAAATACTGAAATGAAATAGTTTTTTTATTTTTATTACTTTCTCCCTGTAGGCCAAGCGTTTATATATCCTCAATACTGCTTTCTTATTATTAATAATATGCACTCTTGAGATTCCATCGCGTTTCGCACCATGTTGAAGACTTGCGAAGATCTAATAGCCTAACATCGCCATGGATATTTGGTCCATGTTTGAGTCTGAAAAGAGAAGAATTTTTTTTATAAATAATATGAGCTTAAAATTGTCTTACAAATATTCGAAGCTACTTAGATAATGAACGGAAGAAAATAAAAAAAAACCGTATCAATTCATATATTAAATGATGAAATCTCAGGGCGGATTAATTGAGTGAAAATTATACTTGATTTGATAGTATTAACAAAGCATCAAACAAACCTGTTTATCGATGGTAAAGCAGTGGGGATTGAGGCGACCTCGATTTGAATGCAGACCGTTGTGTCCTGAACGCAGATACATCATCAGAGTGCTGCCTTTGTACGTGTGGTTTAAGCATCAGGTCAGGCCATTCCAGACTTATGGGGCGTTGGATTCCTCTTTGTAGATATGGTTTAAGCATCAAGTCGGGCCATTCCCGACGCATAGGGGGTTGGCTTCCCCTTTGTAGACCCGGTTTAAGCATCAAGTCAGGCCATTCCCGACGCATAGGGGGTTGGCTTCCCCTTTGTAGACCCGGTTTAAGCATCAAGTCAGGCCATTCCCGACGTATGGGGGGTTGTCTTTCTAAGGGCTGCCCAAGCATTTGTAGTTGATTCCATCTAATGGCGGGAGGATCTTGACTGTTCAAGGGTATTGGGTATCTGCTCGGTGGAAAATGACGATATTGGGAGATCAATGATTGAATAAATAAAGCTTTCATTATGGATTGTGGGTCGCGTAGAATCGGAAATGGATAAGGTACAGGATCTGGTGGAATTGGGGATGGAGGCCAAGTATTTACTCCTAAAAGATGTCGCAGATCTGCTTCATCAATCTGCATCACAAAGCACCGTTTGTATGGTGGTGATGCTGGAAAAGAAGATTCAGAAATTATATATTTATTTGGTTTAATTTAGTTTTAGAAATAATGGTTCATATTAACACAGTAAACAAACATAAAACAGAGATAACAATAAGAGTAACACTGGTAAAAGGAAAATTAGATTTCCAATATGGATTAACTTGGAGTAAAAGTACGTTTTTTTTTTTCATACCGTCCAAAAAGCGCTGCCCTTCTCTAGATAAAGCAAAACTTCCATTTGAAATGAAGAGTAGGACCAAAACCTGGACATGAAGCAGACTGATGTGATATCCCATTTTGGTAGAACTATACCTGGATGAAAAAAAATAGAAAATAGGATTAAATTTTCGTATTGAAACTTTAATACAGTTACAGTTAGTCTTTATGGACAACTCAAAGAATCGTATTTTTTTTATCAATATTCCTTAGCACAGTCTTACTTCGATTTGCCACAATGGAATAGAAGTTAAGCTGGTTTTGGAACTGCTCAAATACAATATAAACCCAGTAAAACTGTGACCTGAGGGTGAGGCGGGGCGAGTCTACACCACGAAAGTGAAATAAGTCGGATAACAAAAGTAAACGATTGATTGACAGAAAATTAATCATAGGTTTCAACTGCTAGCTTGTTAAATTAATTACTATGCATTGTAATGTCACTGAACTAATTATATTATACGTATTTATAATAAATCATTCATCAAGTATATCAGGTTGTTTAATTTTGGAAATTATCTAGAACGAATTTTAATCTCTACGTTAATCAACTTCTGAATGTCAGTTTAAAAACTGTACTTTTTTGCACATAGGTATATAATTACTAAAAACATACACATGAATATTATACATGTATGATTCAAAGCTATCCATCCATTGCAGCTTATCAACGATAGAATTCACAGCATCGTATATTAATCATCTAAATCGATGCTGACATCTAATCTTATTGTGTGAAAATGTTAGGATACTTATCACCCCATTTCTTAGATTCGCAACGATTATAAAATCCGAATTTTCACTTCCACAGAGACTAAGAACATTTTATAGAGTACTAGAGAAAATATTCCAGATCTTTTCTTTATGTTTGAAATTATATTTCTATTTATTTTATTACTGTTTCTATTCTGAAATTAAATTTCGGTATGAAACTATCTTCTGTTTGTCAATTTATTCATATAATTTTTCAAACTATTGTCAAATTGTATAATTATCGATATTGTGGGATACATAAATATATTCAGCTAGGAATCGAGTTATGCAGTGGATGGTGAGGCAATTCAATATAGGTATACATATATATACTGCAGTAGAATATTTTTATTACTTTGTTCGTCGTCAATCGAAGACACCGTCGATACTGCTTTCCTATATTATGTTCTCTTAAATTTTCATCGTGTTCTGCTGCAGCGTGCTGATCGACTGTCCACTTTACTTTAGCAGGCTGGAATGGAGCCACGACTACCGCCCTAAGATCGCCCTGGGTATATGGTCCATGTTTAGGCCTGAAATAAGTGAAAAATTTGTTAGAAATGATGAGCATAGAATTGTTTCAAATATGTTCGAAGCTACTTGAGTAATGAAAGGAGAAAAAATACTAAAAAAGAAATAAAGACAACAGGAATCATTTGATGTTATCATCTTTCCTGCCTTTGCTAACAATCAATTTCAGTTTCCTTCATTATTATGAATCTCAAAAATTTATTCAATATATATTGTATCATAAATCTGCATACCGCCTTGAGATCTAGTATTAGATTGGTTGGTCGGGTATGGGACATATGGGGTATTGTGATATATATTCTCAGGTGGCGGCTGGTTTGCATAAGGATTATCCGGTGGAGGATCCTTATCTAAAACAATTACAAGTAATAAAATTATGAAGAGTACATGATCCGAAAAAGTGCGAGAAATACTTTTTTTTTCATTAATAACACAATCACATATTTACCATTCTCGAACAGTTGTCTCATCCCCCCGCGCCGGCCTTGTTGCCAAGATCTACGTTCAATCTCTGATGGATATGAGGCATAAAATTTACCCTGTAGTCCCGGCCTTTGAACTTTAGAAGGTCTCAGTCGATTAGTCCCACTTGGTACAAACAGTCTTGGATCTGACCGAGGTTGCCTTTTGGAGAATGGTATAGGCATAGGTAAATCCTCAGGGGGAAGTTGCCTTTCTGGGAATGGTACAGGTATAGGAAGAGGTAATTCACCAGGGGGAAGCTGCCATTCTGGGGGTGGTATAGGTCTAGGAAGAGGTAAATCATCAGGGGAAAGCTGCAATTTTGGGAATGGTACAGGTATAGGAAGAGGTAATTCACCAGGGGGAAGCTGCCATTCTGGGGGTGGTATAGGTCTAGGTAAATCATCAGGGGAAAGCTGCCATTTTGGAAATGGTACAGGTATAGGAAGAGGTAATTCGCCAGGGGGTAGCTGCCATTCTGGGGGTGGTATAGGACTAGGAAAAGGTAAATGCTCAGGGGGAAGCTGCCTTTTTGGGAATGGTACAGGTATAGGAAGAGGTAAATCATCAGGGGGAAGCTGCCTTTCTGGGAATGGTACAGGTATGGGGAGAGGTAAATCATCAGGGGGAAGCTGCCTTTCTGGGAATGGTACAGGTATGGGGAGAGGTAAATCATCAGGGGGAAGCTGCCTTTCTGGGAATGGTACAGGTATAGGGAGAGGTAAATCGTCAGGGGGAAGCTGCCTTTTTGGGAATGGTATAGGAATCGGTAAATCCTCAGGGGGAAGCTGCCTTTCTGGGAATGGTACAGGTATGGGGAGAGGTAAATCATCAGGGGGAAGCTGCCTTTCTGGGAATGGTACAGGTATGGGGAGAGGTAAATCATCAGGGGGAAGCTGCCTTTCTGGGAATGGTACAGGTATGGGGAGAGGTAAATCATCAGGGGGAAGCTGCCTTTCTGGGAATGGTACAGGTATGGGGAGAGGTAAATCATCAGGGGGAAGCTGCCGCTGCAATAGTTTTCCAACTTTATCAAGTGATCGTGGAAAATCATTTTTCCTCGATAGCCAGAAAGGGGCAATCGGTTTTGGGTCCATAGGGGGTTGCCTGAACCGAGAGGGGGGGAGTCTCAGCCATGGATTTAGTGCAGGAGATTGTATTTTTGATAAGGGTTTGGTCAGTGATCGATCGACAAAGTAGTTTCTCAGAACATTCCTTGCAGATGATGAATCTGACAGTATTTGCCTTAGCCATATGTGATATTCTTCCACATCGTCAGATTCGTCTGACGGGCAGCTATCGAAATTGAAAATGACCGATTCACTGCCAGGTCGTTCCTTAATTGACTGTTCAATCATGCCCAATCGATAATCTGTTGAGAAAAAAAATTCTGAAATTAGTTGATTTTCGAGATATCTTTTGAAGATTTGAAAGAAAACATCGTCAATTTTACACAATGGACTTTTAACGGTAATTTTTATAACACCAAAGAGATAGAATTTTGAATCTTGTTTCTTTATTTAATTGTATAATTGTTATACGAACTTGTTGTATTTAATTGATGCAGCACTCGATAGGTGAGAGAATAGATCACTTGGAGTCCTTGGAAAATTGTCTGGGTGGATGTGGGTGCTCTCACAATTGTACCTCTGAGTAGATTCGATGCTGGAGATTGATCATCGGGTTCCGAATATCGAGCATATTCAGAGCGTACTGTTAAAGAGATAAGATTATGGATTAAAGAAATGGAAAAGAAAACGTTACAATTATGGGAAGTGAAGAATAAAATGACGTGTTTTTCATACCGTCCATTGAACCTTGTCCATCCCTTTGGAAAGCAAAAGTTTGATTTGTAATCAAGAGTAGCGTGAGACACTGGAAGTAGAGCAGGTAAACCCGATAGTCCATTTTCATAGAGGTTTCGGTAGCTGTTTAGAAAGAAGAAAGACAAAATTAGAATAAAAAATATTTTGATGAAAACTCTGTTGTATTTCTTTTTTTTTTTTTTTTGTGAGACTGTTGTTTGAGCTTATGTTGCGAAAGCTAGTATATTAAGCAAAGGTATTTATGGACAGCTAGAATAATCTAATTTTTGGCAAACATTCCTCAGACGACAGTCTTACTTCGATTTACCACAACTGTGTGGAAGTTGGGCCAGTTTTAGAACTCGTTCACAATACAATATAAACGAAGTAAATCTAAGACCTAAAGTGGGGATAGTCTAAACCGTGAAAGTGAATAAATGGTATCAAATCGTTTGATTGACGGGAAAGTAATTATCGTTCTTTAACTGCAGCAGTCACTGGCTAAATTATTATTTAATACAATTATTATTCAATATCTATTGTAATGTCACTAAAATAATTATATTCATACGAGCTGTTAGACTTTTCATAATATACAGAACTATTGACGATCGTTAAATTTCTAAAAGTAGAACTAGATTATTCCCTGACGATAAATATACTTCTAATCAAACTTTCGTGAAAAAATATAAGACATATTGGCTTATTAGTTTATAATTTAAGACCCCTTATCAATCGTCCAGTAGAACTTTAATTGATTTATAATCTGGCCAAAGAACTCTCAGCTTTAATCCACATTTTTATATCAATGATAGAAAAAGAATGGGTATGTTTGTGTGACAATGCAGCTTGTCCCGAAATATTAAAAATGTTTACTTAATTTAGAAATTCGGATAATATTCGATAATTCGTTTCTCTAAGTTTGGGGATAAAATGTCTCTAAGCAAACTTCACACGCTTTGATGAATAATTGAAAATTTAATTCTCTGTCGCGTATTTGAAATAAGGAAAATATATTTATATCCATAATAATTTATGGATATTTTTTGTTATTTTTAATATTTGCTGCATTCAAAATCCGCATTATTCGTACTTTACGAATATTCAACCCAGTTTCCGGGCACGCTTGCGCGGAATTTCCGGTTTCGGGATACCGCGGAGGTTTTCGCGGGGCCGCTGCAGTGGAAGATATTGATCCATGAACGACGTTGGTTCTATGTTCAAACTGGAATACCCATATCTGCTACTGCTGATACTGCTGCTGCTTTCCGGCGTTTCTCTCTCGATATCCTGTAAAGTGATAATTACATTTATTTTCTGAAATAATTACAATCTTATCAAAGTGCGAATCGCCCCGTATAAAGTGCGTGTATATAAATTGTTAAACAAATTTAAAAAAAAATATAAAAAAAAATCAAGTTCGGTAAAACAATCTAAAACTGCAGTATCAAAAATTCGAGCCTCTATCAAACACGCGAATTATACATCGTACCTTATAATATTGTTTATTTTAAATGAAATATCGACAGACAGACGAAATCTGATAAGAAATAAATATTTTTGAGTCTCAGTTTTTGGATTTTTCCCCTCTTTTCTTCAACACCAATCAATAATATTTATTTTATATTCATCATAAAATTGTATAAAAACTTTATGTACCTTAACGATGCACGTTTCTGAAGCACTGCAGTACTCCGTACACACTGCAGATCCGCATACTGATTTTTAACTTTTTTCGTTTTGCTTTTTTCAATTCTTCTTTTGATATTTTTCCAGTTTTCCGATACATTAGAGTCAATTTTCTTCACCTCGATTATTAATCTGTGGGATACAAAAAAGAATGTTGTATTAATATTATTATTATTCGATTCAACATTCACATTGCGTTGAGTGAATTTTCGAGAAAATTTTTCAAGTAAATTTCAGAAGTTTATAGATAAGATTAAACATTATGGACAATAAAAAGAAAAAACAAGAAGAAACACGAAGATTTTGAACCTTTCGAGTATATTTCACACAATTTTTACGTAAGAAAAGAAGCCACAATTATTAAGCTAATAACATTCGTTGGAATTACGCTGAATCATATGTATACCTCGGCTAAATAAATAAGTAAATTATAGTCGTAACGGGTAAAAAGTAAAAGGAAAGAAAAGAAAATAGAGAAAAAAAAAAAAAAGAAAAAATGTAAGTAAGGAGATAAATAGAAACAAAGCTCGTAACTACGGCTTTACGCAGTGAAAATGCATTACCGATACCCGCGGTACACATTAATCGCGCACTTATATATCTTCGTTGTTAAATAATTTTTCGTACATATGTATACACGCACCTATAATACTGATGGGAATATATATATACGCTATAAGACAATTATTCATCATTCATTTTCATACACACCCTTTACAATTTAATCGCAATGACAATAACAATGATAATTTGCAGCTAATCAATAATATATATATATATATACATGATTTTTGTTGATTCAAAATTATTATAATTTTTTGTTTTTTGGTTTTTCCTCCCTTAGATCGCGAATGAAATATATGTTTATATATATTTTTTATTTTTTACCTTTTGTTTTCCAATTCAAATACCGACATAAATAATTAAAAAAAACCCTAAGATAATAAACCACGGGTTAAATAAATAATTAAACAATAATAATAATATCAATAATAATAATAATAATAATAATATTTGTATATAGTTAATACAGAACGACGAAGCGAAACGGTGTAATATACGTATAAGAATAACATGAGAAACGGATGAATATATATTGTACATAAACTTAAACTTTTGAACTCGGCTGATTATATTATTATATATATACATAGATATATGTGATAAACACATACATGTATGTATGCATATACGTATGATAAAGGGAAAAATTAGTGCGATGATTAATAGTGAAGAATTTAATTGTTATTATTACTATTCGTGAGACAAGGCATATACCTATACCTATACACGTATAGTGCGAATTATAATATGTCGAAGGATATGAAATTAATAATTTGATATGTATACTATGTAATGAAAAGAAGTATGACCGCAGATATTCGAAGTAACTAATCAGAACCAAGGATGGCATCCGATTATTTAATAGCGGGTGAGTTTCATCCCTCAATTTTTCACCTTTCAGTTTTTCAGGGTTTTCTCTTACTCTCTATCTCTCTCCCTTATTTCTCGAAAAAAAAAAAAAAATATATATGGTATTAGCTATATAGTTATTTGATGTATATAATGTAGAGTTAGATGTACGGAATGAGTAAAAAAAAAAAATGTTAAAAGTTTACATACCCTATGGTAAGTAAATGAATACGATATGTTTATTGAAACAAAAAATTGAGTGAAAACGGAAAAACTTAGAAAAAAAAAAAAATTATAAACTCCTAAGATCTTAGAACAAAGAGATGAAATTGGCTTGGTTCTTTTTGTTTTTTTTTCTTTCGACAATTTTCAAACGTTTGATCGATATCGATTTTTTTCTTTCAGCTGCGATTTTACTCGCGACAATCAACGTCTGTTATGCGGAATGCCAGAGTGAGTGAACGAAGAGTAATAGAGAGTAATCTATGAGTAATAATTTTTGATTACTTTTTTTTTTTTCTTTTTTTTTTTTTTTACTAAATTTAACGTCAACAGCGAGGTCAGTATACTGTTACGAATGCGATTCTTGGACGGATCTAAGATGCAAAGATCCATTCAATTACACCGCGTTGCCGCGGGATCAACCCCCTCTAATGACCTGCAACGGCTGCTGCGTAAAGATGGTTCGAAATGCAAAGTCACGTGAGCATATACGATTACTAATTTGATTTTGAAGAGAATGAGAAAATTTTTTTTCAAACACAACATTTTTTTGAAATATATCTTGAAAAAAAAAAAACCAAGAAAAAAAAAAAAAACAAAAAAAAGAAAACCACTTTGTTCGCAGCCTACGAAAGCGTGAGGAGAACTTGTACGTCCCAACTTCAGATAAACTTGTTTATGGTGGACCACGTGTGCATGATGGAAAGTACCGGCACTGGTCACATGTGCTTCTGTGAGGAGGATATGTGCAATCGAGTCGGCATATCCTCAATCCCATCCCCAATACTCCATATCCTCCTTATAACATTTGTTATACTATATCCATTTTCCTACCAAGTCCAAAGGCTTGCTTAGTAGGTCGCTGTGATTATTCTTATTATTATTATTATTACTATCATCATCATCATCATCATCATTATTATTATGATTTATTATTATTATCTTTGTCATTATTATTATCATTACTATTATTATTACACCTCCTGTATTAACTAATTACTACTCTTTCTATATTATAAATAGTTCGCTGCGGTGCAGACGTAGACGCAGAGAGCCCTTGTATGAACGTAGATTATAGAAAAAAAAAAAAAGAAAAAAAAGAAACAGAGGGCTTGCTTGAAACGAAAGGAATTAATATGAAATCGAATGAAATATGGATGAAAGCATTGAATTTGAAAAAATATAATGAAAAACACCATGATGTGGGGGGGGGGGGGGGGGGGGGGACTAAACTAATGACAAATAATTAACGTTCATCGCGGTGTAATTGATTGTACGGGAAAATTTTATATTCTTGTTGTTCGATAACTGCGGCGTCACGGTATATGAAAGCAGTTGGAAAAAAAAAAATCCAAATTAAATGATAGGAATTTGAAAATACTTGTGGAAAAAAAGGAGAATGAGAAAGAAGAGAATTTTATTACATCGTTGTTATAGATTTTTTTTTTTTTCCGCCCAAGATCGAGGTATGAGATTTTTTAATAATAGAGATTTTAGAGACTGTTATTTTTGGACTCAATAGTATAACATATCAAAATCTTCGATGTGCTGTTTGTATACCGTTTGTCAAAAGCTGTCTATATATTGTATATTCCCATATTACATATCTACAATATGTATGTAATATATTGTATAATAGAGCGGGGGGAGAATCCAGAAAGAATTAAACGTAAAAATGATCATTCGTAAAAACCATATTCGTCAAGGTTTTGAGCAAGTTCTTAATTCAATTTAGTTAGATAGACATTACATTGACATTATGATATTTTTGATTTTTTGTTTTTGTTAATAAAAATCGCTTCTTTATTCATCATACGCAGCTAAGCACACGGATTATTGTTCCTGCATTAGGACAATAATGTGATATGATAGAGCCCTATATAAAGTTGCAGCATGACAATTATAATATATCGCACTTATACATATAGACCCATTATGGGTATACCTAGATCATTATATTTTATGATTATAAAAATTTGAATCCACGATGAGAATCAAACGGTCAATTGAATATACCTGTATCAAGTGATTATTAACAGGTATAAAATTAAAACTCGTTGAATACGATATTAACAGCGATCTAAATATTTAACTCTAAATTTAATTAAACATTCTCCAATCTCTAATCAATTCATACGATTTCAATGCAAAAATAATAATCATATTCATAATAATAATAATATTTTAGATTCAAGAAAGAAAAAAAAAACCGATATTATTGAGTAGCTGTGCTCAAAAAAGAAAAAGACGAAAAAAAAGCCACTTAATCATTATCGGAAATACTTATATATCTGCATCTCGCGAAAGAGATATATATATAGCTCAAGCCTATTTGAAAGTTTAAAAAGTCTATATTATTGAAGTAACGTTATTTTATTTCTTTTTTTTTTTTTCAATTTTGGTTTTTCAATCATTTTTGTTCTTTTGTATACAATTTTGATATCCTCATTGAAGTTTATAGATCAGCATTAATAATTAGTGAAATGCGTTTTAGAAGCGTGTACACGCGCGTGTTATATAAAGCATGTTCACACAAACCTAGATTAGTGGTATATTTGAAAAAACAACAATACTGACGAAAATATTTTTTTTTTTGGTCTTTTTTAGGATAAATTAAATTGTAGATTTATTGTATCTGTCCTATGCACAGCATGTTCGATATGTTTTCCATCGACGAGAAAATAACAGAAAGAAATGAATGATTTTGAATTGAAAAATATTTTCGTCCGTCATGAACAATATATAGAAGAAAAAAAAATAATAATAATTCATATATAGTATAGAACACACTTACGCGTAGATAGTAAATTAATTAGATAGTCAGAATATAATATCGTGCGTGGACTGAGACTCTAGCGATGACTATATTGTTATAGTATATTATATACTACCTATATATATTATTTTAAGTTGAAATAATTTTTGAGCAAAACTTATGTATATAATATGTATATACAATATATACCTATGGGTATATATTATATTCACATATTAATTTCACAGTTTCAATTATTATCACATCTTATAGTCACTATAGTTTTATTTTTACAACAATATTGGTTTTAGATTTTTTTTTCCCCCCCCTTTAAACTCTGCATTTTCATATATATCTACATTGTATGTCTCAATGCATGACCCAGCACTTCGCAAGGTTCGGGTGATGGTATGACCATAGTAATTCATTTACAAGAATAGAAAAAAAAAAAAAAAAAAGAACAGAAATTTGAGGTAATTGTAAATTTAAGAAAAAGAAAATCAAATTAAAAAAAAAAAAAAAAAAAAAAAAAAAAAAGAAAAATCGATCGCCTATATAACCGAAAATTAGCTTCTTTTCAACTAAATAATTATAAACATGATAATAATACACGTACTAATTAATTGATGAAAGAAAAAAAGAAGGAAAAAAAAAAAGTTCACGTATAATTATTAACCGCGAATTATTTAAAGAGAAAAGCTATAAAGAGAATGAAAATGAAAAAGAAAAGAGAAAAAACGAACGGAAAAATAGATTTTTATAAAATTATATAAATATATAATATGTATAGTATACCTATATCTATCTATTCATTATTTATTATCGTTGGAATAGAAACGCGGTAAGTATACACTGTATACAGATGTGAATGAAGATTAGACCTATTTGGAACCTGTATACCTACATAATTTTTTGTTTGTTTTATTCTATCAAACCTATATTAATAATATACCTATATCTGCAATAGCTGTGAATGTTTAAATTTTAAAGAATAATGCTTTACACACTGCATGACACTGCGAGACTATTATAGTGTTACTAACTATTTCGTCTATACTCTACTAATCCATATCTAAACTACTTGTCTAAAAAAAAAAAAAAAAAAAAAGAAAAAAAAAATGGAAGATAGACAGGAAATAAGGAGAGAAAAAATTATGAAAATAATGAAGATGATTTGTAAATTGATTCGAGATTTCATGTATAAGTGATAACAAAACGAGAAAAAGAAAAAAATCTCAAAAAGTTATAAATACTTTTAATAATTCGCAATTGATATAATGACCATGTTTTAAACGTATCTGTACGCGTATGCGTACATTTGAACATTTTCTTAGGCAAGTAGTTGAACTACATCCACCTTTCCACCCTTATATACGAAAGGAAATAATAAGCACTACGTGAGCCTTCAGCTTAGATATATGTACCATTTATCTATGGTATATGTATTGAAAATTGCACAGCAACATCAAAATCGACGAAAAAAAAAAAAAATAAATAAATAAATGAAAAGAAAATGATGGCGATGATGATGAGGAATTTTATAAGCTGAACGCCCATGTCCTCACAGAAAGGCTTATACTATTGAGCCTTTTGCCAAATTAATTTCGCAGCTCGTATTTAAAAAATTTTTTTTAAATAAATCAATAAAATAAAATGAATAAATAAATATAAGTTGAGCGAGGTTTCTCTGGCAAGCCATGCAGCTCGTGTCGTGTCATTTGTTCATTATAGCACGCGCGACTGCGAGGCCGTGTAAAACAATTTGGTTATTATTATTTATATTTTTGAAAAAATGAGGCATTATTAAAATTTCAGTAAACATTCAATTAACTAATCAGAATATAATGACGAAAAAAAACTTCGTCGATTTATCCATTCATTGTGAATTTGTTTACATATAATTTCTTGCTGAATTTTTGCGTTTTTATATATCTGTTTTTTTTTCTCTTTCTCTTGGTTAGTTATTTTAATTTCTTTTTCATTTAATGTAGTTGGCCTCGCAGTTGAACAGTATCCACCACTCAAGGTGCAAGAAAGAAAGAAATACAGTCTGTACTATAATCTTATACATAGATAGGTATTGTACCATATTTTGTTAACAAATGAAGTAAAAGAAAAGAAAATAAAGAACAAACAAAAAACAAAAATTTCATACTTGTTACGCAAATATTAATTGTTATTAAAAAAATCTGAAAAAAAAAAAGAAGAAAAAAAAACTTGTTATACATATTATATTATAATGTAAATGTACGTAAAATATACGATCTTTAATTTAATTCTCAATGTATTATTATTATTATCATTATTATTGCTATTATTGTTATCATTGTTATTATAATACTTTATACATTGTACAATGTATATTATGTGCACCCACGATAATTAATATTATTGTTGTTATATCTATATGTTATACATGATATGTATTGTATATAATTTCCTGACATGAAAAAAAAATCAAGAAACTAAAATAAAAAAAAAAAAAATTTTCTATGAATATACCAAGTGATTTTGAATTAATAATCTCAACCGCTCTAATCTGGCCTTCAACGATATTTCTTCATCTCTCTCTCTATACTAACTGGCACATCGTCACAGGCTTCAATATCCTCTACTGGCTCTGCGATTTCTATCGAAAATTTGAGGTGCCTTTCCTCGTGTATAAATGTGGTCGTCGATATTTAATATTGGGGTGATAGTTTTTCTTGGTAATCAGTATTTTCGACACTGGATAGATTTTGAAAACGAAATTGAAATTAACAAAATTTCTATAGTTCTCGAAGTTGAAGCTAAGCTCCCCAGCTTTTGAAACATCAACTCCCGACGAGTAGTACAAAAAAGAAATAAAAAATTTAGTTAAAAATACTAACCTGAGATAACAACTAGCTCAAAATGTTGATAATAATAATAAGAATATGCTGTATATATTATTGTAAATGTAATTAATTGTTTTCTCGAGCGATTATATGCAAATATATCGAACGATAGCTTTAAAAAAAATAAAGCTTCCAAATGTTATTCACTGGTGAGACTTTTTTTTTTTATTATTCGACATACATATGTCATCATGTATATCGATAAACGAAGCATAAATATTAACAATATCAAAATATGTCATCAGGTCCTAAGACGTATGAAAAATTATAGAAAAATAAATGAACGAAACTTGTTTCTCGTCATGTGGTGACAAGATTAGATGAGTAAATAAATAAATAAATAAATAAATAGATAAATAAATAAATGACAGAGTAATTAATCTTACCCCTTCTCATTCCATTTCCCCGCTATTTAACTAACTATAACTAACCTAACCATAACCTAAAATGTAGATGTCTACTGTCAACCACGTGATCGCCAATCTACACATTTTCGACATATGCCGTGGTTCAAGGTTAGATTAACGTAATGGTTATATCAACCGCCACTGAGAGTCAAATAGCGCTGAATGGGGATTCTACGATCCGCTCTAATGTAAGAGTCCAGAGGTTATAAGCGCTAACGTTGTTAAAATAATAATAAATTAATCTAATCGCAAGTAACACGCGCTTAATTTCGACATCAGATGTGTTTGATGATCGCTTACGTTTAACGATGACAGCTCTTGCCTTGGTCAACAGGGAAGTGAGCAGTAAGTAGATACATACGTAGCCGGCTAGCGGTCATAAAACTTTCAAAGACACAATAATTACGCCACTTGATTAACGAACCTACATAACATTCACTAAAATTGTTTGTTTGTCATTCGTTTAAAAAAGCAGACGGAATCTGTTGTTTAAATGGTGGAGTGGGGGGCGCGTCCGCGCGTACCGCATAGACAATGCAGATTATAACACAGATGGGAAAATGAGATGAATATAAAACTAGGTCATAGACTACATCCTTCGATAGAAACTCAATATAGGCGGGAAAATTTGAATTCCGAAATACGAATTCGTAGGAATTATTATCTTATATGACGTTTAATGTGTTTTTTTATCAACGAAAATTGGGTATACCTTGTTTCCAGGAACTCTACAACTTTTACAAACTCCAAATGCCTACTCATTCGTCAGGAAACAATTCCGGATTATTTATAGAAACGAATCCAGTTTTGTACCTCGGAGGGTGTTGATTCTGGCCAAAGTATCACGCTATCATTTTGAAAAGCTTCGTGAACCAAATTTAAACGAAACTCAACTAAAAAAGAAATTGATTGAAAGAGGATCAGACTACGATGCATTGCTCGCTAGTCACCATAATGATATTCAAAAGGAATTGGCTACTAGACACGTTTTGAAAGACTTAAATATCGATTACAAAGTAATGAATAGGTGAGTTGAACAATTTTAACTTTTCAATTATTTTTTTAAACTCTTACAAATTTTTTCAGTCTATCGATGGACTACACTGCGCTTAATTGGGCAGACTTGATTCTCCCCATAGGTGGAGACGGGACTTTTTTATTTGCAGCAAATTTGATAAATGACAACAAAAAGCCAATAATGGGTATAAACTCTGACCCTAAAACATCAGAAGGATATTTAATGCTACGTGAAAAATACAGTCGAGATATTAGGTCGATATTTGAGATCCTAAGGGCGGGAGATTACAAGTTTTTAATGCGTAGTAGAATCAGAACAACTTTAAAGGGTGACGGTATATGGGATCCGACCTTTCACATGCATGAAAAGCGTCGAATACCCGGCGAAGAAGAAAGTAGACATAGAGTTAGATACACGGACAAAGATACCGTGGAGGAAAACAACAATATCCACGGGTAATTTCAACTCCCTTTTTAGTTCACGCGACGGTATTTAAGCATTTAACAGCAAGAACTAATTTCTTATGTTAGGTCTTACAGAGACGATGATAAGTTGAGAAAAGGAAAAGTACATACAGAGTTACCAAAGGAAAGACGACTTCCTTGGCTCGCTTTAAACGAAGTAAGTTAAAGATAATATCTTCTACTTTCATTTGATACAATGTCTTTCTATCCTGTTCAGGTCTTTATAGGAGAATCCCTATCAGCTAGGACGAGCGCTTTGGATGTAAGATTAGGGGATGATAATTTATCTTTCAAAGTAAAAAGCTGCGGTTTATGCGCGAGTACTGGTACAGGATCAACTTCCTGGCACAGAGCAATGAATAGCTTAAGTTCACAGGTCGTTAACGACGTATTGAAGTTTGCCGGTGTTAAACTGGACTCCGGTATCAAAGTTGATGATATATCAGCGGAGTACAACAAAAGTTTACAATTTCCCGCAGGTGATGAAATTTGTTTTTAATACCATTTTATAACACTTTTGCTTTGATTTATGATTACATAACTGATATATCATTTACGATAAATTTTCAGAAGATAGAAGGATAGCTTATACGATCAGAGATATGATTATGGGACAAACTTTACCGTCGCCTAAGGGAATCCAGCCTCGTGGTTATTGCGAGAAACTTGTCGTTCGATCTCATTGTTTTGACGCTGGATTGGTCCTGGATGGTGGTATAGCCGTTCCTTTTAATGACGGATCGGTTGCAGTTATGGAAATCCACCCGGAAGATTCTCTGAGGACAATATCTCTCCCTGAGTGATATTTGGAAAATGATAATATCGCGGGTATAAGCTGAAAAGAAAGGTCGATGAATAGTGTACAACTGAAAATAATATATGGAACTAAAATATGTGACTTGGTAATACACACATATATATATATATATATATATATATACATATAATATATTGTAATGTGTAATAATAAAATAGTTAAGAATATACTACGATTCTTACAGTTTTATTTATTTCCGGATGCGTAGTAGGCAATTGAATCAATGAATTATTCTTGATTCCTTTATCTTGGACTTTTTATTCATCTTTGGAAAAAGAAAAAAAGAAAAATAAATAAATAATTCACAGTTCATTATATAATCATATCAACATTGATAAACATAAATTACATTGACATATTTTATTACACAGACAAGTGATTGCATAATATAATAAAAATTGCTAATGAGAATAATAATAATAAAGTATATTGTTGTTGCTATTGACCGGGGCTTGTGAATTCGCGTAAAAATTTTTGTGTAAATAATAAATAGAAAAAATACACATTTTTAGAGATATGGATAGCATATACACATGTATGTGGGCAGCTGCGCTGAGAATTATAATATAATATAGTTATTATAAATAAGCTTACAAAAAAATAGTTTCCTGGTCGATCAGTATACAAATAGCTCATCAAATATCGATATCCTAATTACTGGTATTATATATATATATTTTTTCTTTTAATCCTAATTAAAATACGCAGGTATCAGTCTATATGCCTAATTGTTTCAGTGTGCTGTTGCTGCTGCATTTTTATACTCCATATATATTATATATAATACATATACAATTATAACAAGCAACAATGGATAGCGCTTCTATTTATTTCTTTTCTTTTATTTCCTGATTTTTTTTTTTTTATTTTTCGATTACTCGAACAATTATTACAGAGCTCTCACGTGACTTGATTGTAATACACTTTGGCCAGCGTGCATTCGCATCGTATTAATTTGTTTTCTTACTAAGTAGCGGAGGAAGTTATGGAAATGCCGGTATAGGCTTTATTCATGTTCCGTAGATGGGCGTTTTTGAATCAGACTTTAGAAATGGGATGCTGGCACGCATCCCCCTATTAAAACAATAATTATTTTCCTTTGATTTGTTCACCATTATTATTAATTATTAATTATTGTTATTATTATTATTATTATTATGCTTATTTATTTATTTATTTCTTTATTATTCTTTGTTTATCATTTATCATTATTTATCTTATTACTCTCTTGTTAGAACTCTAATCTGATGATATAAATATAAATTTATGAATATCGATCGGTTCTCGGTTCTCACATAACTTCGGATAATAATTTATTCTACAGATAGTCAACGAGTCTCAAGATCAGAAAATTTCAATATCAACCCTCGATGACTTGTCCGATACTTAAATCTGTTCGTAGACTAGCTAGAAAATATATTGAAATTTGACAGAGTTTTTCAAACTCTTTGATTCATTCATTTATTTATTCATTTAAGTTTTTCATTTACTTATATTTGTTTTTTTATCGTTTATTTTTATTTTTTTTTAATATCTCGATTTGTTACAAACTAATTCTACCTGTAATACGCGATATAAAGCGATACTTATATGCACCTCGTACTATCAATTAAGTTTTTTTTTTGTTTTTGTTTTTCTTTTCACTTTTTCGATTTGCTCATCATTTATCAATGAAACGTTATAATTATCTAGCACTGCTTATAAAGATGTTTATAGATTCGCAATTAAATACTGAAATCAAACTTCATTCTATAATCATCTAACTAACAATATAAAAAAAAATCTGTTTAAAGAGTTTGAATAATTGATAACTAATTATTAAATATAGTATAGAACTATTTATAAATGCAGAGTTGATTCTTTGTCGAGATTTTCATATCTTAAGATATTTATATAAGTATAACACTATATGTATAATATTATCTTGTGAAATGGACCGCAGGATATACGTATAATCTATCTACCTATCTATCTATTTACCTATCCAGCTATATAATATTATGTATAATATCTAGTAATTAATAGATTTAATTTCTCCTAGTTTTTCTGCTTTGTTTGTTTCTTTTTTTCTTTCTTGCTCTTTTTTTTTCTTAATAAGAAATATTATCAACCGTTTACCAAAGTTAAATAGTATATCCAACATGAAGGAGAAGTCTTATGATTAACAGAAAAAAAAATATATATATATATGTAATAATTACAATAATTTCTCCTTCAATAATTTAATGAATAATTAAAATGAAAAAAGACATAAATAAAAAAATAAATAAATAAAAAATAAAATAAAACGCAACTTATCTCTTCAAAAATCGAAAAAATCCTTTGCTTTTCTCTGAAGGAGGTGCCATCAACATCGGTACTTGGTTTTTATGAGTGATGTGAATCTGAAATAGAAAAAAAAATTCGCAAAACAATTAAAAGTTTTATAAATATTCCAAATTTCTCGTGCTTTTATTAATTTCAATTCAAACAAAATCCTACCGTGCATGGTCCCTGCATCCATGGTTCGCCGTCGATTTGCATTGGAAATCTCTTGGCAGTTTTTATTTTAACGCTGCTACACTGAGCCAGTCTTCTTCCCGATGCTCTGAGCCCAGTCTTAACTTGTCCCATATGTAAGCAATTTTCCAAGCCTATAACTTCTATAAGATTGTCTCCAATATCTGAAACGATAATTATATGTAGATCAAGAAAAACAAAAACGAAGTTATTATTGATTGTACAAATGAAAAATAAGTAACAAAGAATTGTTTTCTATAAAACTATAATTAAAACTAGCTACAACGACAAAGAGTCACGTTTGGAAAGAAAAAAAAAAAAAAAACAGAGAAAGTGAACGTCGTTTCGTTACACCAGTTTATTAATAGAACGTCATTTCCCCAGGTAATTGAAGGGTGTGGCAAGCTGCTCGCAATTAAGGTATAAGCTACGATAAGCGACGCCCTCAATTACAGACCTTTTACTCAGCCGGATGAGCTGTTAGCAAATTGTGAATAGCTCATTCAAAAACGGCATACATGGGTACGATTTTTAATCTTTTATCCAACGCCCCCTAGGGCTACAGAATAGTCTGGGAGTATAGTTTACAAGACTTGAAAACATTTATACACACATACGATTGTTACGTGATAAGTTTTATAAAACCCACCTTGAATAGCGGCATTTAAATCAACAGAATTAAAGCTGCTTGTGCTCAGTTCTTTGTCTGGACGTTTTCTACGCTTCCCTAGACGATGCCTAGCGTGATGTTCACCCCATAAATTTGAACCGCCATGAGTAAATGGGATGTTTAATAGAGCTACGCCTTGAAGGGATGGTCCGTGAGCTAAATCTAAAGGAATGTCATCACACTGTAAATAATAACGTGATAAATTAAATATCATTCGATCCAATCGCCTCTGTAAATAAAAAAAAAACGAATAAAATAAATAAAACTATAACTCACTATAATTTCCAAATCTTCGTGTAGATTTTTACAACTAGCAGCAAACTGTTCGCTGGTAGCGTACTCGAAATACCAAAGCTTGTTTTTCATCCTGCTGTTAAATTTCTCAGGATTTCTTTCCCTTTCCAAATGAAACTTGACGCAAATAGCCGCGTCAACGCCAACTGAGAAATAGTTGTTTATTATGTTGTAAGGTATGCTGTCCTGGTTGGGTTTTCTCTCCTCATCTTGATCCGTCAGGTCGATTTGCCATCTGTCCATCATTACTGGCGTTGATTTTTCTATTTTCTGAACAATGACGAATTTTTTTTTTATAATGTTTCATTCTCTTCCCTAAAGCGATAGGTTTTTATTAACCAAAAGCCTCCTATCTTCACCTTTAAGACCTTGTAAATTGCTTCACCCTCGTAGCCTCCACCCCAACGCAGGCATCTCGCCAAGTCATTACCAGTTCCCAATGGAATTACTCCAACGGCTGGTTGCTGTTGAAATTGAACACGGTCTGAAATGAGAAAAAAAAAAAAAAAAAAGAGGAATATTTTTAGAGCCAGTTTCTCATTTTTCGATGCTTATTAAATTTGGAGTAATTATTTTTGGGGTAGAAGATGTTACCCATCGTTTCTAATATCCATCCTACAGTCCCGTCTCCACCGCAGCAAATAACTTTGAAGTTTTCCACATCTTTGAACATTTGAAGTCCTTGCATCGGTCCTCCCGTAGCCAAGTTATGAACTTGTCTAGGGTTTAGTATGTACTGAAACTTCCTAAGCATTTTTTCACCCTGTCTACCACCGGATTTTGGATTTATAAAAACTAACAACGGAGTTACGCCAATTGGGAGTGTTATCTGGAAAGACATAGCAGGCTGTTGAGTGGACGATCCTCCTCTGGATACCGAAACATTCTGTTGGAAAAAATCCAGCAATAATTAGAAACAGTTCTAGTTTTTTCCCTTTTGATATTAACTGTAAATAAATAAGCGGAAGGGTCTAGATAGTTTAAACGCTTACAGAGGTCGCAGACGCATTTTCCTGACCATATCTGCTCCCCCTTTTACTGTCCCTCGACAAAGATCGTTGTCTGTCTATAACTACAGGGCAAATAGCAGTCGGAGGTAAAATATGCGCGGCGTGTTCACCGAGAGTGCATTCTGCTCTGACTTGTGAAACGCATCTGTTGTGGAGCTGGAAAGTTGAATAAAAATGTAAAAATTAGAAAATAAGAGTATTTATTGTTTGTTTTATCATTTCTTTTTCAAGGGATTATGAAAGATGCTCACAGTTACTTGACACCATCGACAATGGAGTCCAGTAATACCGTTGTAACTTTTAATAGTCTTTCTACATTTTGAACATTTTCCATGGCAGTTACCCTCGACCCAATGATGTGCCATGGTTTGAGAGGTCTTTTTACTTTTCACATAAGTAGCTATGCACGAAGCAGGGGCTCTTTGGACACACCTTTCGTGAACTGTGTATTTACAAACTGTAAATAAGAGACAATATTTGTGATATTAGTATAGCTGGGGCTCAAAGAAAAGGGAATTAGTATTTTATAAATAAAATGGACTAAAGGGACACTCACAGACGCAGGATAATCCCTTTTTACCCAATCCTACAAGCATGTTTAAACACAAATTGCAGTAAGCAGGTTTACTGAAGTGTTTTAATTTCCAAAGATGATTGCCATCTTCTTTAACGTGAGAATCTAGTCCCAAAAGTACGAGAAGAGGAATTGTTGTCAAGCCCCCGCGTTTCCATTCGTCTAGAGAGACAGTGCCGTCTGAATCGTAATCGATCTCTATCATCATGTCTTGAAGAATCTGATAGAAAAAGGGAATTTTTTTGTTATCAGATTTTAGTCTTTCATTTTTTACCACATATGCCAAATTTTCTTTATTTCTCAAATTCTATATACTTGCCGGCTTGAGTTCTGTGACATCCCAACCAAGGTATTCAGCAACGTTCATCATCTGGTTTACTATGCAATCGATTTCCTTGGGAGAAATTAATCAGAGATTATTTTAAAGGAGACAGTTCCTGGATTAATTCACTCGATTTTGCTGTCCTGAAAGACTTTATTAAACTCACGTTTCTGTCGAGGACTCCATTTCCATCTGTATCATAGAGCCGGAACATGACTGGAAAAACAAAAATTTTCAAAGTAGTTTATTTATTTAAAAAAATAATTGAAGTAAAAGGAATTGGCTGAAAAAAACGTATCTGCAGTTCCTTAAAAATTGATTTTTGTTCATTTTTAAAACTACTCAACGATCCTTTATGGAAAATGAATTAGAGAAGGGATAAAATATTTGAAAATCTCGATTCTCTGATAACTAAACTATCCTATTTCATAACTTTTATAATAATTAACATAAGCTAATCATATTTTCCTCACATTCCAGTTTATCTTCAGGTCTTCCAGCTTCCAGTAAAGAAAGATAGCATACGATATCTTTCAAGCTAACTTTAACGGTGTGTACATCTATCATACTCTGTTTCCTGGCCAGGTGTCTCATT
This sequence comes from Macrophya alboannulata, assembly GCA_949628255.1. NCBI lineage: Eukaryota > Metazoa > Arthropoda > Insecta > Hymenoptera > Tenthredinidae > Macrophya > Macrophya alboannulata. Next base: position 459,714 of record OX451213.1, read on the forward strand.
TCTGGAAAAACGATACACAGCATATTAATTAAGTCGTATAAACTAACTGGCTGAATAATAATTATTATTATTGTTGTTATTATTGTTAGGGTATAAAATATGTGCAATAAACTGGAAGAGATTTGTTGAAAAATAATTGTTAATATTATATATATAAATTTTTTTTGTTTTATTCTTTGATAAAAGCCCTTTGACTCTCACCTTCTAATTTGCCATTGTTAATGAAGAGAGAGTTGTTAGATTTTCGGGAAGAATTACGGGACATTTGGCTATGGCACGGACTGCTATCTGTACTCTTTTTTTCCAATACATCGTGACAACTGTACGAAGTGTGAGTCACCGTCAGCATCGGATGTACACTACCTGTTTTCACGTTTTCATGCATCTCGTAAATTACACATAATTAATTAATTAATTAAGCGTTAATAAATAAAAATCTGGTGTTCAAATTTTAGTTTTGATTATTGAAAAAAAAGGAACAATCAAGAAAAATGAATATTTCACTATAAAAAGTAGAAAAAAATCGGATATTAATTATTAAAAATCGTTTGAATTCAAGAAAAAAAAAAATTTTTACTTTGTTAGTTTTTTTGGAAATAGAAAAAATTCGGATTAATTATAACAAATCTTTCAAGTTTTGACGAAAAAATATATACACATATATGTATATTTTTTTTTTTTTTTTTTAATTTTTAAAATTTTTTGAAAATTCAAATTAATATTCACCTGTACGAGCTCGGGCCGATGTTTCACTGTCGCTCCTGTGGTGACCGAGGGCTTGGAGCTTTTCTGTCAGTCCATGAATTTTATCTACAAGGGAAGATCCGCCACCGTGACTTTCTACGACTCCTACTCCCCCGCCACTTCCACTGGTCAGTCCTGTGCTGTTCATATTGCTGTTCGATGTCGTGTGCGAAGTAATAACAGCGCACGCTGTTGTAGACGATAATACAGCCATTTCCTGTTTAAAAGATAATTTTTAATTTTTTTTTAGAGACGTTTAAATTGTATTAATGATCACAGATTATCGATAATTTTTATCCGTAATATAATATATGTACATACGTATATAATTTTTTCGTTTTTTCATTTTAATTTATATACCTTGAGAGCTTTGCTGTCCGTAGCGTTTGGCCCTTTTTTAACGAACGATAGGAAAAGGTGACGCGCGAGTTCGTCGGGAGCTCCAACTTCGAGATAACTGTCAAGAAACTTTCGAAATCCTTCGTAATCGATGTCCTGATGAAATGAAAAAAAAACAAAAAACAATAAATAAAAACTTATACCTTTGTTATAGATGGATTATAAGAATTCAAAAAAACGGATCTATGTGCAGTTTATATAATTAGTATTTAATAAACTAAGAAGTAAAAAAAAATTAGAGAGCTCAAAATTTAGCTATTTTTCTTCCGTTATCCTTCTTTAACATATACGTATAGCTAATTACGCATATGAAAGCGATAATTATACTCACCCCGTCCGGATGATATTTTTGCACACCACTTGGCGTCGTAGTGGCGCCGCAAAAGGCGGCCAAAACATCTTGCAGCTTCCTCGGTGAATCTGCATCACGAAAATACGTAATAAATAGGTAAAAAAAAAATTGAGAATAGGAAGAAAAGACAAAAAAAAATAGGGTAAAGAAGAAGATAGATATGGGATGTTATATACCGTTCCATCGTCTAATATTATAGTTTCGCCATATATATGTATCTAGATATTATATATCACTCACATGCCGCGAGATCTTGAAGTTGTTGAAACTCTGCGGGAGAAAGTTTGTCCCATTGAAGTGTCATCCTCGTTTATAATAAACCGATTATTATTTATCCGTAATTCTACTATATGTATATCGAATAATATATCTTCGTTTCTACAAGTTTTACACCCGAAATCCAATCCGCAAAATACCTGCACATGAGTTTTAAACAGTTATGACGGTATAAAAGAACATTTTTTTTTTTTTTTAGACAACCGATGCACTTTTTAATCTCGAGAGGAGATAATTTATCTTTTTTTTTGTTTCTCAAGCTCTAAGTATCTTGATACTGGCGTGAGTAAATCGTATCACCGATGTATACCTCACGTTTGACGAGACTATAAGAACATAATATATCCAAGAAGACTGTGCCGGGGCTATAAAATAAATGTATATACCTATAAGTAAGGAAAATATATTGTATAACGTGACCGCAATTTCATATTTCGTATACACGATATTCTCGTAATTCCCGCGACGACGCTTTTTTTTCTCAGCGATGAAAAAACAAAAACGAAAAAAAAAAACGAGTTAAAAAAAAGCCCAGAAAAGAAAGACAAGAAAAAAAAAATGGAAGAGAAAGAAAGAAAGAATGAAATAACAGCCTTTCGTGCAGGAATTTGCGTGACAAGCTTACAACGGGGGATTGGCTATACATTATAATAGAGCACGAAGAATAATACCGCGAATGTTTTATCTATGTACTACGCGTATATAACGTGAAAAACTATACAATATCTATATTATAATTAATCTGAGTAACGGTATATTGCGTAACTGTGAGTATATTGTCACGATCATGTCGTCCCTATATTTCCATATACTTTAGCTAACTAACAATAAAATAATAAAATATGATCCCTTAATATTAATATTTATAGGTTCCTTATCGCGATTTTTTATTTTCCATTTAAAAAACATGAGAAATTTTCTGATGGCACTTTTCGATTTTTATATCTGAAGAACTAATGTACTTAGAAAGATTTTCCATAGCTACTTTTGTTCAAAATTAAACGCTCTGGAGAAAAGGTCTCTTGGTCTTTTTTGATAAATCTGACTGTTTCCATCTGAATCATCCTAATACACATAACTATGTATAACTATAACTATAATTATATGTATAGATCTGATAATTATAGCTTTACAAGATTGGAATATAACTGAAAAAATATATGTCTGTAAGCTTTCAAGCGTATACCAGGGTGGCGACAATTCAGCTGAAATAAAATTCCCTGATTTTCCCCTGACTTTATACATACAAAAATTCGATATTGATGAACGCGATATAAAAAAAAAAAAAATCAATAAAAAATAACGGAGAAATAATAAATAATCCAAAAATTTTGAATCGTAACATGTTGATATCTTACCGGCAATATTTATATTGGTTAACGTATGATTTTGAGAAAAAACAAAAAATAAAAAAAAATAAACATCTTTACGTACATTACTGTATCGTATATAGGTATAGTTTGAATATACCTATACAGTTATTAATAAATATATTTTCAAAACGGCGGAAAGATATGAAACAGCGGGGGCTGGCGCTGCAGCATATTATCTGTGTGTATGTATCCCACATATATTAGAACGATCCAGAAATATTTCCCAGATCAAAGAAGAATCCCTGACCGACGTTTAAGAGCTTTGAACGAAGGATTCTGTCACGTATCATTCGTCAAAACTACGTTGTGTGTGTGTGTGTGTCTAATGAATACGTTAATATCCTATATATAGATAGAAGGAAGGGTAAAATGAACAAAAAATAAAAATAAATAAATAAATAAGTAATAAAAAACTAAAACAGCGACGTGTCTAAAACTTTAATAATCAAAACGAGCCTGGGACGCGCGGTGTGCATTTTGGCAGACGTGAAAATTTTTGACGAGGTAATTGAACTTTAAAAATATGCTATAGATTATAAAGAGCGACGTTTTACGATCTCAGACGCGATCTTTAACAGACTATATAATAATAATTTTTATACATCGTTTAATACCATCAGATTATGATATACGTATACTAGGATGATCCTTATTCTTGGTATTTTTGATTTTTATTTTTTTTTTCACGATAGTCCTAAATCGGTTCCAAATAAATAAATTTAAAAAATCAACCTAATAAAAATTGTTATAAGAACTTGAAATTTGGCAGAAATATTCCTCATGGTATAAGGAACAAATAAAATGGTATTACAAATTTGTTCATCCATAATTTTTTGATTTATGATCCATAGATTTATTGATATTTATATATTGGATCCAAAGATCAGAGCGTGTTGAAAAATGATATATCTATTATTTTTCAATATTATTATCGTCATACTTTACCTTGTATATGTATATCTGTGTATATATATATATATATATATATATGTATAAGTACTATTTATACAGCTTATAATACTCTCTAAGAAACCGTCATATCTCTCGACTCAGGCTCCGTTTGCGATGTGCTTTTTTCGACTGGACACTAGCGTACAATATACTGTGAACCACGTTCTTGCAGGACTTCGGCTTCATTCTAGTGTAGTACACCTCGATTATAGTTATCGCCACTATTATACTGTTCGGTTCAGTTATAGTAGTCAGGTACATAAATATTATCATCCGATTTAAATAATCCACCGGACGAACGAACGAACGAACGAACGCCGTCCCCGAATTATATCTCTTTCTCTCCTCTCTCTCTCTGCACTGCAGCAGGATAGCTCTTCTCATCAACGAACTACTGCAATTAATTCATTAAATAATCATCTTTGTTTGTTATAGGTGTTTGTCATCGGTTGTTGTTACTCGATGAACAAGTATAAATATATATAAACAACAAAGTTGTGTATAACTTTTGTATATAATATGATAAACTCCTTAATTTAGTATTTTGAGATACTTAGGGCTTATCACAATCGCGTCTATATCCGACGATCGTGTATAGGCCGCGACGGTATAATACATACAAAACGACAAAACAAAAAAGGAGAATGATAAAAAAAAAAAAAAAAAAAAAAAAAGCTAAGGTTTGCCCCAATTTTCGAGAATTCTGTTTACTCTACCACCTCAGGCTCTCTATGTCTTAATCCATATTGACACCCCGGGTTTTACGCGACGCAGGCGCAAACTTTTCAACGTACTACATATACATACATACGTACATATATATATAACGTAAAACACGAAACGCGAATCTTTTGACTCTTCGATCTATGTAATATGGGATCGCAGAATCAACAAGAAGAAGGGAGGATAGGGAGGGAGGGATGAACTCCGGCGGATATTTACCCGTAACAATCTAAGTATATAGTATATCGTTCAAAGAATGAATAATAATAACTATTGTTGTACATATGTATACATGTGTGTATACCAGTTTAAGACAAACAATGATATACGGTATACGTATGTTTGTACAAAGCTTGAAAGGCAGGTAATGAACTTTTGTCGTAAAGGATTTCTAACGAGAAACGTATATTACGTATATACATATGTATACGACGTGTGGTGTACGCGTATACCGATATGTATACCTGTCCGTTGAACGTTTGTTCATTCGTTTGTATTTATGTGTGCGTGCGTGTGTACGTAGTCCTAAATAAATGATGCAATTACTATTGGGCTTCGCGCGCAGAGTCGGTACTACCATACGTAACACCGAATCGTATAGAGTCGCTATTCTGGGCTCGCGCGTATCCATGGAAACGCATCATTTCTCTCCCTCTGTGGCACGCCGCCCCTATATCATTCTCATTCTCACTCTTTACTCTTTATACATCGCTCCCTTTATAACACACCTTGCCCTCGTATTGTGACACTAACCGTAAAATACGATCATATTTATATGGTGCCGATTTATTCAATCAATCTTGTGTATGTATTACAGGAATGACATGATTGCCGAAATGAATTAAAAAAAAAACTTCTTAATCCGCTGTTCTTTTTTCCCCTATACCCATCCTTAACCGTTATCATTTATCAGATTAGCTACGACCCTGTCTAAACGTAACCTTCTTCTCTCTCTCGTTCGTACGGGAGTTGACCTTGAAACGAGGGAGAAAGATGGACGGGGATGTCACGCCCCGTGAGCCGGGGGCGCACCTGGCCAAAAAAAAAAAACCCCGAGAGATTATGGGTGTATGTGAAAAACGTTTGAACAAAAAATAACATTGGATGAGAATAATCGTTAATTATTTTATCAAGCGACAGTCCCCGGTGAGAAATTGTCATGATATCGTTTTTATTTATTTACATCTACAGATCGCGTCGTCGCCGTAGAGATGATCATCCAGGGTAGTAATTCTTATTGTAGATTGACCTAGGTAAGGGTCTCTGACAGAAAACGATATCAATATCTTGTGCTCATTGCTCCAGCTACTACGCGGTTTAGTTTTATTTATTTATCTTTTTTTCTAACCCACGTAATCACCGCTAAGTAATTGATAACTAAATGAGAAACTAAACTACATGTATACATATACTTAATTAAATCAAACACTATTTACCATGTTAGCTATTCTCCGCTTTTCCTTCTTTCTATAATTGGGTTTTGTTGTTATTGTTATCGATGCTGTTGTTGTTGTTCTCTTATCTTTAACTTTCTTATGTTTTTTTTATTTCACGCACTAGAGTAAACTATTACTTACGCGCGAATTTTATTTACGTAGCTACATTTTAGGTTCTAATATTTAAACCCGATGGTCAGATATATTTCGATGCGATTTAATCCAATTATTAAAGACATTCGAGTATACTGGGATTGATTATGGGCCGATATCCTTCTCGGTGTTTTTTTTTTTTTTTTTTTTTATTAACCGTATATAAGTATGGAGTATTTTTTTCCTTTTCTATCCCTCAATCATGTCACGAAATTCGGGGATGAAACCCCGAGCTCCGAATTCCCACGCGGTACGGGAACGACTGACACGATTAGATCTCATCTCAGCTGAAGTATGAACCTGCTCTACCTACCTACCAACCCCGGGGCGCCATCTACCACCTATAAAAACGCTTTATCAGCTGTCGTCATCACAAAACATATTTAAAACACATTTTATCACTATTGATTCTCGATAATCTATTTATGATTACGAATTAATAGATCCGGGAAACTGAATGAGACACTGAATAGCCTATCCTTACATGACAAAGGCGCTTATCACTCGCGTATTTAGCCCGGCGAGCACGTTGACTCTTACTACTTGAATTAGCGGGGAACGAGTTTCTTTTATTTCAGATTTGAATCGAGTTTTGCATATCTCGAATTGATATCGTTTTAGATAATCGAGATATGAATTTGCTTCGATTTGACGCGGGTCATGGCGCGGATTATAAATACGCGCGCGGAACGGTTGAGAGAAAACGAGAGAGAGAGAGAGAGAGAGAGAAAAGATATCTATTTCCGTATACATACCCGGAACAGATATACACCGCACATATGTTTGAGTATTTTGACCCTGGGTAAAAGCCAACGATACGTCATAGTCGCGTCATGAGCTTAAAACGTTGACTGAAGACGTTATTCTTTTCAGTATAAACGGTTTAAATCCATTGTTTATACACCACACGCCTGTTTCTCCAATCTTTTATAAAACTGCGCGAGGCTGGGCCCTTTCTTTATGTTTTTATTAATTTCTCTTTACAGATGATGCATGCAGCAGGACATTTCCTTGAAAAGCGAGTTTCTAACATTAGACGCAATATTTTCATATTATACCGTATCGATAATTTGTATTTCCAAGCTATTTTTATTTTTTTTCTATTTTTGACCCATTTTGATCCTGCATCACAGCTAGTCAACGATTAAAACGAAACTTTAACGAGCTGGAGCGAAAAATAACAACGTAACTTCGCCTATACATTAAAACCGTGTATATTTAACGGCTGTATAAAACCGTTGATTTTTAACACTAAAAATTGAATGAATAACGACCCGTTTTATAGACTGTTTTTAAGACCCGAAATTCGATTCTAAACTTCTATATTTAGAAATTAATCATTCGGTAGTTATAGTTTCACTTCCTTTTTGTTTTTCTTTTTTTTCTTCATCATATTTTAATTATCGAACAAATATTCAAACGAAGAAATCCTTAATGTTTCTTTACTATAATTATATATAGATATATATCATATTTATTACATGTATACATATTCTTGTATATATTATGTTAAAATTACCCTAGATGTTTAATTTATATCAAAGCGTCGTATTTATATACTGTTAAAAAAATTATCGCAGCCTCGTTTATATTTATGTATACAGTATATATTTATATATATGTATATATATATTTTTTTTCTTTTCTATTTTTTCATTAAATTGAAAGACTCCTAAATGCTAAGTCTAATTAGAATAAGTATTTTTTTAAAAATTATTGCTAGAACTATATACCTATATGTATGTATTGTATTGTATGTTGAATAATATAAAGCCACAACGTGAAAATGAAAATATATGAAAATAAATCACATGACTTTTGTACGTTTCATTGTCACTACCTCAAATTAGAAAGAAAAAAAAAACATAAATCAAAATTCGGTTCCTCTACATTTTCCCCTCGGAATAAATGCAATCTTCAAATTAATAATAATAATAACAATAATAATAATAATAATAATAATAATAATAATAATAATAATAATAATAATAATAATAATAATAATAATATTAATAATAATAATAATAATAATAATAATAATAATAATAATAATAATAATAATAATAATAATAATGGTAATCAAAGCAGTAATTGAAGTATGGACAAAACTAAGAACGAGATCAACTAACTGTGTGTTCTCGTATTTACCAAGCTGGTAGTACGTTTTGCGTTTGAAAAAAACGTGACCTCTTTTTGAACACTACAAGAGCTCTTGAATCTTTCAGCCTCTAGTCACGCCTGGAATTAGCCAGAATTTTTTTTCTTTCTTTTTTTTTTTCAAGAACAAGAAGCCCAATTAAAAAAATTTCGAAAATAGAAAGAATCAGCAAAGAGTTGTAGAAAAGTACTTTACAAATTGTAGTTAAATATTATACACAATGTGTATAATATATATACAGCTGTGATGATTTACTACGTGTACGTACGTAATCCGTCTAAAGTTTGGGTATTTCTGAAATTAGTATCATAGTATGAAAATAAACGGTGTCTATATGTTGTTTTAAAATAAAATAAACTAAGTTGACAGTTTTACAAACATCGTTTAAGAGTAGAATTTCACGCTGCCATACGGTCCTCTTGAACAGTAAAGCAAATACGTCGCTGGGCGGTCAATGAAATAATATTACATACTGCGGGGGTGACATTCTGACGTTTAAATCTTATGTCTGACTAGTTCTAGCTTCTTCTCATTTCGAGTAAGCATGCTTATACGAGATCGAAACAAATATATTCACATTTCAGAAACACCTCATAGATAGACTTACACAGCTTAGCATAATTATAATTATTAAATTAACTAAAATTGAGCGGAACGTGTGATTTTCATCGACAAATATATCTAAAATTCATTATTCAATCTATAATTCTTGATCCCTAATTGAGAAGAAACATTTAATTTTGTGGATCAAGAAAAAAAAAAAAAAAAAAAAGCTAGAATAGCTTTTATTTTATAGTCAAACTTATTAGTTCAGTTCTGGTTATTATAGTTTTTTTAAATATTTATGTACATGCAAAGTTTGTATTCAGGGACAGAATGAGAATTTTAGAAAACTCTCTCATTCAACTTTATACTTCAGAATTTAGTTAATTAATTAGTTAGAAAAAAAAAAAATATATGGCTACTGATAACTTAATTCTAATCATATTATTATTCTATCTGTAATCATCATATCACACGTATTTCAAATCTTTCTCGCCAACGAGTCAAAAATTTGTATCTCAGTGGGATGATAATGCCATGATCAAAGATCATTTCAAGAGTTTTTTCTAAAGCCGGTCGATATGTAATACAGAAAATATCGTTCACAGTAGGATATTAAACGTAATAGAAATGATGATTTGCTCGTTTTCCTTTTCTAGAGAGATACGAATTTGATTCAATTAAGAACTGAGAGCTTGAAAAATACTCTTGAATTGATTTCATTCGTATTCACAGCATATTATAACGAAATAATTATCTATTTAGAGAAATAGTCCTATACTTATCGACGGTATAATCTTCCGACAATGATCAGTCCTTGATCTGGGCCACGTGGTTTCGCAAACATTGCATAAACTCGATGAGCACATTAGAGAGAGACACGTTAATAACTCGCTTTGGTAGCCACCCCTTTAAATTAGTGTTCAAAAGCCATACGAATCTGCACCGCAGTCCTTCCTCTCCTTCCAAAGGCTCCATAGCCCAACAACTGACTCCATTTTCGCCCCTAAACATCAGTTCAAAAAGTAATTTATGTTTGTAAACAGTAAAGAAGCTTGTGGATTGTAAAACTTACCTAGTAAAATTTTTTCGTGGTGGAATGTGAGGAAATGGTACAGATATACCGGCGCTAATCAGCGACGAATCTCGTTCTCCGTGATGCCTCAGTATCACGAAATCTCTTGCCCCTACGATACCGCCGCCGTGAGGTGTTGTTGCTTGATACACTATGTCTGTTTGATCATCTATTGTCTGTTTGGAAAATCGGAAGAAATCGGCATTAAGAATATTGCCAAAATTCATAGACATCAAGAGAAATAAAGTGATGATAACTCACTTGGATTTTCTTGGATTCGGCTAATTGTTTGTTCCAAGTTGCAGCGTTTTCAATATTGTTAAATAACTCGTGAAGAAGCTCTTGTGCCGAGATATCGATGACTCCCTGAAAACCGTAAAGAAAAGTTCATTTTTAAAATCAATCTAGAGTCTTTCATTCACATAAATATGGTTTTCAAACTCTTGAGGTGAAAATAGCATAACTTACAGTGATCTTCATTATTTTTCCATCAGGTTTAGGAAGATGCATCGAAGATATCGTGTCTCCCGCCGCAGTTTGATGCTCTATTGCCCAGTTGGAACTACAGACTAGTTCCCAGGCGCGATTCAAAGTAGCCATTCCAATTGCCTTGTAGTCTTCAGCCTTGTAGAAAAAAAAAAACAAATTAGTAAATAAAACGATTAACACAAGTCCAAAGCCAGCCAATAAATTTTCGATTTTTTTATCCAAAATACTTGAAAACCATGAGCCAGTTTCTTTTATTTAAGTTATTCCTTTGTGAGGCAACTCCCATGTTATAATTCTACGGAAATTTTTACAAAAGAAAATCTATGTGTATAGTCAACAAGGATTTCCGTACCTTACGCAGATATGATGACTAACTAAATATCATGCCCATAAAAGGTGATTGGAATTAAATAAATGCACAATAATAACAGATAGAATAAAGAACAGAGATCGCAGCTGTTCATATGAATCAGTTCTTTGCCTAGCTTTTGAAAAGCTGCACGATTATGAAAGACATTCGCACACCTGATCTGATTTTATAGAAAAATTTTTCAACAATATCATTTTCTGTTTTTTTTTTTGGTCATTTTCATCCCTGACTTACTGTAGTATGGCTATCATTATCCACCTCGTCCTTTTCCTTGTACTTTTCTCTTTTGTGATCGTTTAGCTCAGATACTTTATGGTTTCTTTCCCCAAAGAAAAAACCTTTCAGAAATCTCATATTACAAGTAGTCAGCACAACTGTTGGCAACAGTTTGACGGATGATTATATCAATCCAAATATTTCCAAGTCCAAAATCAGGAGTCGAGACACTTATTTAGCCAATACAATTTTACTGTACTTTCATGTAGCACTTTGGTTTTCGAGCACCTGTTACATATTATGTATAGAAAAGATAATGATTTGAGAAAAAAATTCCTGAACAATTTATGTAATGAATTGAAATGCCTTGATGGCACTGAAGTATTGCGTTACGATCAAGAATTTATATTAGTAAATTTGTTGGTATGTATAGATAGAGAGGAAAATCTGTAGATTATATTTACGCAATGCCAAACTTTTTTGGAAGTGTGATAAGAGATGCATGATAAAGAAATATTGCTAAATATGTCAGAGCTTCTCATCTTGCTTGGTGATTCTTATTTTTGATGAGTTTCTACTCACGTTGTTTATGCCAGGATATACTTGTCAAGTTTTAGTAAAGTTTAAGATTAAATAATCAATGAGAGATTGTACAAAGAACTTGTACCTCTGTCACTGATTGAAAACCGAATGAAAATTGCAAACAAATCCAACAAACGTTACAATTACTCTGAGTCAGAATTCCCATGTGCGAGTTTGAGTAATGGCAAGGTCTGTCGAGTGGGGAGAAACGTCTGAAGCTATGTAAGAGGCAGGCAAAACATTTTTATATCACATTATGATTCTTCAATATCAATATTTGAATTGTTCAAAATACGACCCTGACTCTTCACTTATCAAAGTATTTCTAAAAACTTTTATATCTTCTGGTATTTCAATAGTTCTGTCTTTTTCCCACATACTATTAATTACATATCCCCTAAACCTTAACTTAATTATTGATTGAATGACGTAAGGTAAAAAAAATATGGGATGATGAATCTCTCTGTTCAATACCATTATCTAAATTAATGAATTGTTTTTTGTACTGCTAGATACTAAACTTCAAGAGTTAAAGTTCAGATTAATTACACATCTTCAGATTGTTATTTTGCTTTGAAACTGAGTTACAAAAAAATTCAAAGAAAACGATGGGAGTTGACAAAAGTATTTGAAATGGCAAAAACTTTGAAAGCAATCCTCTTAATTCAATCAAGTAAAATGAAAACCTTTTCCGGGCTCAATCTAGGCAAAATTGGCACTACTAGCTGTTCGGAGGAAGGCGTACTACCAGAAGCTTCTAGTTCACCACCATCTTCTTCATCGCTTGAATGTTCCGGCGACTCCATAGGTGAATAAAAATTACCTACACTTTCTGTGTACTGGGAATGTGGGCCAGCTAAGAAATGGGACAATAGCGGGGCTCTCTCCGATCCAGAAGAACCTGAAAACAAATTTAACAGTATAATTTTAGTTGAATTCGGGCACCATTGAGGAGGCTCCTGATATCAGTCTTTGCTTTTTACCTATTATCCAATCCCTTGCTTGTGTCTCTTGGGGGATTACCCGAAAATCAAAGAACCAGGCTTCGCTCCATGACAATATGAAAGACGAGAGAATAAGCAGCACTTCAAAAACCGGCTGGATGCTGTGTGGCCACTGAAATATCAACGATATTACATCAATTGAGCATAAAAAAATTAGTTGAGAACTAAGAAGATCATACAAAGGTATGATTATGGCTCTGCAAATTGCTGATATATTCATTCAAGTGTTTGCCAACAAAGTAAGGATTAAAATGTACCAAAACTTACGTCGAAAAGGAATACTTTTGCAATGAGAAAGGCACAGGTCGCAGAGGTCGATAGCTAACAGAAAATAACAACTGGATCAAGTTTTAAAATACAGTTTTATGCGAGTTAAAGAGTAATGGTGAAACTCACAGCTATGATAATCCAATGATTGATGTACAGAAGTGCATAAAATAGTAGTAAAACTGTAAATCTGCAAACGGCAGTCATCTGGAAAGTAAAAAAAAATACTATGTAATGGGATATTTTGAGTTTAGAAAAAAATGGAGATTAGATAAGCCAGACTGCTCACCACGATGTCAAATAGCGAAGTTTTTATATTGTAATGTACAACTTGATTAACAAATGCACTTTGAACATCTCCTCCGCTCAGCTGTAACAAAAAATGACAAAAAAAAAAACCTTTAATCATCCGATAATTATATTTTTGCAATAAAGTTCTAACTTACCATTGTGCAAATGAGCCACATGAGACAAGTGAATAGAACATCGAAGGTAATGAAAAGACAGAAGAACCTTCGTACGTTGGACATTCTTCCCTGGTGTCTAGCCCCAGCAATTAAATCTTCGCTTAATACTATATCAGAGGCTCGGTTTATGCTATGTTGTGTAAATGAACTTCTTTGGGATTGTAAAGACCTTGTAAAAAGCGCCTCAGCCGCCGCCCTGATTCTTCTCTCTTCGTCAGTCATTTTTTCAGCGTTGCTTAGCTTGAATCCATAAGAATAAAATGTCTCATATTTTTTTGGTCGGGACTGAAAGAGAATTGTTTTTTTTTGTTGATTGTTTTATACTTGGTAGAGAATTTTTTTCGTAGACGTTTGGATTTGAGATGAAGGAAAAATTTGACAATTCACGATTTGTTTAGGGTTTGCAGAATTTATTAGGAATGACTCACAGCCATTGTTTACCAGACACAATGACATTTCTGGAATTTTATAACCTCAAATACATCTCAGCGTGAATCGACATGATCGGATTTCATGAGAAGGGAGTTTCGTTTTTTGGAAAGAATTTTTTTCTACGATGATAGAGTATTCTATTAAATTAATTGAATGATAAAATAGACGCTTTGTTTTGTCCTACCTTATCAGTTCTGTACGCGAAGAGACTACACTTCAAGGTTGACAACAGCAATTGATTTATAAATCTTCCAGGACGTTTTAATGCCGTGGCAAAAATCTATTATTCGGTCATTCACCTGATTGTAAAAGGCATGTTGACCTTATATCATTCGATTATCATTTCACTGAAATTATTATCGCAGAACATAACACCACTTTCTTTCGCAGCACCGTATCGCCATATTGAATTTCAGGCATAACCTGTGATGGATGCAAACACATACACAAACCACGAACAGCTGATTACTACGGAAGTCCGGTGGGGACATCGTCTGCCGTGGATTTAGACGCCGCATGGGGGCGTAGATAGTGTATGTCTGTATTTTATGGAAGTCCGGTCTTTAAAATTAAAATCTCCCCGATTTTTTATTTTTAAAAATTTTTTTGAAATTGACATCAAGTTATAATGTAATTTGGTGCGATAAACAAGAGAGTCAAAAAATATTTATCGATGATTCTAAAATAGCTCATCCCGCCAGAATTTAAACCGACCGGTGGTGACGTCATGCGAACTTTCAACATGGCGGCTCGCGCAGGCAGGAACTTGTCCGTGGCGTCGTGGCGACCGGCGTCAGTCGACGTCAGGCAGCGGGACGGAGCCGGTCGGAGTGTCGCTTGTGGCTCCGTAAGTTAATTATTTTCTTCGTCAAAAGCTCAGAGGACATGAACAATAAGAAAAAGAAAAAGAAAGTTATTTTTCTGTGCCGGAACCGACGCCGGGATAAAAAAATTATCGACAAGTGAATTGCAAGTCACGCTACGCAGCCGGTGTATAATTTTGATCAAAATTTTCTCAAAAAAGTTGGCAGTGAAGAAGTTTTCTAAATCAAATTTTCATATCCAAACCCGTATAAACTTTTCTAACCTAAAATTTGAAAATTTTTCACCAAAAAAAGTCTTGAAACAAAAATCAAAACTTTCTCGAAGAGGTTATGTCCTTGTACCTGAAAAACCGTCGCTGACGTGTGAAAAAAAGGTAAAAGTAGTTTAATCTTGGTACTGCACGACCGTTGGAAATAAAATTCAAGTCCGAGCATGTAATTTATCCCTGCAAAACCATTGTAAAAAGATATACATTTCCCAGACGAACTTTTTTTCACTCGCTGCGCCGTCGAGTGTTCTTGACAGTTTATCTGAATATTGAGCCAGCGTATAATTTTCTCGATTAAATTTATGTTTATCGTCCAGAGAACCGTAGTTGGCGTGTGAAAACAGACGAGAGTAGTTTATTCTTGGTATTGCACGACCATTAGAAGTAAAATTCAAGTCTGAGCATGTAATTTAGTTCCGCGCTGAACCCTTTTACAAAAATATACATTTACGATACAAAATTTATTACTCGTTACGCCGCTGATTGTTTTCAGCAGTTGCCTTCGAACATTATTTTTACTCGTAGGTAGATAACAATTGTGTATCTTTTGACAAAATTATTATAAGATTTGTTTAGATTCAATAGTACCGTGGGATTGTTGATCCCCGTATGATAATTATATATAATGTGCAAAAAGTCAAGGGAGCAGGTTGCGTAGACCGAATTTTGTTTACATTTGGACCCAATTCGAGGATAATCGGAGCACCGTTATTTACTTATATTGACAATTTGACTGAACTTCCAATGTACCGCCAACCTTTATTAACGGAAAAATATTTTGATTACAGATACAGACTGCAGCAGGTCGTGAATGCAGATCTCTGGCTATTTGAACAGATGTCATCTCGCCGATGCATCGAGAAAAGGTAAGCCGCTAATCCTACATTTTTAATGGGAAGATTCGGTGCACTTTTGAGCTATGGGAAATACTGGTTCTAGAGGGTTTATGATTTTTTTCGGGGCTTTATCTGCGATCGCGAAGGTCCCTCTATAACGACCAAAAATTGAAAGAAATTTATCACCACCTCACAAATACTTTCTTTCGAGTGAATCAAGATATCATACCCATACGTAATTTTTTGGATAGTAAGTTTTCATGTATGTGAAAACATCGGCAGCCCTGGGAAACAATCACAGGCCAAGGCGTTTTGATTTTTCGGTGAAAAATTTCATTTTTTACGGTAGAAAAATCTTTTTTTTGGTCGCATCGAGTTGTGCTTCTTCTGCCATATATAATTTCGCATTAAAAAATTACGAACTTTGCGGTAAATTATTTAGTCGCCAAATGATTCGTTCGATTGTTATTAATTTTTTAATTATTATTTAATCGGAGGGTAGTGGGTAAGGGTGAATTCCGACAAGTCGATATTAATGAATATTTTTTTGGGTGTTCAGTGGAATTTCAGAAATTATTTGCATCCGGTCCGGTCGTCGCCAAATGATTCAGTTCATTGTTATTAATTTTGTATTCATGTTTTAAGAGGAGGGTCGTAGGTAAGGGTGACTTCCGACGAGTCGGTCTTGATGAATATTTTTTCGGGTGTTCAGAGGAATTTCAGATATTATTTCCATCCGGTCTGGTCGTCGCCAAATAATTCTTTCGATTGTTATTAATTTCTTAATTATTTATTGAGAAGGTGGTGGGTAAGGGTGACTTCCGACGAGTCGGTTTTGATGAATATTTTTTCGGGTGTTCAGGGGAATTTCAGAAATTATTTGCATCCGGTCCGGTCGTCGCCAAATGATTCAGTGGATTGTTATGAATTTTTTAATTATTTATTGAGAGGGTGGTGGGTAAGGGTGACTTCCGACGAGTCGGTCTTGATGAATATTTTTTCGGGTGTTCCGAGGAATTTCAGATATTATTTACATTCGGTCTGGTCGTCGCCAAATGATTCTTTCGATTGTTAATAATTTTTTAATTATTATTTATTAGGAGGGTAAGTTGTAAATATACATTGCGATTTAAACAATCCAATTTGACCTTGGTTTGACCTTGAAAGCCTCCACTGAATAAAAAAATATTGCCGAGGGATTGGGCCTTTTGAGTGAAGAACCTTTGGTTTGAATCATTTTGTTCGGCAGACCTTATTTTTCGAGTTATTCACGATTGTAAGGTTAAAAGAAAAAACACCCTGTATACCTATAAAGTTGGCCCTTGAGTTTATTATTTTTCAATTTTTTAGATTCCAAACCATTATTGCACTTTCGTAATTGATCCACTAATTTCGTTAATTACTGAATTCCAGTTTTTGAGAATAGAGGAAAAAACCAAATAGGGATTTTCTATGGCAGAATAGCGGCCAAATTAAAATATCCCTGATTTTTTATTTTCAAAAATTTTGTTGAAATTGACATCAAGTTCTAACGTAATTTCATGCGATAAACGATAGAGTCAAAAAATATTAATCTATGATTCCAGAATAGCTGATCCCGCCAGAATTCAAACCGACCGGTGGTGACGTCATGCGAACTTTCAACATGGCGGCTCGCGCAGGCAGGAACTTGTCCGTGGCGTCGTGGCGACCGGCGTCAGTCGACGTCAGGCAGCGGGACGGAGCGGGTCGGAGTGTCGCTTGTGGCTCCGTAAGTTAATTATTTTCTTTGTAAGTTAATTATTTTTTCCGTCAAAACCTCAGAGGATATTAACAATGAGAAAAAGAAAAATAAAGTTATTTTTCTCTGCCGGAACTGACGCCGGGGATCTAAAAATAATTGACAAGTGAATTGCCAGTCACGCTACAACGCCGGTGCGTAATTTTAATCAAAATTTTCTCAAAAAAGTTGGCAGTGAAGAAGTTTTCTAAATCAAATTTTCATATCCAAACCCGTACAAACTTTTCTAACCTAAAATTTAAAAATTTTTCACCGAAAAAAGTCAAAACAAAAATCAAAACTTTCTCGAAGAGGTTATGTCCTTGTACCTGAAAAACCGTCGCTGACGTGTGAAAAAAAGGTACGAGTAGTTTAATCTTGGTACTGCACGACCGTTAGAAATAAAATTCAAGTCCGAGCATGTAATTTATCCCTGCAAAACCATTTTAAAAAAATATACATTTCCGAGACAAACTTTTTTTCACTCGCTGCGCCGTCGAGTGTTTTTCACAGTTTATCTGAATATTGAGCCAGCTTTTAATTTTCTCGATTGAATTTATGTTTATCGTCCAGAAAACTGTAGTTGGCGTGTGAAAACAGATGATAGTAGTTTAATCTTAGTACTGCACGACCATTAGAAGTAAAATTCAAGTCTGAGCATGTAATTTAGTTCCGCGCTAAACCCTGTTACGAAAATATACATTTACGAGACAAAATTTTTTACTCGCAGGTAGATAACAAGTGTATCTTTTGTCAAAATTATTATAAGATTTGTTTAGATTCAATAGTACCGTGGAATTGTTGATCTCCGTATAATAATTATATACAATGTGCAAAAAGTCCTAACGAGAAAGATATAAGGTAAAGACAAGCGAGCGGGTTGCACAGCCGAATGTCGTTTACAGTTGGACCAGATTCGAGAATAATCAGACAACCGTTATTCACTTGTATTGACAATTTGACTGAACTTTTAATGTACCGCCAACCTTTAGTGATGAAAAAATGTTTTTGATTACAGAGTCAGACTGCAGCAGGTCATGAATGCAGCTCTCAGGCAATTTGAACAGATCAAATATCGCCGATGAAACGAGAAAAGGTAAGGCAGTAATCGTAACGTTAGTTCTAGCCATTTTCTTTCACTTTTGTTCGACGAATTTTTAAATCAATAGATTAAATTTTAATGTATTCATTTATTCATTAAAATGACATAGAATAAATGTTCGGCTTTTCTGTTTTATCTCGAAAATATCGCAACAGTGATTGTACGAGTATTCGATTGATAAATCTTGTCCATTTTTTTCTGTTGCAGTGAAATGAGTGTCGCCAACATCTGCCAATTACATTCCCGTGGGATCAAAGGCAGACCGAAAACTAAAACTCAAATTGGATTGTACAGCGCTTTGGAGCAGGTAAAATGCAATAATTTGATTGATAATCTTTTCAAGGAATATATGGACTAATAATCAGTATAATATAATCACGGCCCTAAATTTCGATTGACTAATTGAAGCATTGTCCTCACATATAAACTCCTTTGAATATATGACTGCTTTCTACATTTATTCAAAATCAAATTTATATAACGTTAATTTCTAATTTTACTCATTTCTCTTCTTATTTTACAGAATATCGTGTCAGCAGGCCAATTCTGACAATTGGAGCGACTGAGAGGATCGGACGATGACTTGGCTTCAACGATGGTGTATGGATTGAGAGGTGAGAATTAAAGAACTTCTCCAGTAATCTCTGTTCTCATTAGGGAATAATGACTTGTCCTATTTCAATGAAAACGAGCTTTATCTCCATTTTCCTTTCCTTTGAATATATGACTGCTTCCTACATATATTCAAACTCAAATGTACATGAAGTTTATTTCTAATTTTACTCATTTTTCTTCTTCGTTTACAGAATATCGTGTCAGCAGGCCAATCCTGGCAATTGGAGCGACTTAAAGGACAGGAAGATGACTTGGCTTCAAAGATGGGACGGGAAAAAAGAAATGATAATATCGCAACGTTTCTTAGGTAACTTTTCTCTTAATAACGACTGAAAAGTGTGCATCATATGTTTCAAATGCCAAAATCTAATGAACGTAAACGAATTTGGCGAAGTTAGGTGATAATGCCCTTCCTTTAAATCAATGGAAAATTATCAAATATATATTGCATGTATTATTTTATTCTATTATACTATCGATATACATATTATTACATATACGCATGTAGGTATAACATCTAGCAGTTTAAGGTACCATTTCCTCCCCCATTCCCTTAACTCTTTTACTCTCTTGATTCTCAATTTGGATCTTAGTATCGCAATCTTTTAAATCGTTTATTTCCCTCATCAGGTGGAGGAGAAAAGATAAATGCAAGAAACCATGGAAGAACGGAGGCCAACGAGATATGAAAAAAACTGACCACATTTGTATCCGACTGAGAATTATGGTTTGCTCTTGAAATGCCATTGACACTCGAATTCGCAAATTGAATGGAGTTTTAAAGGCTGCTTATGGAAATTCAATCTCACCGATGAATTTAATATAAGGTAAATAGTATTTTCAATTGTGTCTTCTTTTTTCCCCCAAGTTTAATCATTCTGTCCATTCATTATTAATATCCATCAACGAGTTTTCTTCATGCGAAAATATCTCTGTTAACAATTACGATAATTACGATTATTTTATATTAATCATTATGTAAAGGGCGGATTTGCCCGTTGATCCTTCAATAAATAAATAAATAGATAAATAAATAATAGGTGTTCAATTAATGAGACTATTCCTTAAATTTTTTATATTTCTGTTACAGTGTAATAGATGAAACGTGGACCAAATATGATGAGGTTACAGGAGCCAAGATCCTAATCATATATGCAGCAATCATGTGAAGGTAAGATCAGATATCTTGGAAAACGATATTTTCATCAAATTATTTCAATTGAAAAGTTGAAAAGTTATCAAAACCGAGAAGTTTTCCCTTAATTTATGTACTTCATTTCCTATGCAAATTCAAATTTATCTGCCATTCAGTTGTCTATATTGCTGTCATGTCTTCAGAATGATCATATACTGATGGAAGAAGGTAAAACAAGGACTCTATTCGTGTGAGAAACCAGAGAAGGTAAGCTTACAGATGTCTTGAATAAACATTTCACAGAATTATGAATCAGTGAATCTATAGAGGAATTGTAAACTCTGGAATTTGTAAGTCTATTTCTACAATCGAACTTGAATTTGTCTGTTAGGTGATCAATTTGTCTTCAATCAGACGAGTACGTGATCAGATGGTGCACCACTATGGGTATGCAGAGAGTGCGAAGGATCAGAAGGAAAGAAAGCTGCAGTACAAGGAATGCACGGAATAATGGATCTTTGAACTTCGTATTTTATTTAAGAAATTAGAGAGATACATAGATAAGATTAGATTAGGATCATAAGCATAAAAATAGCGTACAGGTACATTACACGTACTATCGATCGTGTATTTGTATTTGTATTTTATTTTAGAATTTAGAGAGATACATAGATAGAGATTGAATTGTTAATACTTGTATTTTTCTATAATATCATTAATTGTCGCGGTAATTCGATTGGAATTTTATGTAAATCAAATCTGTCGAGGTCTGGGCCCAAGGGGACCGTCAATCGGACCTTCCGAGGACGGAACTCCGCAGATATTTTATTGAAGTTATAATTATGAATAATTATGTATGAAGTTAATAGAAATATTAACATCAATATAATTATGAGAAGTTATAATTATCAATAATAAATCAATTTTTACTCGATCTTGAAAACTTAACTTTTGAATTGGATATATTTTACTTTTTATAGAAAATACTTGTATTAGAAGATTTAATTTCAAATCGATTCGTCTCTCTAGTTTTAAAAGATTAGATTAGATTAGATTATTATTATTATTATTATTATAAGCATAAAACTAGCGTACAGGTACATTACACGTACTATCGATCGTGTATTTGTATTTGTATTTTATTTTAGAATTTAGAGAGATACATAGATAGAGATTGAATTGTTAATACTTGTATTTTTCTATAATATCATTAATTGTCGCGGTAATTCGATTGGAATTTTATGTAAATCAAATCTGTCGAGGTCTGGGCCCAAGGGGACCGTCAATCGGACCTTCCGAGGACGGAACTCCGCAGATATTTAATTGAAGTTATAATTATGAATAATTATGTATGAAGTTAATAGAAATATTAACATCAATATAATTATGAGAAGTTATAATTATCAATAATAAATCAATTTTTACTCGATCTTGAAAACTTAACTTTTGAATTGGATATATTTTACTTTTTATAGAAAATACTTGTATTAGAAGATTTAATTTCAAATCGATTCGTCTCTCTAGTTTTAAAAGATTAGATTAGATTAGATTATTATTATTATTATTATTATAAGCATAAAACTAGCGTACAGGTACATTACACGTACTATCGATCGTGTATTTGTATTTGTATTTTATTTTAGAATTTAGAGAGATACATAGATAGAGATTGAATTGTTAATACTTGTATTTTTCTATAATATCATTAATTGTCGCGGTAATTCGATTGGAATTTTATGTAAATCAAATCTGTCGAGGTCTGGGCCCAAGGGGACCGTCAATCGGACCTTCCGAGGACGGAACTCCGCAGATATTTAATTGAAGTTATAATTATGAATAATTATGTATGAAGTTAATAGAAATATTAACATCAATATAATTATGAGAAGTTATAATTATCAATAATAAATCAATTTTTACTCGATCTTGAAAACTTAACTTTTGAATTGGATATATTTTACTTTTTATAGAAAATACTTGTATTAGAAGATTTAATTTCAAATCGATTCGTCTCTCTAGTTTTAAAAGATTAGATTAGATTAGATTATTATTATTATTATTATTATTATAAGCATAAAACTAGCGTACAGGTACATTACACGTACTATCGATCGTGTATTTGTATTTGTATTTTATTTTAGAATTTAGAGAGATACATAGATAGAGATTGAATTGTTAATACTTGTATTTTTCTATAATATCATTAATTGTCGCGGTAATTCGATTGGAATTTTATGTAAATCAAATCTTTCGAGGTCTGGGCCCAAGGGGACCGTCAATCGGACCTTCCGAGGACGGAACTCCGCAGATATTTTATTGAAGTTATAATTATGAATAATTATGTATGAAGTTAATAGAAATATTAACATCAATATAATTATGAGAAGTTATAATTATCAATAATAAATCAATTTTTACTCGATCTTGAAAACTTAACTTTTGAATTGGATATATTTTACTTTTTACAGAAAATACTTGTATTAGAAGATTTAATTTCAAATCGATTCGTCTCTCTAGTTTTAAAAGATTAGATTAGATTAGATTATTATTATTATTATTATTATTATAAGCATAAAACTAGCGTACAGGTACATTACACGTACTATCGATCGTGTATTTGTATTTGTATTTTATTTTAGAATTTAGAGAGATACATAGATAGAGATTGAATTGTTAATACTTGTATTTTTCTATAATATCATTAATTGTCGCGGTAATTCGATTGGAATTTTATGTAAATCAAATCTGTCGAGGTCTGGGCCCAAGGGGACCGTCAATCGGACCTTCCGAGGACGGAACTCCGCAGATATTTTATTGAAGTTATAATTATGAATAATTATGTATGAAGTTAATAGAAATATTAACATCAATATAATTATGAGAAGTTATAATTATCAATAATAATTCAATTTTTACTCGATCTTGAAAACTTAACTTTTGAATTGGATATATTTTACTTTTTATAGAAAATACTTGTATTAGAAGATTTAATTTCAAATCGATTCGTCTCTCTAGTTTTAAAAGATTAGATTAGATTAGATTATTATTATTATTATTATTATTATTATTATAAGCATAAAACTAGCGTACAGGTACATTACACGTACTATCGATCGTGTATTTGTATTTGTATTTTATTTTAGAATTTAGAGAGATACATAGATAGAGATTGAATTGTTAATACTTGTATTTTTCTATAATATCATTAATTGTCGCGGTAATTCGATTGGAATTTTATGTAAATCAAATCTGTCGAGGTCTGGGCCCAAGGGGACCGTCAATCGGACCTTCCGAGGACGGAACTCCGCAGATATTTTATTGAAGTTATAATTATGAATAATTATGTATGAAGTTAATAGAAATATTAACATCAATATAATTATGAGAAGTTATAATTATCAATAATAATTCAATTTTTACTCGATCTTGAAAACTTAACTTTTGAATTGGATATATTTTACTTTTTATAGAAAATACTTGTATTAGAAGATTTAATTTCAAATCGATTCGTCTCTCTAGTTTTAAAAGATTAGATTAGATTAGATTATTATTATTATTATTATTATTATTATTATAAGCATAAAACTAGCGTACAGGTACATTACACGTACTATCGATCGTGTATTTGTATTTGTATTTTATTTTAGAATTTAGAGAGATACATAGATAGAGATTGAATTGTTAATACTTGTATTTTTCTATAATATCATTAATTGTCGCGGTAATTCGATTGGAATTTTATGTAAATCAAATCTGTCGAGGTCTGGGCCCAAGGGGACCGTCAATCGGACCTTCCGAGGACGGAACTCCGCAGATATTTAATTGAAGTTATAATTATGAATAATTATGTATGAAGTTAATAGAAATATTAACATCAATATAATTATGAGAAGTTATAATTATCAATAATAAATCAATTTTTACTCGATCTTGAAAACTTAACTTTTGAATTGGATATATTTTACTTTTTATAGAAAATACTTGTATTAGAAGATTTAATTTCAAATCGATTCGTCTCTCTAGTTTTAAAAGATTAGATTAGATTAGATTATTATTATTATTATTATTATAAGCATAAAACTAGCGTACAGGTACATTACACGTACTATCGATCGTGTATTTGTATTTGTATTTTATTTTAGAATTTAGAGAGATACATAGATAGAGATTGAATTGTTAATACTTGTATTTTTCTATAATATCATTAATTGTCGCGGTAATTCGATTGGAATTTTATGTAAATCAAATCTGTCGAGGTCTGGGCCCAAGGGGACCGTCAATCGGACCTTCCGAGGACGGAACTCCGCAGATATTTAATTGAAGTTATAATTATGAATAATTATGTATGAAGTTAATAGAAATATTAACATCAATATAATTATGAGAAGTTATAATTATCAATAATAAATCAATTTTTACTCGATCTTGAAAACTTAACTTTTGAATTGGATATATTTTACTTTTTATAGAAAATACTTGTATTAGAAGATTTAATTTCAAATCGATTCGTCTCTCTAGTTTTAAAAGATTAGATTAGATTAGATTATTATTATTATTATTATTATTATAAGCATAAAACTAGCGTACAGGTACATTACACGTACTATCGATCGTGTATTTGTATTTGTATTTTATTTTAGAATTTAGAGAGATACATAGATAGAGATTGAATTGTTAATACTTGTATTTTTCTATAATATCATTAATTGTCGCGGTAATTCGATTGGAATTTTATGTAAATCAAATCTGTCGAGGTCTGGGCCCAAGGGGACCGTCAATCGGACCTTCCGAGGACGGAACTCCGCAGATATTTTATTGAAGTTATAATTATGAATAATTATGTATGAAGTTAATAGAAATATTAACATCAATATAATTATGAGAAGTTATAATTATCAATAATAATTCAATTTTTACTCGATCTTGAAAACTTAACTTTTGAATTGGATATATTTTACTTTTTATAGAAAATACTTGTATTAGAAGATTTAATTTCAAATCGATTCGTCTCTCTAGTTTTAAAAGATTAGATTAGATTAGATTAGATTATTATTATTATTATTATTATTATTATAAGCATAAAACTAGCGTACAGGTACATTACACGTACTATCGATCGTGTATTTGTATTTGTATTTTATTTTAGAATTTAGAGAGATACATAGATAGAGATTGAATTGTTAATACTTGTATTTTTCTATAATATCATTAATTGTCGCGGTAATTCGATTGGAATTTTATGTAAATCAAATCTGTCGAGGTCTGGGCCCAAGGGGACCGTCAATCGGACCTTCCGAGGACGGAACTCCGCAGATATTTTATTGAAGTTATAATTATGAATAATTATGTATGAAGTTAATAGAAATATTAACATCAATATAATTATGAGAAGTTATAATTATCAATAATAATTCAATTTTTACTCGATCTTGAAAACTTAACTTTTGAATTGGATATATTTTACTTTTTATAGAAAATACTTGTATTAGAAGATTTAATTTCAAATCGATTCGTCTCTCTAGTTTTAAAAGATTAGATTAGATTAGATTATTATTATTATTATTATTATTATTATTATAAGCATAAAACTAGCGTACAGGTACATTACACGTACTATCGATCGTGTATTTGTATTTGTATTTTATTTTAGAATTTAGAGAGATACATAGATAGAGATTGAATTGTTAATACTTGTATTTTTCTATAATATCATTAATTGTCGCGGTAATTCGATTGGAATTTTATGTAAATCAAATCTGTCGAGGTCTGGGCCCAAGGGGACCGTCAATCGGACCTTCCGAGGACGGAACTCCGCAGATATTTTATTGAAGTTATAATTATGAATAATTATGTATGAAGTTAATAGAAATATTAACATCAATATAATTATGAGAAGTTATAATTATCAATAATAAATCAATTTTTACTCGATCTTGAAAACTTAACTTTTGAATTGGATATATTTTACTTTTTATAGAAAATACTTGTATTAGAAGATTTAATTTCAAATCGATTCGTCTCTCTAGTTTTAAAAGATTAGATTAGATTAGATTATTATTATTATTATTATTATAAGCATAAAACTAGCGTACAGGTACATTACACGTACTATCGATCGTGTATTTGTATTTGTATTTTATTTTAGAATTTAGAGAGATACATAGATAGAGATTGAATTGTTAATACTTGTATTTTTCTATAATATCATTAATTGTCGCGGTAATTCGATTGGAATTTTATGTAAATCAAATCTGTCGAGGTCTGGGCCCAAGGGGACCGTCAATCGGACCTTCCGAGGACGGAACTCCGCAGATATTTAATTGAAGTTATAATTATGAATAATTATGTATGAAGTTAATAGAAATATTAACATCAATATAATTATGAGAAGTTATAATTATCAATAATAAATCAATTTTTACTCGATCTTGAAAACTTAACTTTTGAATTGGATATATTTTACTTTTTACAGAAAATACTTGTATTAGAAGATTTAATTTCAAATCGATTCGTCTCTCTAGTTTTAAAAGATTAGATTAGATTAGATTATTATTATTATTATTATTATTATTATTATAAGCATAAAACTAGCGTACAGGTACATTACACGTACTATCGATCGTGTATTTGTATTTGTATTTTATTTTAGAATTTAGAGAGATACATAGATAGAGATTGAATTGTTAATACTTGTATTTTTCTATAATATCATTAATTGTCGCGGTAATTCGATTGGAATTTTATGTAAATCAAATCTGTCGAGGTCTGGGCCCAAGGGGACCGTCAATCGGACCTTCCGAGGACGGAACTCCGCAGATATTTTATTGAAGTTATAATTATGAATAATTATGTATGAAGTTAATAGAAATATTAACATCAATATAATTATGAGAAGTTATAATTATCAATAATAATTCAATTTTTACTCGATCTTGAAAACTTAACTTTTGAATTGGATATATTTTACTTTTTATAGAAAATACTTGTATTAGAAGATTTAATTTCAAATCGATTCGTCTCTCTAGTTTTAAAAGATTAGATTAGATTAGATTGTTATTATTATTATTATTATTATAAGCATAAAACTAGCGTACAGGTACATTACACGTACTATCGATCGTGTATTCGTATTTGTATTCTATTCTAGAAAATAGTTTGTATATGATGTGGATATTTTAAAACTGCCAAATGTTACATGAATATATTACCATCGCACCTCAAGCTATTTGAACCCAAATAATCATGTTCTTTGTTAGATATTCTATGAAAAATCGCGAGAATTATTATTATTATTATTTTTATTATTATTATTATTATTATTATTATTATTGATCCTCGGGCTCAAAACCTTTCGCTAAGTAGGCACGAAATTGTGAGAATACTTTCTCCCTTCATTGCCTAGTAATTGAAACCATGAAAATGGCATTCGGCCCTCCTCGTATACATACCTATAGGTATAGATATAGTTGTCCCTTCATTTGCTCGGAATCAATTAATTGTCTTCGCAACCGTTCATCGGTCTTTTGGTGGTGAATGATGGACTAATACGGACGTTTGACGGTAGTCCGTTGATTGGAAATTAATTTTTCTAAATTAGCCTAGGGAATTTTTTTCGTTCGACCCCCGAACACGTAAACTGAAAGAGATACGAAAGAAGTGAAGGGTTCCGAGTGGGACATTTGATAATGCTATAGGTTCTGAATTTCAACAGAATATTATGGGGTTTTTATGAGGTAGCTTTTGTTTTTCAAATGCGAGCTTCAATTTTTTAGCGCATATTCATAATCTACACAAGAAAATACATTACTTACCAAGTTCTTTTTTTCTTGTAATTTGATAAATACCGTACATGTATTTAGTTCAAGTATATGTCAGTCATCTTCCATTAATATTTTTGAAAGGTGTTTGGGCAATTTTTTGTTAAGATAATCATTGTTTGCACATAAACGTTGACAATCAGATGCAGCAATAAATTCTCAGGATATTGTTGTACAATTGGTAAGACGCTGATAATTTTTATTTCAGTACATGTGATTCGGGAAACTGATTAACCCATCCTTTCATTTAGACAACAATTAGATATCCTTCTTTATTAATTATTATACACCATACTACACTTGGGTAGGTAAAATATGTAATTTCTTGTATTCGTATATTAATATAGCTGCTGCAATTAATATTGAAACGTACATTGAAAGGGCAGAATAAATTCAGCATCCCACAGTGCAAGCCATTCGAGGATGACGGCAGAGTCTTTGCAGGGACGAGAGTGAACAATTAGGTTTCAACAGTTTGACAGGAGTATCGAATTATCCGGATGAATAATCAGCGGATGAATAATGAACGTCAATAAATATATAATGTATAAACGCGTATAAACTGCAATATTTAATGTAATTAGAAACTAAGACAACTAATCAAAACCAGCTTTCAGCAGATAATTATTGCCAATATACGAACATTAATATTTTTTTGTTTTTTATTTGAATTATTGATATTAAACTCAGATTATTATACGGCATATCAAAATAGCTGCATGCAACTACCACCGCAGACATTAATTTATGTAGCTAGGTATAATAGAATAGGAGATGTTGAAAATAAACCAATACTGCTTGCCTGATGAACCATGTCTGTATTATTTATACCTGAAAAATAATAAAGTTTATTGCTGAAATATACGAAAATTTATTTAGTTTCAATTTCCTGTCCGTCATTTTCATCGTAGAATAGTTTTTTTTTTCTTAAAGTTTGTTAGGTAAAGTGGGATCAGATCAGATTCAAAAATTCTAAATTTCGTTAGCGAGAATAAGACAATAGCATAGAGACACATCTATACGAATGCATGCCTGCTTAGACATACACTCAGGGGGTTTTCCCGCCAAAAATTTCAGCATACCTCCTCGGGTCAGATGTTCTCCTGATACCAGGAGCAATTTTTCGACGTAAAATTTCTAAAATTCTCGATTTTGTAAGCGAATGAGACATGCAGAGAGAGAGAGAGAGAGAGAGAGAGAGAGGCATGCTTGCTTAGACATAGACTCAGGGGGTTTTCCCGCCAAAAATTTCAGCACGCCTCCTCGGGTCAGATGTTCTCCTGATACCAGGAGCAATTTTTCGACTAAAAATTTCCAAAATTCTCTATATATCGTAAGCGAATGAGACATGCAGAGAGAGAGAGAGAGAGAGAGAGGCATGCTTGCTTAGACATACAGTGAGGGGGTTTTCCCGCCAAAATTTCGGAACACCTCCTCGGGTCAGATGTTCTCCTGATACCAGGAGCAATTTTTCGACTTAAAATTTCTAAAATTCTCGATTTTGTAAGCGAATGAGACATGCAGAGAGAGAGAGAGAGAGAGAGAGAGAGAGAGAGAGGCATGCTTGCTTAGACATACAGTCAGGGGGTTTTCCCGCCAAAAATTTCAGCACGCCTCCTCGGGTCAGATGTTCTCCTGATACCAGGAGCAATTTTTCGACTAAAAATTTCCAAAATTCTCTATATATCGTAAGCGAATAAGACATGCAGAGAGAGAGAGAGAGAGAGAGAGGCATGCTTGCTTAGACATACAGTGAGGGGGTTTTCCCGCCAAAATTTCGGAACACCTCCTCGGGTCAGATGTTCTCCTGATACCAGGAGCAATTTTTCGACTTAAAATTTCTAAAATTCTCGATTTTGTAAGCGAATGAGACATGCAGAGAGAGAGAGAGAGAGAGAGAGAGAGGCATGCTTGCTTATACATAGACTCAGGGGGTTTTCCCGCCAAAATTTCGGAACACTTCCTCGGGTCAGATGTTCTCCTGATACCAGGAGCAATTTTTCGACTTAAAATTTCTAAAATTCTCGATTTTGTAAGCGAATGAGACATGCAGAGAGAGAGAGAGAGAGAGAGAGAGAGGCATGCTTGCTTAGACATACAGTCAGGGGGTTTTCCCGCCAAAAATTTCAGCACGCCTCCTCGGGTCAGATGTTCTCCTGATACCAGGAGCAATTTTTCGACTAAAAATTTCCAAAATTCTCTATATATCGTAAGCGAATGAGACATGCAGAGAGAGAGAGAGAGAGAGAGAGAGAGAGAGAGAGACATTTATTAGGTGTCCTGGGATGAAATCCCCTCAGGCGCGGGTCCAATAGTATACAGATAATTGGAAAATATTAGAGAAAGATACAAAAGAGCAGTCAGTGCAGAAAAGTTAAGTTATACAATAACAGAAAGTATAAGAAAATAAATAAGAAAGTGTATAGGTGAAGTTAAAAAGTGCATATTAAGTAAACAAATAGGGTCTCAAGATACAAAGCAAAAAGAGTGAGATAAGACAGAAGGATAAAGAGCAAGTACAGAAACTAGTGATTGTTGATTGAAAGATGATCGTAGAGTCCTTTCTTGAAGGACTGCAGCGTCTTCGAGGCCTTCAGAGAGGGAGAGAACGAGAGAGAGAGAGAGACACATCTTTGGAGGAGAGCTGTCGTTATATTCTTCAGTCAACGTTGGGAGGAACGATTGTTAGGATGGCATTTGGATTGGATAATATAATAAAGTGTAGAAATAAATAATTTGTTCTCCAGTTTTTTATTTGCGATAAAATAAAGAAAAATTTGATACACAATTGTCTATTCATTACTATTTTAGAGTCATCATTGAGAACTCAAGGCGTTGCCATATTATGTTCTCTTACTTTGAAATCATTGACTCATGTAAAAGGTACGTAAATTATTAACTTAGATCCAGCATAAACAGTTGTCGATATAGTTTTGATATTAGCGTAGCTGAGTTGAATTTCTGAATCATCAACTCATGAAGTTGAAAATCTGAAAAAGAACGAAAATAAAAGTGATAAAATCTTAATAGTAATCTTTATTCAAGTCTATAGCTATATGAAGTGATGATATTTCATATACATTTTTAAAATACATATCATTCATTATTATTACTATTTTTGTATTTAATTTTTTTACGAATTATTGAGACCATTCTTTAATTGTTATACTCTTGTATTTGAATGCATACTATTGTCAATTATTAATGAAATATTTACAGATCCAGTCGATAAAGGGATACCATTGATAAGCGTAATTGTTTCATCCCCACGATTCATAAAAGAAACCGGTTTCATTCATTGAATAGTATGTAGTACTAGTGTGTAGTGTGGAATTGTGGAATTTGAATACGTTAAAAATGATGAGTGGGAGATGAACCGTAGCGGGTTCGTGGGTGATTGCTTTGTGCTGCCCCCCAGGTGGACGTATTTGAAATTAAACGCATGATCTCTTCGATGGTTGTTTTCTAGTTTTTATGGTAAACTGAACCGATTGAAAAATGGAATTGATTTTGCTTGGAAAATTCTAACGCGAATTAATCGACAAAATGATTTACTCTGTGAAACATTAACACCGCATAACGTAATGTGAAATGTTTAAAAGTTTTTACTCGATGGTTTGTGAGTGGGGATGACGTCACTAGCAGAAGAAGTTTATTTGAAAGATGGCGTCGCAGGCATCGCCACACAAGTCAAAGGATCTTCATTTACCACTTTCCCGAGTGAAAACGATTATGAAAAGTTCTCCTTACGTCGAGACTGTTGGACAGGACTGTTTGTTTCTTGTCGCTAAAGCAACGGTACGTCAATACTTCAGCATTTTCAATAAACTTAACGAACCAGATTCGCGCCAAGCGGCAATACTACCATAGCCCGATTTTTGTCGCGGGAGATTCAAACACTCCAAATTTTTATAGACTAAGAAAAAATTAATAAATAAATAAAAATGATGCGTGGCACGACTCCGCGCGTCACAAGTGAATCTTTAATTTTTGTTTTGTCACTGGCAAGGAATGCCCTGTATAAATATATTTTCCTGTCGCATTTTCGTTACATACGAGTTTTATACGGCAATTCCAACAAAAGTTTTTCCAGATTTTAAACAATTTCATGAACTTTTTTCTTCTTTTTCTGAACAGGAATTGTTCATTCATCATTTAACCGTCGAGGCTCACAGGCAAGGAAACAAAGGAAACAATTTGGACTACAAGAATTTGGCCGAAGTTGTACAAACTAGTGAAACTCTTGAATTTCTACGAGAGATTTTACCCCGCAAGATAACAGTTCGAGAATTCAAGGAGATGATGGCAAAGAAAAATCCCGAATCATCGGACAGCAGTTCATCAGAAAGTTCCTCAGACTCTGATAGCGATAGCGAATCTGATAGCACATCTTCCCACGATGATGGTGTTAAGAAAAAGAACGAAAATGGAGATGTGGTAGAAGTTTCTAGCGGCTCTAGCGACAATGAATCTGTTAATAAAAATGGAAATAATAAAGAAAATGGACAGAATGAGTCCAGCGATAGCGAAGGAGAATCTAACGAGGGATAGAATTTAGATTTTAAGATTAATTTCGCATGTATTATAGATTTTAGGCGATTAAAATGGGAGCGGAATCTTAGATCCTTGAAGAATCTTTTCCAAGTTCTGAATCATAGAATAATGTAGTTTGAATTTGGATTAGATTATACATTCCTGCTTAGAAATAGAGTAGATTGTTTTTTTTTAATGAACTGTATTCTGCCCTTTAAACTTCACCGATTAGTTTATATTCATAGCAACATCTGATATGTATAACTTATTTTCAAGTATTATACAGTTTTTAAAACTTGGAAACTATTTTTGTAACATGTTAATATCGTGAAGACAAATAAGACTATAATAACTAATGTAAAGTAGAAAACTTGAGCATAATAAATAGAGACCCGAAAAAGAAAAGATAAAATGTTTTTTCGGATCGACAATACATAAATGTTTTTATCTAGTTTGTTTCCACCCAAAAAATGAAATAAAATTGAAAAAAAAAAAAAAAAAAAATGGAACTTTATTACTTCATATTAATAATAATTTATTGTAATCAAAAACTACAATAGAATGGAATCCTATGACTAAATTAATTCTATTATTCAACTTTTGTAAAGATTGAATTTTTAAATTCAGTATTGATCAACATTTGGCCAGGGTTGTTTTACTTTAAGAATAGCAAAAGTTAAAAGCGTTGTTCTATATTAACATAGCTGCTAGTTAAACCAAAGAAAAAACGTTTATAATATAAACTGTATTTCGATGAATACGTAGAAACCAAAGAATATTATTCTTGATGAAGTTTTCTCCCCGGTAATGTTTCCGCACTGAGAAAATAGTCCTCTTCGTTAAGCTTCTTAGCCAAGAAGTATATCTCAGCCAGTGCTACAATAAGCGCACAAATGATGCCCAGCAATAGTCTGAATCCAAAGTCAAGATTACCGAGTATTAATTCCACTCCTATAAATCCAAAAACGAAGCCAGTGACAACCGAGAAGACAAATTGGGCTATCGCTATCAGCTGTTTGTTCATTTCCTTCACTGTAACAAACATAAAACAGTCAACACTTTTGGCCAGCTCTGAAATCCTCTATACTTTGATTAGGTCTCTTACTTTGGTAGGATATAGTATCTTCAGGAAAGTGTTTCCTAACAGCATCAACGCCCTTAGTCATCGCTCTATAATCCCTAGCTGCTTGCTGATTTATTAATTTCTGTATCCTAGCCTCTAGCTCAGGATTTCTAGGCGTAACTTCTGGCGTCGGAAGATCAACCGTAGAATTATCCAACAATTCATGGAGGTAGTATTTCTCAACAGAACTTTTCCTCAGTTCTTTCAAATATTCGTTCAACCATCCCACGTCTTCTACCCTCAGCACTACCTTCGATTTCTGCTTTTTGGTCGATGATTTCAATGCCTTAATACCATCAGGTGCTTTTTCTACATCAGATACCTCGTTTGTTATGAAATTGATTAGCTTGCTACCAGGTTTTATGGCTAATAAAGGATCTTTAGTCACTCCTACAGGCATTTTGGTATTCGATTGCTACAATTCTAGCTTCTAAAGGCACGAGGTAGGGGTGGTTGTTATTTTTCTTTGAATATGGGGATCGATTGGAATGGGTTTCTGTTCTTTGACTCAGTTTGAAGAGAAACTTTGTTCGTTTTTTGGTAGAAATATTATACTAAGGTGAAATGTGCAATTTTTCTTCAAGATCTGCGTAAAATTCTCTCAACTCAACTTCCTTTTCCTCAAAAGTTTTGTCCACCTTTTCGCACTTGTAGCTCATGTCATTGATGAATTTTTCCCACTCGGATTTTCGCAATTCTCGGTTTAATCTGAGCTTATTTTCCTGAAACAATTACATGACATGTTGGGGGTATAAAAATCTGTCGAGATAGAAATAAACAAAGAAAATATTGATATTTTTGAGCACTCACGTTGTCGGTTTTCTCTTCCTTTTCGAGTACACGATGGCACATGCTAAGTGCTACGTCTAAATTAGCTTTCAAACTCGGCAGGTGACAATCTCCGAGTTGTTCGGTACGATCGAATTGACTTTGTCCGAGTTCGGTTGAATATTCGAGGATTTTAAACAGTCGTTCGACTTCTCTGTCGCCTCGTCTCTCCTTGATGATGATACATCGTTAGATGAAAGAAAAATATTTTAAATTACACAATTAGAAAAGATTGAAAATTAGTGTTACGACGTTGCAGATAATTTCTTTTCTTTTTTTTTTACCTCAAATTCGCGTAAGAAGTAGTTTATCTCGCCGTTGACGAATGGTCGGTGATCAAAGAGACGGTTCCATATTTCTCCCGCGTCTTATGGTGATACGTAGATAAACATATGAAATTAAAGACAAAAATTTTAATATCAGATGGTTGTTTATTAGTTTTTTTTTTCTTATAACAATTTGGGCGAATTTAATTTTTATTATTTCTTATCCGTCACATGATTAGCACACCTTTTGACACAGCAGACATCTTGTATCGAGCGCCCGATCGATGTATGTGGCTATGGAGCTTGTATGTAGGTAGTCACGTGGTGTGACTAAATCCTGCGCGCGCGCACGCGCGCGTAACTACGTCATCGCTCTTAGAAAGTTGAAATTTAAAAAACGAATATTTCTAAAATTTGTATCACATCCTTCAAACATTTAAAAACGATAAATTTTCATCTTCATCAAAGCCCAATTTTCGTCTCGTTATTCCCTGCCCTTTTGTCGATGATAAATCACAGAGTTTAACTGCAAAGCCAAGTCGCAGGACTTTTCAAACTCATTTCCCTGTCGGAAGGATAATTATTATACGTGAGTATACGATTTATTATACACTAGAAAATCTGTTCTATTTTATTTTCTTTGCGCGTATGTATGTACTACCTCGACGACGACGTGCTGAAGCCCTTTTGTAACGTCGTTCTTTGACATCGATTCTTGCTTTCTAACGCAGTCTATTAGACGCCGTAATGTATCTTCGCCGATTTTATTGACTTTGAAAAAATCACATTATTAGTACATTTCAGTTACGAAGAGTTGTATGGATAATGGATATGGAGATTAGATAATTTAATTACAACTCAGGTTCAAATGTTGTAGCTTGAAATTTCCTGGGCATATTAAAGTCCCGTTAATTGGAAAAACGTCTTTTACTAGAGGATGAGTATCCTCGGGGATCGTAGCTTCTGCTTTTTCCTCCAAAGACTATTTTAGAAAATTTATAAAATTATTTAATTCAATAATAAAAATTAATAACCGCAGATTGGGATCATTTTGGATACCTACCTGAACGATAATTGCTGGGGTCGATCGATTAGCACTTGATTCACTCGAGTTGCTAATTACTTGACGCGACGAAGCTATATATAGGTATATATATATAAAATATTAGATAAAATTAAAACTTTTGAATCTTCTTATCGGTTAATTATACTTGTTCATTTTATTGTTCATAAAATTAGTTTATATACCCTTTCGTTTTTTTAAAACACGACTTCCAGATCCTCGCTCTTTACCCTCAGCCTCTAAAGATCCAATTCTCGAAGCTGCGCTGGATAGATTATCCATCTATTATAAGAAAAACGATTTATGAATAAAGAAAACCGTAATCGATTAACGAAATTCACCGTTTCACGCCTGAGCTTCAACCTGTTCATTTTTCTACGACGTTTTTCAACCACTTCGTCGTGTGTTAAGGTGAATCTATGGGTTTAATAGACACAAAATCGTTTCAAATTATATACGAAAAAGAAGATTCATTTCACAGATACACATACGTGCTTAAATTTTCTATTATAGATTCCGCACCAGCGTCGTTTATTTGATTCCCAGTTAGCGTCAAGCTCTGTAACGATCTGTAGAAATTAATAAATACTATGTAGATGTAGGTATATATCTATGCAAATATTTGGGTATCTATTTCTGACGCGCAAAATTATAAATTTCATTATATTTTCTTCTTGAAATAATTCACCTGTTGGTCCGCAACATATTGCCGATAAATTTACCCCCTGTTTCGGAAATACGATTGTTCGATAGATTTAGTACGATTAGTTTTGGGGAGTGTATCGGTTCGTCGTGGTGATATAAATTTGATGCAATTTTGGCCACACCGCAGTCGTTTATCTCACACAATTTTAGGGACAGGTAAATCAGGCTACAGAAATTCATCGATAGATACACGTGAATTTTCTGATTCATTTTTATACACGATAATAATATCGATTCGATACTTTCATTGCCGCAAATATTTATATTATCACATTTAGGGTGACGTGAATTTAATCACCTGGTTCCCGGGGCGCAGAGGAGGTGAAAATTCTGTTTTATATTCGGATTAATATCCAAATTTAGGTCAGTTATATTGCAGCCAGATTCTTCGGCTAGTATTTCAGATATTTGCTCAATCCCATACGCGTTTATTGAGCATCGTTGTAATCTGTGCGATTTATTATATATGTATTTGTAAAAATCACTCACTTTGTAAAATACGTAATAAATTTGTATATTAATTTTTTTTTTTTTTTTAATTATTACTTCAACGTTGTTAACGTGGTGAATTTTTTCGCGCAGTTATTGAGCGCGTCCAGCATGAATAAGTTGACTTTAGAACCTGGTTAATAAAAAATGTAAAAATCTCGATGATTCGGAATCTCTTGATTTATTTTTTATCACAATTAAGTTTCCAGAATCATTTATACCTCTGCACCGTAGGTCTGTCGGAGATTCTAGACGCACTTGATCGTCGTAGATTAAACCGAATACGGTGACTAATTCCAATTTCGATTTTTGCCTAATATTGAAAAAAGATACAAAGTCAAAATTTGGCAAATTAAAACCATCGAATTCTGTTTTACTTTTGTTCGGAGAATTTATCTGATTCTCCTTCTCGTTCCGGCTCATTATTCTGATCTACATTTACACTCCTTGATGAGTTTGAGGAAGTAATTTTAAAACTTTCTGAAGCTCCAATAATCTGCGAAAAATGTAGCATAAATACTTGTGTGAACAATTATTGTTATTGTTATTATAGTATTTAAAAGTTCAATATCCATGGTATATAATATACTGTTTTATAATACATGGAATTCTGGTAGCGGAAAAACGGCGTAGTCTTTACAAAGTTTTAAAAAATCTGTGACAAAGTTTGGCTTCAGAATTGAGACAGTTTGATCAATAGGCTGCAGGTTGTTGTCTATAAAGTATATCAATCAATCTTATAAACTCATTAAAATGTGAAAATAATAAAAATCCGGAATTATATTAACGAGCGAAACTCACGCCTTAATTTTAAACTCTGCCTCGAGGTCGACGAGCGGTTTGTTTTCCTTTCCGTAATCATGTTACGTGGAATCAAATCCTGATTATTATTTCCTCTTAAAAGAATATTCGCGTTTTCATGTATATCATGTGAAAGCTAGAAATTCGTATAAGTTTGAAGTTTTGAATTCTCGATTCGCGGGAAAGTGTAGCGAACGAACGATACTATCGTGTCTCGAAACTCGATGAACGATAGTCGAGTATCGAACCTCGCATATTTATTTAGAAAACACCTTATCCGAATGTCAGAATGATACAATAACTCATTAAAACTACATTATAATCAACGTGTTGGACTTTGACGACGACACGGTTACCCACTCCGTTATGCTAACAACAAGTATCTAGGTTTCCGTGCGTTTGCATAGTCTAAAAATCACGTCTACGTTTATATAACCTAAAACTGATTATATTCAACGATACATGGATTTGTGTTTATTTGTCATATATGTATATAAATTTGACAATCATTTTCTTTGTTTCTCCCGTCAATCCGTAGCGTCGTTTTTTTCGTTTGCGGTTTTTCTTAAATTATTATCGCTAATTTTTTAAATCCTATGATCGTATCGAGTACCGTCACGTTACCGAGCACGTGACCTCAATGATCGACGTCTAATGTGAGTCTTAGCAGTGATGAAATCTCCTCCAGCTTACGTGTACAGATAAAGAAAGAGGAAAAAAATAAAATAAAAACCACGTAAACTTTTATACTCAACGAACAATAGGAGCTGCTACATTAACGGACGAAACATGTCTCGGTTAAGTGGCTTACCACATTTTGCTGTCGGTCTTGTAGTCAAAGGATTTGGACGCGGATCTAAGCAGCTGGGCATTCCTACTGGTCAGTATAATACACACAATGCTTAATAAATGTATAAATTATTGCATGCAAATGTATAAAATTTTGGAAAGACTGTTTTTTTTTTTTTATATATACTCCAGGATACGGTTCTTTGATTATTCTCATTGAATTATCCACATACGCGATATTTGATGCGGAAAATTTTTTCTGGAACATCAATGATTTTTTTATCATACCGAGGATTTTTATTTGTAGTTTATTTAATTTTTTTTTCTTTTTCTATTTCAATTTCAGCAAATTTTTCGTCGGAAGTTGTTCAAAACTTGCCCGAAGAAATAAGTAATGGAATTTATTACGGGTGGGCGTCAGTCGGCGGTGGAGATGTTAAAAAAATGGTCATGAGTATCGGGTGGAATCCGTTCTATAATAATACTCAGAAATCAATGGCGAGTTTTGAAAAAAAATTTTCTATTATTAATATTATTATCATTTTTCATTTTATTTTTCGCGAAAATCGGTTAGTTTATTTCTTAAAAAAAATAATTAAAAAAACTAATACACTTCTTACGATATATTATATTCGTTTTCTCAGGAAACTCACATAATCCATAAATTCAATGAAGATTTTTATGGATCAGAACTCAGAGTTGTTATACTCGGGTTTTTGAGGCCTGAAGCCAATTTTACTTCCGTTGGTGAGCAAATTGTCATTTAAAATCTATAT
Organism: Macrophya alboannulata; assembly: GCA_949628255.1. Taxonomy (NCBI): domain Eukaryota; kingdom Metazoa; phylum Arthropoda; class Insecta; order Hymenoptera; family Tenthredinidae; genus Macrophya; species Macrophya alboannulata. The sequence goes on from OX451213.1 coordinate 499,454, forward strand.
ACAACGATTAGTAAAGCCTACAAAGACTATTATTAAAACTTTATTTAGAAGATAAACAACTTCTTTTTCCCCCTTTTCTCTGAACATCAGAGTTTACAGTTTTTACGAGAACCTTTATAATCTCAGGTGAATAAAAAAAACGGAAATATCCGATTTTCTAATTGTTTCAGACGATCTGATAGCTGGTATAAAGACAGACATCAAAAACGCAGAGGAGCTTCTTGATCAACCAGAAATGGCTGATTATAAAAATCACAGTTTTTTTACAGAATCGAAAGATCCAAATGTACCAAGCTGAAAAATCTTTGAACCACTATAGTTTTAATCATTTTAAAGGAATCAATTCAGTGTAGATATTTGCCGTTTACTTTGTCGAATAATTGTCAGTGTCTTTTTTAAGCTAAATAAATTTGTCATATTTTTTTTTATAATGGTTAAGGATCTCTGTTTATATGAAATTTCATCGTCATAATAGGGATAATTATTTGGGTGATCAATTGAGGCTGTTATATGAAGGATATTTTTTATTTTTATTTTTATTTTTATTTTTTCTATTCCAAATTGAACCTGAAAGCAAAAGAACGTCGGTTCATTTTCAAAGGCAATTTTTCGAATTGAATTCCCGGTAAATTATATACGATCTGTTTGCTGAACTGGCATCCCCCTATCGTTAGGGGGATTCTTCCTCGAAATGCGACTGAAAATAAATAAAGTAAACAACAAATATCGTCTGCTAAACGAGTACGAATTTAACGAATCGCAATATTACGATCAATAAATAAGACGAAATTCGCAATTGAAAGTTGAAAATTTATATGTATGTATGTACATAATATTTATAATGTGGTACGAACATGTTTTATTTATGTAAAGAATAAACAAGAAAATAATAGTAATAATATATCAGTTTTTTACCTCTACGTATCCCAATAAATTTATTTCAATCACCTGCAATGTCAGATTATTTAATTTACTTCTTAGATTATGCTTGAATTTCTGTGTAATTAAATTTTTCGAAATGTTTACGTAACTATTGCTATTTATACCGAGGGTGTTTCGATTTTTAGAATTTTTAGAATTTATATTTAATTAACCTTAGGGTCATCGAATTTATTAGCTCTAAAAATTTCGTCGTTTAATTATTTCCCCTTCAAATTTTTCGGTATTTTTGAAACAATTTTATGAATTCAATTCTATTCATTTATCATCATCATCATCATCGATATGAAATAATATCTATAAATTTGAATTTATGACCGTATAGATGTAAATCCGTTTGAAAAATAAATGAGAAAAATATGATTACCTCAAGAGTTACGGGATTAGAAATTGAAACTAATCAGTTCTTTCAAAGTAATCAAGATCGTGGAATAATTTACTACCTTGACTGCGTAATTCAAAAGTTCACGAATATTATATATTTATGTTCAGTATACGCAACAAAACCCGAGTAGAACTTCGTACAGATTATATCTTTCAGTGAATTATAATTCGAACACATGCATATACTTTCCTTTTTTTTTTTCTTATTTAACTGTAAAAGAATCGGGTATATTATATTTAATATTTCTATATACATAACTAATCCTATTAACGCAGATATTTTTAGTATATAAATATATACCAGATCGATAAAATCACTCTTACAGGGATTAAATTTGACTAATTTATTCATTTAGCTACTGATCAAGTAGACTTAAACCCACGCGAAAGAACAAGACCGCAAGTATCCAGCTGTATAATAATATTAACGTGCCTCGCTATGCTGCCGGACCATCCACGCGTTTGCACTACTTCACGATAATGTTACGCGATCTAAACTACCGCCAGACCTCACGCGCTTGCTCTACTGTCTGACATCCACGCGCTTACGCTACTGCCTAACGTTCACGCGCTACGGTATGTATGGCCGTACACTCACGCTCTTGCACTACTGCCGGACCTTAACGCGCTTACACTACTGTCTGACATCGCGCGACTCAGCTACTGCCGAACGACACGGCCGACCCCTAACAGTTTACACTACTGCGGTATAATAAACGCGCTCGTACATACTACCGCCGAACGAGTTACGGACTCTTACTACTGCGCGTCTTATAGAGCGGGAAATGTATCGTAGAGACGAAACGAAACGGATAAGTTTATAGGCTCGAATAGATACTGACATTCGATATAAGTTGGAAGAATAATTGGTATGGTAAGGTATTTATAATCGTTTTTACTCGTCGATCTATAAAATAAAATGTAAGTTATCCGCATTTGTTGCACGTCGATATCAGCTGCTTTATTCAACCTCACATACGTTGGTTGAATACGATACGATACAATACAATACTCGAAGGTATATATACAAATGTAAGATTGCCGGGACTTTAGACTAGGGGTAGAGTACTAGGGTAGATAGGCTTTTCCGTGGCTGGTGAAGTTTTCTTGAATGTTCTTCTTCTTCTTCTTCTTCTTCTTCTTATTCTTCGGTCTAGCACACGGTTCAGGGATCAACAGGGGCCTGAAAGTATCGCTGCACTATGTCTGCTGCTACTGCTGCCGCTGCCGTATATATACGATAGAGAATAAGTGGTGCGCGCCCTCCGGCGGTTTATGCATCGATACGTATTCATGCAGCTGCTGTTATGACGTAGAAAAAAAAGCAAAAAGCAAAAAAAAAAAAACCACAGGAAATAAAATAACAAAGATAAATATATACTCTATGTACATATACTGGGGACGTATATTACATAAGCTGTAATTATTTTTTCACTGAATTATTAAAATTTTATCATGTTTAGCGTGTAGATCGAGACTTACGTATATATATACCTACGTTTGTCTCGTCTTATTCAGGGTATCAACGATGCAGCAACGTCGGTGAGAGCTTCTTTTCGATCCACTTTAGCCTGACGTGGAACGAACCTGATAAAAATTCATGCCTACGTAATACCTTACCGTAGAAAATGTTGTTTCGTTTAAAGACGTGGGGCAAGGAGAGAGAGCACGTGTTTCCACGAAAGGCGGTGAAGAGCGGGGAGGCGGAGGTGCAGGAGAGAAGGAGCTTAACTCGAGTTTTTATAAATTAGGAAAACAGTTTCTTTCCTTTCTCTCGATGTGAATATACAATTTTTTTTCCCTTTCTTTTTCAAGCTGTGTGTTGTAATAAAATTAATTTTTCACCCCTCTTGTTGTTCACCTCTCTCTCTCTCTCTCTCTCTCTCTCTCCTCTCTCTCTGTAGCTCGATCGTTACACACCTATTATTTCTATACCCTACTGTTTTTCCTACGGTTTATAAAAATTGACTATTCAATCTCTCTATCTCTTTCTCTCTATATACCTATATATAGACAATCGCAATCCGTTTACCTACATCCCGTATCACGCTAATACTGTTATCACAGGTTTCCATCTCATTTTCATAATCCTCGTTTCCTCTTGGGGGTTTTCCCAAAACGGTTACCCGCAGCTATATACACACGCCGGAAGTATATAACGTTACAAATCTTTTTTTTTTTTCCTTCTTCTTCTCTCCCAAGATCCTGGAGCTGCTGAGGTATAGGATATACGGCACGGAGTAAGCCGTAGACTTATTGGTATAAATGATCGGTGAAACGCGTTCTCAGTTAATTTCTAAAGCCATTATTAAATCGCCTAATGAATTCGGTATTATTTACTTATTTCCTTTTGGTTTATTCATTCATTTCTTTGTTTTTTTTTTGAGATTCAAATCTGAAAAATTTATTTTCAAACGCGGTCAGCGGATAACAAGCCCCGCTTTTCAAACGGAATACATAATCGCAATTTACAGTTTTTTGGAAGATGGATAGTCTTTGTTTTTTTTAGATCGAGATCGTTGAAATAACCCGGGTTATTAACGTTTCATGATTACGATCCAATTAAGAGCCTCGCCTGGCTTATTTCGCGGAGCTCGTTTCTTTTCGTTTGTTTGGTTTTTCTTTTTTTTTTTTCTTTTTCTCGTGATAAACGCCACTCGTGTATAATTATACTTAGAAGACGACGTCGTCGTCGTCGGTAGTATAGGAAAATGATACCGTTTTTAAATATGACAATTAGGTAATCTTATTATAGTGATAAATATGGACGAAAATAGGTATTATCGCAAGTTGGCTTTAATTCTTCTCTTTCCCGTTCCCCATTTTTTTTTTCTTCTTGTATTTTTGCTTTTTGTTTCCGTTTTTCTCAACTCCCTATATTTACGCCCCGCGGCTTGTATATTCCGAAGGATTATCTCCAGGCGTATATATATATATTATATATATATATATATTATATATACGTACATACATATACATACATAAGTATATTTAAATGGATTCAGGGAAACTCGAATGAGAAAACTTTTTTTTTCTTTTCTTTTTCTACTAAACCTCGCATAATAAACAAGTATAGAATATTCGGTTTCTCATCTTTTTACTATACAACACACGTGCCTCCGCATGGATGTATGATATACCCTCTCGATAGATACCTACGTATGATATGTATATATCAGTCTCGTCAAAATGGTCCGCCAATTATCCTGCAGGTACAGATAGAAATGAAAAATAAATAAAAAATAAAAAAATGAAATACATACATGATGCTAGAAAGCAGAAATGACGTGGATAGGCAAAATAAAATAGAAAAAAAAAAAGAACAGATTCCCCGTATACATCGCGTGCTGGGAATTTTCAAGATTGCAACAATTCGCCTCCTCCTTCACCTCGCGCGCTTCTTCGTATATATAGATATACATAGGTATATGTATACTCTAGCGTATGTATAGTTAATTTTCCTCAGCTATTTAGAGGAGCTAATAAAACGTAAAATATATATAAAAAAACAAAAATCAAAAATTCAAGACTCCTTTTTATTCTGATATAATTTTATCAACCGGTCAGAGATTTATAATTATGGCGTCAGATTCTATACGGTGTAGTGTAAACTTGGTGCAGGGTTCAGTGGGAAATTAAAATTGCTAGTAAAAATTTTCCACCGGATACGACTACGACGACGACGACGACGACGATGAGGACGCGAGGGTGAAATTGAAACACAAGCTTCTGGAGGATCGAAGAGGAGTAATTCGATATAGCTGGGTAACCGATAATTATATATAGAGAGTAAGCGAGAGAGTTGAAACAATAACAAACGAACGACGAGAGAACACAACGTTCGTCAGAGTTTGATGCCAATTATATATGAGAGGAGATTTCATTTTATTTTCTTTTATTTTTTTCTGGTTCTTCTTTTATTTTTATTTTTCTTAATTATTGATTCGCCGGGCCGGGGTGGTGGTCTTCCGTTAAGCGATTGACTTTTCACCTTTCGATTGTATCGCATCAACGACGATGATGCGATCATGTGGCGATAATAAAGTATATAAAGAGGAGGAAAGAGAAGAGCAGAGAAGAGAAGAGAAGAGAAGAGAAAAAACAAACGGCGGTTAACGACGGTATATATATATATATATATATATATATATATATATATATATATATATATATATATATATATATATATATATATATATATATATATATATATATATATATATATATATATATATATATATATATATATATATATATATATATATATATATATATATATATAGGGTATACATTATATTATAGGTATGTATATAGAGTTGAGAATAGAGGAGGAATAAAGAAAAAAAGTATCAACATAAAAATCTCCATGCGCCTTCGATTTAGACCCGTTTGTTGACATCTGTCAGAGCGCCGAACCTTTAGACCTGTTCAAACCCACCTACACAGGGCTACCCTCCCATCTGCCAATACACGTCGAGGACACAGTGTGTATTGTATACCTACTCAAAGAATGTCTTCCGAGTTTCTATACAGCTCGTAAACACCGAAGACCCCTCGGCAAGCTCCGAAAACCTGCGTCCGGCCTCTCCCGTCCGTCGCCGTTACACCCCAGACTCCGTGTATTTAAATTTCTAGAAAACAAACCCTCTAAGAAAGAAAGAAAGAAAGAAAAAAAATAAATAATCTCACTAGGTACACCTTTTCTCGATACAACACCCGTAATCGCTACCCCCTCTCTCTCTCTCTCTCTCTCTCTCTCTCTCTCTTTCTCATCTCGACATCGGTTCGCTTTACACTTTATCACATATCTCATTCGATTATCCCCCCGAGAATGTGTAAATAGGTGTTTCCTACTTCTCATCCTCCCGTTTCGTCTGTTATATAGGTATACAGGGCACAGATATATATACGTCTATAATACGAAAGAGCTAAATAAATGGATCTTTCTCCCTCTTTATCAACCCATCCATCTGGATTCTCGAGATATACCCGTATGTATCTATCCATCTATACGGCTTTCTCTCAGCTCTATATCTCGCTAAAATTCACTCGTCCAAGTTCCTGCGGTAAATGGGGAACTACGACGGCCAGGTTCACCTGGACTGCAAACACTACCAGCATTGTGTAAAACGGTACCACGTACATGTATATATATATATGTATGTATGGATATATATACATGTACGTACACATTGATATAGGTACATACATATATATAAACATATATTCATATTGGTACCGCACCAGCTGAAGACCAGAAGACCAGAAACGCCACCGCGATGGTGCTGGGAGAGAGAGGTGGAGAGGAGAGGAGAGGGAGAGCGGAGAGAAGAGAAGAGAAGAGAAGAGAAGAGAAGAGAAGAGAAGAGAAGAGAAGAGAAGAGAAGAGAAGAGAAGAGAGAGATTTCATCCCTCTCCGGCATGACGTCACGTTGCTAAAGCGACGCGCCGACGCTGGGCGTCTGCGTGGGTCGGCGGCTGTCTGGGACGAAATCAATAGTGTGCCAGGAGCCAGGTAGTCGGTGTGAGTGGCTGTGGAACTCTGATCACCAGCAGTCCTGGAGCCGACCCCTAGGAGGTAGGACAACACGTCACCTTACCGTCTTACTTATCGTGGAGAGGCCATGCCAGCCCCACCACCTCGGACGCACGTCATCGCCTAGAACCGCCACAGCCTCACCAGGTAAGAGGAGGAGAGAAATAGAGATGAGAGAGAGAGATGAGAGATGAGAGATGAGAGATGAGAGATGAGAGATGAGAGAGGAGAGATGAGAGAAGAGATGAGAGAGGAGAGGAGAGGAGGAGAGACACAATCGTCAATCAACCGTCTTTCAAATTGTTACACACAACTTTACTCTCCATACTTAAACATTTATATGTACCTCACATTAATGGTGTGTGTAACATCGAGAGAGACCGTCATTTCGGTTCTTCTTCCACTCCTGCTTCTTCTTCTTCTTCTTCGTCTTTTTTCGTACTGTGCAATATTACATTATTTACACACACACACACACACACACACACACACGGACACAGATTATTATCTACATACATACATACATACATACATGGATACGTATATAATAATTTTATATATTATATATTAATAACTTTGAGAGAATATATTTTTTTATAAGGATAAATACGATAGCTCATCTCCGAATATAAGAATCAACGAACTATATTATATATAATGTAGACATTTATAGGGAGATTTTAGAGGCTGGTGCCGGACATCTATTCAGTGTCGTGTATATATGGAATAATTGTGATGTGAACAGCAGAAGAAAAAAAAAAAAAATGAAATGAAATGAAGAAATTAATAACGAAAATTATAAAACGATCCTAATTTATCAAACAAACTGTGAAGAGATTATATTCAATTAATTACGGGTGTAATATGGTATATACATACGCGCTCCCTGTAATTCGTGTTTGCGCGGGATACCGTGGATAAAAAACGATTTTTTTTTTATTTCTGTGTACTCCTCTGTACCACACAACTATACATATATATATTTTCTGGGAAAACAGTTTTGTAGAAGCGAAAGCGATATTTTTCTACCACGTTAAAGTCCCTGGTTAAAGGATAAAAGCCCCGGGAACAACCCGCGCGCGAAACTTTACAACGTATATTATACATTTGACTCGGATACGCGGATTTGGTGAAGAGTTGAAGAGTTTCTTCTTTTTTTTTTTTTTCTTTTTTATTTTCTGTTCGCGTATTTCTCTCTGCTTTATTTTTCTTCTTCTCTATCTTCGTACGTGTTTCATTCGCGTTTACCTTTTATTTGATTTTTTTAATATTCTCCATATATAAAAAAAAAAATGCATATGGTGCGGTATAAAAATTCTTCTTCTTCTTCCTCCTCCTTTTTTTTTTTTTTTTCTCTCGTTCTTCTGTCGCGTATATAATAACTCACCTCTTTAGAATTACACGTCGTGTATTTTATATGTATGTAAGATTCTCTTCTTCTTTTTTCTTTCTCTTTTATTTTTATATCAAACTTTTTTTTTGTACATCGTTTGATGGATCGGGGTGTAACGTAGGTATAGGTACAACGTACTCGCTACTCCATACTCCCCGCTTATACACACACCAGGGCGGATTGAAATGGTCACTACTTTTTTTCACGTACCCATAACTCAGAGATTGTACATACAACGTGCCTTTTTATTTCTCAAGTATAATAAAATCTTTTTAATGGTAATTGGCTATTAAGGGTTTTTCAATTAATTTATGTATATATATATATATATATATATATATATATATATGTATATATATACATATATATCTGTCTCGTCATTGAACCCTGTTTTATTTTTTATCCTTTCGTTTTTCAAATTGATACACTTGAATTTTTGACGATAGCGTACGGATACCTCAATATATCTCGTATATACCTACCTAAACCTATACTCGCTCTCACCCGACGTGATTGAACTGATAAGCACAGATATATACGATGCTGGGATCCAATCCCATTACGAACGTCAATTTGTCATATTAACTCCTGTCAATCATACTTTTCCTCTTTGATTTACTGCCAGCCAACCACCCACATGTCGTTTCTATACATCTTTTCAATAGCTCACGCAGAGCTTTCGACACCCTGCACACAGCCACCGGGCAGGGACACCTCTCGAACTTCAACTGCAGACTGTTGCCTGCCTTTTAAAGATGTCGTTAAACTCTGCTTATACCTATACCTATGCACCAGCACTACGTGTGTTTGTGTGTTTATTACACAATGCGTACTTTTTATACCATTTATTTGTTTTTATTTTTCGTTTTTGATTTGATTTTTCATTTTCATTTTTCGATTACTCGTACATTCGCATATTTTTTGTTTCTCTCTTCTTCAACATCCACCTTTTACATGTGTATATATGTGTATATAGGTATATTATGTATCAAAAAGTGCATTTTTACAATTGGATTCTAGACTGAAATGTTTCTGTCAACTTGCCAAACTGATTTCCCTGAAATATGGGAATCAGCCTCTTGAGTCACGTGACTTTTTTTTTCACATCCCCTCGCCGTAGCATATACATATATACCATCAATAAAATTCTGTTTTCTATTTATCATCTAAACTTCGAACTATTCGATGACCAAGATTATAAGAAAAAAAATAAATAAAAATGAAAGAAAAATCTGAGCAATTTTTCTCTCTCGTTCCAAAATGGCTGCATGTCATCAGTTAAACGAGCAGAGAAAGAGAGAGAAAGAAATATATATATATATAGGTATATATAGGTATATATTACATAGAGAGCAGAGATTGAAATCCTTGAATTTTCGGTGGGTGGGGCAGGAGCTCGCGGGATTTCATCACGTATTTATAGATTGTTGGATATATCAAACGGTACGTTGCATGATCGTGCGAGGAGGCTTAATTTAATTGGGTTACTTCAAATTACCACTCCTTTATAAATCCTCTCATTATTCGGTTTACCTAATTGTTCCGTACGTTTGTTACCTTGACAATTACGAAAATCCCTCTATACTATAATACACGTCTACATAGCTATACTACATATATCTATAAAGGAATCCATGCGGACTGCATGCAGCTAACATGTACTGGTAGTGTATGCAGTAGCTTGGTATAAGCTCCCACCGCTAATATATCCGCGACAATGGACAATTTCAGTCATAGTGCAGGGGATTTAATGATGAACTGGTATATGTATGTACACTATCGGCGTGTCGTGTACGTATTGCAAAAAAAAAAAAAACATAAAGGACAAAGAGAGAATGAACAAAAGCTGCGTGAGTGGGATTAAAATCAATCACGTATATCAACAGCTGGATATCAGAGAGAAAGAGAGAGAGAGAGTCGTGTCGTCTCTCTTACGGGTTAACCGTTTTTGTTTCCAAAAATCTGAGTGTACAGGTATATAAAGTGGGAGCGTTAGCGTCCTTCAAGCGGGCTTAATAATTCTCTCGAACTAGGTGGGTAGGTAGGTAGGTAGGTAGATAGGTTGGTGGGGTAGGTGTAGAGGTAGGGTAGGTAAGTACGTGGGTGCATCGAGATAGACGTACGAGCGCGGCTCCATGGCTCGTTAATAAATTGAGAAGCATTAACGTTTGAGGAACAACTCAACTCGAGTTTAAAGAGCCTCTCGTTCCTCGTAAAAATGGGCATTTCCAAGATTTTTTCTTTTTTTTTTCTTTTTTTTTCCTTTTTTTTTCTGTTCACAAGGAAGAGCTTGAAACTCTCGAGGTTTATAGCTTTTCACATAATTTTTATTTCATTTTTTTTTTCTTCTCTTACCCCAACGCTGCAGGTCGTCGTCTGCAATCTGTGAAAAAATTGAACCAAAAAAAAAAAAATAAAAATAAACGATAATCGTTAAACGATAATCATCTCACGGTTGCAATATTCATCGTAAAAAAATAAATAACCCTTGTTAAAATTTTTTTTCTATATATACTATTTTATCATCTTTTTCCTACTTTCTGTACACGACGTTGTACAGTGTTCCAGTATTTATCACGATCAAGATAATCAATTCCAACTGCAACTACTTCGTCCTGTACATCGACAATATATTTATCTTTATACATATCTATTTATATATATATGTATATATACCTATAATGTATATATAAATATACAGCTGCAACAGATTCCGATTGATTAAACTCTGCAGAGTTAATAATTGGATGGCGTGAGACCTGCTGCTGCTGCTGCTGTTACTGCTCGTGCAGACCTGCAACTTTATAACCTGCCCTTAGCTCGGGTTTCGATCAATCTACGAATCGTGTTTACCCCCAACACTTAGCAATACACAATTCACAAAGTTTAGTTTCAGTTTTTTCCCTTCTTTTTTGTTCGACAAAATGATGGAATATAATCCAGAAGAAGAAAGAGAGAAAAAAAATAATAATTAGGAATCGACTATATGCGTTTATTGGATAAAATCACTGTTCTCATTCAGTTCTCACGTAATCCAAAATTTTGTTAATTCTTTTTTTTTTTTTTTTATAATAATACCTCCACACAATTATTTCCTACCGATTTCTTTTCCTTTCTCTTTTATCTTCCCTTGCATTCCTCGTTTTTATATCACCCTCTATTATATACTTATGTACCTACATACTACCTATATCTTTGTTTTATACCTAACGATCACGTCAGGTCGCAAGATACTCCTTCCCTCCGCCTCTCTATCTCGCTCAAGTCTTTGTGGACAGGCGTCAATAGCTTAATTAGAACCAAGATCATTATTAGTTGGTGAAGCTGAGGGGGTGGGTTGGGTCGGGTCGGGTGCAGGCAGAGTGCAGAGTATCGCCTTGGATAAATGGGGGTCTCAAACTTACGAGGTCAATTGTATATTTAGGCATGTACACCTATACAGAGATTCACGACAACGACGACGACGACGACGACGACGACGACGACGACGACGACGACGACGAGAGTCTCGGTCTTATCTGATATTCAACTATAAATTACCGTAGATAATTCACTGCAGGGTAATTCTTGTCTAAAGTGGGGGGTAGGGTCGTGTGAGTTGAATAAACGAGACCGGCGAGTTCTTAATCATCCAGTTTTTGGGATTTGTCGGTCCTTATTAAAGATAAATATTTTCGAGATCGTATAAACCCTTTTAATTACACCTAAAAACACCACCCCTATAACCCGTTTCTCGGCTATAAGGTATAATGTATATATATATATATATATATATATATATATATATATATATATATATATATATATACTATATATACATATATAGGTATGTATACACAAGGCCTTAATTTAAACGATGAGTTAATTTTTAAACCAGCCTAATAATTACCCTGGAATAACAAGAGGACGTCGACGTTTAACTCTAAACGATACGAGCAGACTCGGCTATTTAGGGTTCTCATTTCGGTTTTAGCCACTCAATTCTTGCTGCAGTGAGACGCCCCTTTGATACTCGAGTATTCGTTCTTCCAAGTCATCGTTTTATCACGCTGTCCTTTTTTTCTTTTATTGAAATGATAATTTGGAAAATTTTTTATACCATCCATGGGGCCTGCCGCAGGTCGTACGGAACGCTAGACGAGACGAGATGGATAGATAGATAGATAGATAGATAGATAGATAGACAGATCACATTATTGATATAAAGGGAGATCGATATCAGGCCAATAGTGTTTCTCTCTACGAGCCAAGAATAGTTGGGATTCAAGTGCTACCCCTAGCGACGACGTGACGGGGAATAGGGAGCCACCGAGTCAAATCCAATACGATACTTAGCTCCATTTAGCTATATCTCTACCGCCGCGATAGCTAACCTGCCAATCCTATAAACATGTACGATATAAGTATACATACACCTGTAAGCAGGTAAACGAATTGGGATTTATCGTTTTTTCTCCAGGTTACTTATTTATTTACTTTTATTACCTGTTTGTTTTTTTATTCAACCTCGTGCGATTAGTTACAGGTAACTAGGGGTATGTATAGGTGTTGAGGTGAATTTATCACACGTTATCACCCGATGACAGAAACAGGATGCTGCTTATACTCTAGGTTCTACGTCCGCAGGATACAACTCGGAAATGAGACGATAGTAGCACTTAGCGAAACAAGAGTAGGCGAGGTGTGCAGGGAGGGCTAAAACCTTGCCACATGTAAAAATACACGAAAATCTTCTTCTTATTCTTTATTTGATTCTTACTTTTTTTTTTCTTCGTCTCTCTCTCGTTCGCTTCTTATTCTTCTTTGCTCTTCTACTTGAACAAGTACAGGATAGACGTTGTATCCTCTTTATACCTATTGAAATGAATATATCTGTATATATATGTATACATATACCTGTATAGAATTTTTTTTTTTTTTTTTTTTTTCTTCTCTTTTCTTTTCTTCAAAATAAATAGAAAACGAAGAATAAGAAGAAACATTCTCTCCCGACAGGCGTGAGACTTTTTTCCTTTCTCTTCGTAGGTAGTACTTTCCTCTCACGCCCTTCTGAATTCTCTATTTGATCGTGGGAAAGAAACGAATATGAAATTTTGTTCATCCATGTGTCGCATACAGAGCTATCCCTCCCGCGACAGAAAACTGTAATTGGAACGGGCAGAGGAAATTTTTCTTTTTTTTTTTTTCTTTCTTTTTCATTTCCCTTTTTTTTTTTTTTTTTCTTTTTTTTCGTAGACTTGCGATCCACCCAGCGTTCGGCGGAGGCTGGGGTTTGGGGGGAATGGAAATGGTCGAGGGTTTGAAGGGTGAAAATAAAAAGGAGGAAAAATAAAATAGAAAAAGGAAGAACAAAAAATAAAATAATAATCAAGAAAAAAAAAAAAGAAAAAAGGTTTCAACGCATTGATTTTCACGGTGAAACAAACAATGTCGTTTTGTAACCTATATATGTATACCTATATACTCGTACATAGCCGTGTAAAAGTGATTTCAATACACGATTGAAAAAATGTTATTAATGATGAAAAGAATCCCTGTTATTTTTTTTTTTTTTGTTGTATTTTTGACTCGTCCAAAATTTTGATTTTTACTCTCGTCTGAAAATCGTAAACGAAAATGTTGAAAAAAAAAAAAAAAGGGAAAAAGAGGTGATTTTTAAATGATCCCACGGTTGCTCACCCCTGTACATATGTATATGTGTATATACGTATATAAACCCAGTCCCTCTTTCTCTCTTCTGCCCGCCATACATATGTATACCCATAATAAATTGACGAACTAGGCGGCTTGTAAAGGGTAACCAGCCCCGTAACAGACCTGTAACCTTCACTTTGGATTCCTGCAGCCAATGTTAGCAGAATTTACCCTCGCGCCAAGCTCCTCCGTCGTCGTTCGTCCGCACGCAATCTTCAACCCTCCCCTGTATACATACCTACCTATCCTACAGAGCTACCTTATACCTCCATACCAAACCCAAACCAAATCTACTGCATTTTTTATATCTTCTTTGTTTATTCTATATATATATATATATATATATACCTTGAGTTAGACTCGCAATCAGACAACGGGGGCATTTGCAGTCCGTTACTTTTTTTTATTTTTATTTATTTATTTCTTTTCTTCCTTTTCCCCTGTTCTTCATCGTTTCGTTCGATTATTTAAACAACTACTACTCCCCCATATGCCTGTGCAGAAGGTAAATATACGCGCATACTGTATAGGTGCAGAGCTGTAGGTATAGATAGCAAAACTGTAAGGTAACGAATAGGTAACGATCGAAACGAAATCAAATAACAAATTAGATGTTTATTTTCAAAAAAATTTTGATTTTTTTTTTTTGTGTACTACCGCTCCTCCTCTTGGCCATCGCTACAACAGTAAAATCAACTATAGTATAAAGCCATTAGATCTAGAGAAAGAGAAAAAATAAAATTGAAAATTTGATCTAATTTTTTGCTCTTTTCATTTCTCTTACCTTTTTATCATCATCATTATTATTATTATCATCAATTTTTTTCTTCTTCTTCCTCTGTCTCTTCTCTTTTACTGCGTCGAGGCTAACAACTAACTATCTGGATGAGCTGATTCAACGACTAGTCATACGATACCTACTTCAATCAGTACGGCGCCTATACATTATGTATACCTATACCTACCTACCTACATACCACACATAATATGATACACAACGTATTTGTACAAATACCTATACACATACGTATGTACATACATACGTATACATAGGTATTATATGCATGGGGGTAGGTATAGCCATTGTATATATACGTGTCTAGCTCTATTCAGGCGTCGTGTAATCGCCCTTGTTACTATTATTATTATCATCATCATTATTATTATCATTATCATCGTCATTATTATTATCATTATTGTTATTATTATTATTGCGTGAATTTTGTGGTGAAGAAGTTGGTTAGCTAACCCTTTGGCTAAAACGAAATTGTACCAACAAAACTTTACCGGTTGTGTAAACTACCGTTAGAATTTATACCGTGATATATATATATATAGTTATATATACGTATGTATATGTACAAGAGTTATGTACGTATTATGTAATATGAAAACTATTTATACTATACGTACTGTTTTCCATAAATTTAATAATTTGAATTGAAAAAAAATCGGAAAATTATATGTTTCGAGGGAGACTAATTTTTTTTTTTTTTTTGGGGGGGTTTTTTGTTTTTTAGTAATTTTTTGGAATTCGTTTCGTGGTTGTAAAGCGGGTATATGTATAGGAGGGCATAGGCAGAGAAAGAGGCGGAGGTTGAGGTGGAGGCGGTGGTATAATAGCGGAAAATCTATGACCTCGGGTCGTCGTGACCGTCTCGCGCTTCTCGAAGTCGTTTGAAACTTTGGTAATTGGCGTTATTCGTACATATAAAGGTCAATCGAAGGGCCTTTTTGGGGTTTAGTTTTTGGTATACATACATATGTATACCTATATATGTACATACAGATATTTCGACTCAATTTTTTTTTGTACATAAATTACCTATGTATGTATATGTACACACATACTATACCTTATATCAATCTCGGTGCTGAGCTTGAAATCGAATGTAGAGAGGTACACATACGTATGTTTGTTACATACAACGTTTCATCATCAAAGGAGTCAAATCCGCGATCCCTCGCACGCACTCGTGCGCAGTAATTTGTAAAAAAAAGGAAAAAGAGAAAAAAAAAAAAAAAGAGAAAGAAAATAATTGGAGGTAAAAAAAAAAAAAAAAGAAAGCAAAAGAGAGAGATAATAAGAACGAAAGAAAGAAGATAGATTGAATTGAAATTATCACGATGCAGGAGAGATTTTTTTTTTTTTTTTTTTGCTTCTGTTTTCCTTTTTATACGCATTTAATTTTCAAACCGATTTATCAAACAAACAATCAATCAATCAGTCAATCAATTAACCAATTAATTGATCAATCAATCAATTAATTAATTCATTAATCCATCCATTCGTTTACATTTATTTCAATTTTACCCCGTTAACGAGAAAAAAAAAAAATATATATATGTATATAAAATACCCTTACCAAGAAAACATCCCTATAGGTATACATATATCTTCGTTTTTTCGCCCTTATTCTTTTCTTTTCCTACATATGTATAGGTATATATATATTATATATATATATATATATATATAAATTCTTTTTTTTTTTCTCCAACTCTCCGTTACCGCCTCTCCCTCGAACTCGAGGTCACGGCTGGGTAGTAACGCGGATTACTACTCCGACGTGTTCATGCCTGATGGTTAGGGGAATTTCCACAGCGCGGTAGGCTCACCATATGTGTAATGAATTATTATACATATACCTATATATAGGTATAGGGAGAAAGAGAGATATATATATTTTTTTAATGGGCAGGTATACACATACCAAAATTTATCATTAATTTAATTTTTATTTTTCAAAATTACCGAAAAAATTCTACGAGTCTTCGCGACGTGCCGGGTATAATGCTGAAATATTTTTCACGAAATATCCGGAACACCCTACTCGATCTCAGTGATTTTTTCTGCGGCGTTTTTTTTTTTCTGATTTTTTATTTTCATTTTTTCTCGGTTTCACTTGCCCCTTCTATTTATCATTTATTTCTAGAAAAATTTGCTACTTATTTACTCATATATTTTATATTTTCTATCTTGAAATATATTCGGAATTTTCCTCGGAACCCAGTTCAAACGGATCTCGTTCGTTTCGAACCCGTTCAACGTGTGACAACCATTTTTCTTTATTTTTCCCTGACTCTTGCTCTATAGTAAATACCTACATACATACGTATGTATATGTACACTGTGAATTTCCTTTGAATATTTCTTCAAACGTGTGCAGTTATACATTTATATATATATATACATCTATGTATAGGTATACGTATGTACGCTGTGCACCTACAAAAATAGATCTATGGTTTGGTCGGCCAAATGGGACTTGGAAAAGTCTCTCTCTCTCTTTTATTTCTTCTCTCTCCTTCTCCGTCTCTCTGCATAACTCAGTATGCACAAGGTATATATACTAAGATTTAAGTAAAATCCGTGTATCATTTTCATTGCTTATATGAGAAAATGATATAAATCAGGAAAGTAGAGAATTGAGAAAAAAAAACAAAATTTGAAAATCTCAGGCTGCAGAGAATATCTTCCTCCGCGTTCTTTGATTCCTTTTCATTCCTTCTTCTTCTTTTTTTTTTTGCCACCCTAATTTTCATTACCCACGTATAAAGCGCGTTAAAAAATCCGGGTGAAGTTTATTTTCTTTCATTTTTTCAATTTCTTTTATTTTTTTGTTCTTTTTTCTTCTTAGGGGTGGCGGCGTCGTGACGCGGGCTTAAAGAGGTACGGGGAAAGTGAAGAAGAAGGGCACGTCGATTTGTGGCGAGTTGAGTTGCAGCTAAGCACCCGCCAGAGCGCGACACGATCTGTCTCGTACTTACTACTTTTCTGGTTTCGGCTGGGGGTCGGGGATCGGGGGTGGGAAACAACTTAACCATTTACTAATCCTTGAAATATATATATATAGATATTTCTCTCTCTCTCTCTCTCTCACTCTATGATTTATATATATACAGCATACATCCAACACTGATTTTTATTTACCAGTTTTCTTCTTCTCCCTCCACCCCCTACCCTTCGGGATCCGATAAATACCGGTGTCAACTGTCTGCCTATACGATAAATTGCTTTTAAATTGATTTGAAAACTTTCAAGCGAAGATTCTATCCTCCAGATTGCTTCACCGCGCGCTCACCCTGGGCGGCGGTGGCACCCTTGCGCCCCACGGGTTCGGTTCGGGGCCACTACGTTCAAACCTTAACGAGCAATTGATTGCCCACCTGCACCCAGCTGGGGGCTGTAAGTTTTAAGGTAGTAGAAGAGAGAAAAACACAAAATAAAAAACGGTGAAAAAGAAAAAAAGCTCTCGGGGCGGGGGTCAAGATTTTTTCCCCCTTTTTCTCTAGAGATTCGTTTACTTCAAGAAGCGATTTTTCAAATTTTTGACAAATCGTATAGCCTTTTTATGAAATTATATGGGTCGACTTTAATGTAACCTAACAAAAAAAAAACTAAATAAAAAATTTCTGAAAATTATTATTGGCTCCCCTTTTCATTGTGTCGCAGCTCTCGCGCGCGCGCTAGTCACGAGCTGACGTGAACTTCTGTATTATAGCCCTGCAGTAGTTAAAGTTGGTACAGGTGCGGCATCGCGCCACCATTACCAAGTACATACATACATACATACCTACCATACATATATATAGGGAAACGATTTCACCTAGACTTATGATCACGGTTTAAATTACATAGGGCAGAGGTTCCCAAACTGTGTAAAGGGTTTTGCGGTATCGTACTCTCACATACGTATGGAAAATTTCGAAGCTATATACGTGTACGTGTACGTGAATAATTTTATATACCGCATCGATTTATCTTTACCCGTTTTTTTATTGAAAAAAAAATTTTTTCTTTCCATTTTTTTTTGTATCACTTACTTAATTACCTATCACGTGAACCACTGCATCGTTGATGATTTTCTGCAGAAACTGCTGCTGGTGCTTAAGAGTATAACAATAACCAAGTAACGTAGGTATGTAGACTATGTGAATAATGTTGATGGAGGAATTTCGGTTGGGAGTGAAGAGCGAGAGAGAGAGAGAGAGAGAGTTAGCGAGAGTTTCAAGCCTTCGAATTCTACAGGCGTTAATTAATTTGCATTAATAATTTGATTCGGTAACGGGGTAGATGAATTAAAAGGACGACGTATACGTACGAAGTCTCTTTCTCTCTTGCTCTCTCTCTCTCTCTCTCTCTCTAGGCTATAACGCCATATTAGATTTTCCAGAAGCTCATTTCCCCCGTTTTCGGATTATAATTTATTATCATAACGTTTTCGCAGAATCGTATATATGAAACCATTTTGCAGGGTACAGGGATTCGGTTATTCTAATTTCTAGAGACGAAAATTTACGGCTCATTCACCCGATTCGTATACGAAAAATTGTTGATACGGTTTTTCGGTTATTAAGAATCTTATTTTTTTTTTTTTTTTATTTCTTTCATAGACTTGCGCGAAAATTCTGAATTCAATTTTCTATTGTACAAGAATATACTTATTGTCATTGCGACACGTACAACGGTCTCATTTTTCTTCACTTATCTTCCTCTATTATCTTTTCCATTTTTTTTTTTTTTTTTCTTGTCTATTTTAAGCTCATTTTTGTACAGGCTATGAATTTCGAAACACGTTCTCTTCCTCGAAACCGCCGCTGCGCGGGCGTGTGACCTGGCTACGTTATGTGAAAACAGTACGTGTACGGGGTATACCTATATACCCCCGACATATGCTGCACTTGCATATTTATGCTGCAGGCCAGGACCCACTACTCACGCTCAGGGAAAATCTCACGACTCCCGGTAGTTCCCGGAAATGCAGACTGTTGGAATTGCCCAGATAACGTTTAAACAAAAGGAGAGAAGAAAAAAAGAAAAAAAAAACTAACAAGATTTGTCTGCTTTTTTTTTTTTCTTTGGATCTTTCAAAGTCGTGAGAAACCTGGAGAATTTTTCCACGGACGAATGTTTTTTCTTAGTATTTTTTTTTTTTTGCGGGTAATATATCTCCGCAGATCTTGATGTTTGTGATTGTGGAGGTGAGCGCGAAGAGCGAGATCTAATTTAGGCATTCGTGGATTTAGGGGTTGTCATATGAAAGTCGACGAATTCATGGTGTATAATAAGCTGGTTCCTCGTAAACTCTAGAATCCTCAAACTTTTGATAACCCCGCAGGGTCCCAGGCCAGGAAGTAGAACCCCGTCCGCCTCGCCCTGCTATACGTTCTTCCGTTTATTTTATTTTTTTTTTTGTTTCATTTTTGATTATGATTATTATTTTTTTTGGTTTTTTCTTTCAACTTTTTTTTTTCTATTCCTTCTTCTTCTTCTTCTTATTCTTATTCTTCTTTTTCTCCCTCTCGATTTCTGGCTACCAGCCAATCCCTCAGGGTTCAAAACACTGGAAAGGGTGGCTGCGGGGGGTGGAGGTGGGGGTTAGGATGGAGAGTGTTATGAATGATTGAACGAATCTGGGTTAGGCTTGAAAATAGCAATAGCCAGGAAGCAGCAGCAGCAGCAGCAGCAGCAGTAGCAGTCCCCTTTTTCACCCCCTTCACCTACCACGAACGAACCGACGGTGGTGGTGGTGGTGGTGCTCTGGTTGCTGCAGAGACGCGAAACTATAATATCAATGAAACTGGCTGCAAGGGTTGAAAATAACCTCCCCTCACTCCTCTCTCGCTCCTCGCTTCATCCCCCCTGCAGCAGCTCCCCACGACTTTTTGCCTTATTTTATTTTTTTTTTTTTAATTTATTTTTACAGGGTGTGTTGTTAACCCAGATATCCCTAGAGCCGTAATTTATTGGAAAAAAAAAATAAACAAATAAAAAAATAAAAAGTAAAGAGTATAGGCAGCGAGGAGAGGCAACATAGAGGCATGATGATTATTTAAACGAGATTTTAATTATCTGTTTTTATTTTATTTTTCATTTTTTGTTGTGTATTTTTATTTCCGCGTTATTGAGACATGAGGGAAACTGTTTGAGAAAGAAAAAAAAAAAGAGGAAAAAAGAAGAAGAAAAAAAAAAAAAAGATTTCGAGAGCTTTGATTATACCTATAACGAGCACCGCGCGCACAGTCTTTTATTATGCAATCTTGATCTATACAGAGGTGAGAAAAGCAGCTGTAGTAGCCACGCCCTCGTCGCTGGTGGTTGTTGAGAAGAGGAAAAAATAAAAAAAAATAAAAAAAAAAGGAGAAAAAAGGAGAAAGGAGAGGGAAGAAAAAGACGAAAAATAAAAAAAAAAGATAAATTCCTCGAGACTCTTATATGTAGAGGGATCAGATAATTTCTAGTCTTATTATTAATTCTTGTTGAAATTTTTTTTTTTTCGTTTCAACAACCGACGTCTTCTCGCGATATGCCACAGGTTTATATAAAAGTACACGACCCACCCTAATTTTAGGTATACACACCATACGTATTTCCTATGCATATATATCTACCTTTAATAAATAGAATCTAATCGAATTATCGTTTTTCAAAACCGTGAAAACTTCGAACGTATATTGTATTTATCTCTGTATTTATACTATTCAATAGAAATTTTTGATTTATAAATTTAGTGTAAAAACTGTACTTGTGTGTGTTTTGCTTAGATGAAATCTTACAGCTGTATATGTACGCGGATATACTAACTTTGCCGGTATAGGTTGGTTCGTTGGTAGGTTGGTAGGTGCCCGACGCCTTGGGTCGTAGGTATTAATCAATATCGGAGAGAGAGAGAGAGAGGGCGAGAGAGAGATGAGAACGGCGAGAGTGGAGAGGCTTTCCGTCCGCCGTAATTAATTCCTACAAAGCTTTTATCAACTTGATAACTTATTCCGTTTTCTTTCGTATAGGTATACAGGTATAGGTTGAGTAGCATATATATATATATATATATATATATATATATATATATATATATATATATATATATATATATATAGAGAGTATATATTATTGATTCGAATCAAATAAGAGGGAAATAACAGTTTTGATTTTTTTTCTTCTTCTTCTTTCTCTCTTTCTTTTTTCTATCGTTTTTGGCTTTCTCACCATCTCATTTCCATTTCATTTGATCTTATATCGTTTTCTTCCTTTTTGTTTCTCGTGTAGTTTATCATCGTCGGCTCCACCCTATCCCAACCAAACCTACCCCTACTCTACTTGTATCTACCTATCTCAAAACTTCTCGTTATATTTTTATATTAATCCTGTACCTTTATTCAGCTTTCGACACCGCGGCGCGGCGCCGCGACGCACCCCCACCCACGCCCTTGACGGTATACCTTGTACCCGAAACAGGCTTACTTCAATTTTATAAAGCGGCAACAAAAGTAGATTACAATCCCTTCCGCCTTAAGGCGAGGGCATGGTCCCATGCAAGATCGCAGGAGGCGCGGGATAGGGATGGTATACCCACCGTGCCCACGGCCGAACGAAACGAAAATCCTTTATTTTTATTCCTCTTTCTTTTCCTTTTTTTTGATTATTATTATCGTTATTTTTTGCTTTCTCCTCCTCTTCGACCCCCGAATTCAACTTCCCTTTTCCCACCCCAAACACACCCGCATCCTCATAAAATAATCTTACCAAACATATCCTCGGTTTCAAGATAGATTACCTTCACCTATATACCGCGTTTTGTCCGAAAAATCAAATCAGCTGGGGGGGATGAGAATAGGTGTATTATCAATGCCCGCAGTTTTTCTCCTCCACATTCGGTATAGTGTGTCTAGATAAAAAAAAAAGCAGAGAAAAAACAACGAATGATTAACTTCACTTTTTTTGTTGGCTTGTTCTTCTTACACTTTTCATTTTTCTTTTTTTTTTATTCATTGTATTTTTTCCACTTTCGAATGAGGTCGGATGTATAGATTGTCGGTATATAGGTTCGTATAGGTTGCAGCAAGAGGTTTGAAAAATTGTTTTACTTTTTCTATACATCCAAGTCCAACGCGAGGATTCGTTCATTTTTCAAAACCTTTTAAATAATTAATGTTACACGTGCCCGTCCGACGTCTCGACGCAGCCAGGCGCGGTATAATAGTCCTATACATATAATATAATACAGGTATATACTACGATATACCTATATATACATAATATAATAACCAAGGTTGGTGAACTGTAGAACAGAACTTTTACTGCTACAATTGTTCAATTTTTATCATAGATATATATACCTATATAATGTATATATATTATAAAATATCTTTAGAAAAGTTTCTGTTCTGCATATAGTTGAATTTTTCTTATACCCTATATATATACGTCTGTAATATTCATACCTAATGACGTAGAAATAATATTTATAAAAAATTGTACATACAATGTAAATATATATTTTTGTTATTACGTCAGTCTAAATTAGAATCGAATTAATTTTCGGACAGTTAATTATAACGAGTTTTATATATAGCTACCCCTTCGTGCCCGGCCGCGTACCCCCCGTAACAAATTAAACTTTCGGATAAACAATCGAGTCGTATATATATATACAGAAAGAGAAAGAGAAAAGGAGAAACTTCTGAAATTCCTAATTTAAATTTCTCCAATGAACAATAACAACAAAAATGAGAACAGAAGTTTTGTAAGAAAGAGAGAAGAAGAAATATGTATAAAAAATAGGTAAATAAAAATCGTATATACCTATATACATGTATTCATTCAGTTGTTCAACGAATTAATTTCAATGGGGTAAATAAATTATTATAAAACAGATGTTTTATAATAAATTTATGTACATAAAAAATTATACATGTATATACCGTGTTGTAGATATACGTACGAGTATAATGTGTGTTAAAATTTTATCGCTGTATGCTGATACAGATCATATATATGGTATATATATATACTTGTCCTGCAGAATTTCTGCAGTGTGTATATAGGTATATGGAGTTGCGATCTATGCTTCATGTACGTATAGCTCAGCTCGACGAGAATGATCACGAGTGCAAATACCCTTGAAGTAGATTAGGCACTTGGCATGGAAATGCAGTGGTGCATATAAATGATTATTTAAACAGCTATCCCCGGCCACTCTAGTACCTAGTCACGCGATTGCGTCGTATTGCTGCTCGTGACGGTGCTGGTGCAGCAATCTCTGTTGCAGAAACCAACGACAGCAGTTAAAGCACATACGATGATGATGACGATGATGATGATGATGATGATGATGCACGTATCGCTTATGTATATATACCTATGTATACCAAATAATCATTTGATCCGTGGAAGTTGGATTGCACCACGAAGATCAATAAAATTATATCGCAAATCCGTATTTGCTGACGACTTTTCGATCAAGCAGTCTCAAGAAGGTCGTTCGGTCTGCGATGCAGACGCCGGTCAAAAAACTCACTAGAACGTTCAAAGTCCGGCTAAGTTAAATGATCTTGAAAAATTGAAATTTTCAATGAACATCGTGAGTAAAATAAATATGATGTGGAAAAAAAATGGGGTAGCTCAGGGATAGATGTAGGTTTTTTTGTTTTTTCTTTTCTCTTTTGACGAAGGAATAGATAAATCGATCGGTCGCAGAACTATCTATAAATTGTTTCTTTTTTTTTTCTTCTTCTTCTTTCCATTATTTGTTTGCCTCTGTCTTCGCCCTTCGTCTATATACGTATAATATACTATACTAGCATCAGAGAAGAGTCGAACGATCTCTATACAACCTTATATATACCTACTACTATATTGTAGAATTGCGATGGGGAAACCCCAGCAGGATTCTATTTCGTTCCATTTCATTCCATTTTATTCCAAGCTGGACCGATTTTCAAAGCCTTATTTCAAGCTCCTTCCGAACCAGCAGCAGCAGCAGCAGCAGCAGCAGAAGCAGCAGTAGTAACGGCGGTAGGGACCGCGGCATCGCGAAGCCGCAGATAAACGCATTCGATTACACGGACACGAACGCCAAATCGAAGAGGACAGGGGGTGGAGGAGATCGACGAACAATAGCCCGACATACGTACGTACGTACGTACGTACCACTTATCGAATCGGCAGCAGCTATATGTAACTCGCGTTATCTATATACTATACATAGAGAATTCTGACAGAATCGAATCTTTCCAAATATATCGAGAGTGGACCCGTAATTACGAAAGATTCTTGGCTAACGGAATTCTGCAGCGAAACGATTCTTATTCTTCTTCTTTCAATCGTTCGTTTAATACTCCACCTCCACCCTGTTCAATATAACGTTCCTATAAATCTGATTATTGCTTCTGGTAACGGCGAAGGAATGAGAATTCGATAGAAAAAAAAAAAAATTCTATCGGTTAGATATCGGTATCAATATATATATATCTAACCCCGAACGATTTTAAGGAAGGGTGCACGCCAAGAGACAGATCCAGCTGTGTCCACTCTTCGTACGAATTATTCTGAAAACTTTACGAATTTAATTAATCATCGATCTGCTTTTCAAAATTCGGAATGCTTATTCCGAATGAGGCGAGAGAAATACGAATGAACAGGTTCTTAAATTTTTTCAAAGTTTGATCACTTCGGCTGATTATATGCGGGACTGAAACTGAATCTTTGTGTTTCAAACGACTCGCTTTACGTACCTCTACATGTATATGGGATGGCAGGTATACGTGTGTACTCTAAATATCGCCTGCATACCATAAACTACAAGTAGCCCAGGTATCTACAAAGCAGCCAGTAGCAGCCTCCGATTCGACAAGCCCTTCCGGAACTTCCTGTGAACCTTATTAACCTGGCACTTGAACTAACTTCGATGTTCAGAGTGTATAAACTCGCCGGAAGTGATACTGGAATATTCCTCCCCATTCCGTCCTGCGTTATACATACCTATATAGTTATATATATATATACGTATATGTATAGGTATATGTATATACATTATATCTCTCTGCTTGTTAATTTAGAAACAACAATTAATATACGACGGGACAAAGGAAACTCGCGATTCAACAAACATGCATCGCGTATTTAGTAATGGCCATATACACACTTTGTCAAGGTATAAGGGATGTTTTTGAGCACGGGGTTAAAACATAATATCATCCTTATATATACGCGTTCGCAGAGAGATATTTTCGTCTCCTTTTTCTTAATTTTATTTAATATTTCTTTCTCTGTTTTTTTTTTTTTTTTTCTACAGCCCTTAATTAATTATGATAATGATTCAAGTTTCGTGCGGCAATTAGGAGTTAAGACATGTCTGCTTCGTTCGTCGGACGTGACGGTTTAAAAGCCAAGGGGGCAGTAAACCCTGGATTTTTTTATTTTTTTTTTTATTCACTTTTCACTATTTTCTTCAACTTTCTGCCTGTTTTAAAGAAATAGAAAGAAAGAGAGATATTATTTGTAGTATACATCCATCTCGATTCAACATTCTTTGGTTATATTTATTTATTTTCGTTCCTGTGATCCAGAGGCTAAATAATGTCTCCCTGATGTCGTCAATTCATCACTCAGCGTGACCCTCTTATATTCTAACAAGTACGCGGTTGCTGCTTCTGCTGCTGCTGCTGCTGCTGCTGCTGCTGCTGCTGCTGCTGCACAGCCTAGCCAAGCCTCCCTTTCAAAATCCTTTTCACGTCCGCCAGGGCAACGAAACCGAATAAAAATTCTTCCGATGAACTCCGCGGTCTCGGGGCGTGCACAATTTACCATAAAATTCTGAAGCGCAGACATGGGTGGATTCTAGTTACAAGGAAAATCGAAGTGAAAGAAAGGAAAAAATGCAAAATCGAAATTTTTGATAAATTTTCAAAAATTTATTGTTTTTTTTTTCTCTCAGATTTGTTCTTTCTTCCTTACTTCGTGTCATACGTTTAAAAATGATGTCTGTCTTTTGTGCAGAGATGACGGTTACCTGGCAACCGGCTACCTCCCTAACTCTCTCTCCCTTTTCCCTTTTGGCTTTGCCTCCATTCTCGTCTCGCACCCTCTATTCTATATAAGCATCTTGGTATAGCGATAGGGACGTTGGTGCTGGTGCTGCTGCTGGTGCCACATCCGTTTACTCATTGTAATACGTATGTTAGATGAATATATAGTACATGGCGATACGTTTCATTCTAATAGATGAGATAGATGTGTATAGAGTTAAAACGATACGATAATATACCGTCGAGGATGGGATGATAGCTCCGGCGATGTTTTTAGAGAGTTTAATTTCTCTCACGTTGTGTGTGTGTGCGCGCGAGTGTAGGGTTGGTCGGGTAAACGGCGGTAGATCTCTCCTGGCAAAGTTTCGCGAAAGTGATAGCGTAAACAACGCGAGCCAAAGTAAACAGAAAGAATCAACGCCCGGATTTTACTTCCGAACAAGTAACTCGAGGAGTGTAAATTCTCAAGTGAAAAGACACCGTTAGCCGCCAAACGCGCGGGCACCACACCGTCGAACACGGGTTCCCGATATAGAGAAAGAGAAATAGAAAGAGAAAGAGAAAGAGAAAGAGGAAGAGGAAGAGGAAGAGGAAGAGGAAGAGGAAGAGGAAGAGGAAAAGGAAGACCCTAGAGACACCTCGAATGATCGTGAATCCAAACTAAACCCGAACGAAACCCCCAGCGAATGTTATTCTCTGCTTGTTTAGGATAAACCTAAATCGACCCAAGGCATGGCCACCGGTACTTCAGGCTTTACTTAACACCTGGTGAATTATCTGATAATTATTTTTCATCAAAACTCGCCAAAGGTTTACTTGGAGGAGAGAAGAAAAATATATGATGGTATATATAAATTATCAATCACGTTTCTGTTAAAAAATGAAAAATGAAAAATCTCAAAGCTTTATTACTTGTTCGTAGTAGTTGTACGATTTATATATACCCGTAAGATCGGGGGAAATTAACGCTGGTTAATACATCCAACTTCCGATATACCTCGACAAGGTAATTTATTTTCGTAAATTGCCTTGCAGCACAAAACGAAAGTTAATTTCTTCCTTGTAAAAGAGGCGAGGCTCTCTTGCAGATCCATTACAAACGCCAATCAAGAGTTTCGATTGCTATATCGAAGGTCGGTCAAAACTGGGGTGAAAATTATTATAGTAGAAGCTCTTGATGAATTCGTAGGGTATATTCGTTTAACGAGCCAATAATATTTCTGCCCGAAAAAAAAAATTCTTGTTCCATTATTATCATAATCAAGGTTCAAAAATCTTCGAACACACACAAAAAAAAATCAATCCACAAAAAATTCATCGACGATCGCGATCGGTTAATCCGCTGTGGAAAACCTCGTCTATATAACTAAACCGGACGAATTTTCAACGACATTGATGATTCTTTTTATTCTATTTTTCTATATATATTTCTATACGTGTGGGATGCTTTTTTTTTGTTTTTCATGTACCAATTTTTTGTGTTTTCTGTTTTCAGGCCGCCGCAATGTGGCCTGGGACGCTGCCGCTGGTGGTGTTGTTAACGGCGCTGCTACATCCATCAAGGTGAGTAGTCGTTGATTGATCATTTTCTCCGTAAATCAATAACCAATAAACGTGATGCAGGTGGGTGGGATTCGGGGTGTTTTTTCTTTCTTTTTCTTTTATTCTTTATTTCGGCATTACCCCTCGTCAATGCAGACGAGATGGCGCGTTGATTGCGTACATCGTACATACCGCACGTATCCTGTCATGAAAAATCAAAAAAGTAAAAGTACCGAAAACAAAATGAAGAAGAAAAAAAAAAAAAAAAAAGGTTGGAACGTAGCAGAACGAGCACGTCATACGTGTTCCTATAGCAAAAGAACCCCACTGGTGCTGCAACGAACGATTCCCACATAGAAAAAAAAAAAAAATGAAGGAAAATAATAAAACCGTTCAGAATATTTGTAAATTATACAGGGTATCTCGATTCCCTAAAGTAAAGGGTCACATACGCCTCTTATCCTGACTTGAATAGGCAGGCTCCCCCTTATATGAACCTCGCATACCAACCTATTGGAGCCTAGCGTTTCCTCGTCGCGGTTTCATCAGCAATCACCCCGAGGCTACCAGACCAGCTTAAATATTTCACCGGGTCCGCGGAACCTGAGTGTCGTGTGTCGCTTCCTCTTTGAAATACTTGAAATTTCTCTCCGGCGTATAAGTTTGGGAGGGATACACGCGTTCCCTGCTCGCGATACGAAATCGAGAACGATGAGAAGGTATCATTTGTCCCTTTTCGTTTGATCAGGAAACGATTCAGCGTATTGAACCGAGATTATAGGCAGATCTAGAGTCTGAAAGAAGAAAAAGAAAAAGAAGAAGAGGAAGAGGAAGAAGAAGAAGATTAAGAAAATGAAGAAGAAGAAGTCGAAGCGGGCTGTTGAACCTGCGAGTATAACACGTATACCTACGTTTCAATCAGTACAGTAGACAGAAGAGACAATCGCAGCGATGATGACGATGATGATCATACTATATCTGTATCATAGTAGAAAAACGTTTGTACATGTACAACGTGTGTATATGTATGTAGGTATATAACGTATATATACATATACAGGTTGGATTCTAATAACTCTTTGTACTCTTTCGGGATGAAAGAAACGACGCGGACGACCACCAACGGTGGGTGACAATGAGTGATGCGAGGGATGATGGGCACAAAGCGAGTCGGTAAATATTTGGCTCATAAATGTTGACATTATCCTGAACTCCGTTACGCCACGGTTGTTATATGGTGTGACAATGCCTGATCCCTCCGTCTTAAATCCTCGATCCCAAAACCTCAATCTCAACCTGAAACCCTTTACCTCTCACCTCCTGCACCCCTGGATATAAATCGAATTCTAAGATCGATATACGAGGACAGGTATTATTATAGGTATGGAGAAACTCCGAATTCGAGTGCAGGACAAAAACGCCCGCCATAGACAGATAACGGAATGAGATGGTTTAATTTATGCTGTGGCACGTTGGCCCCCGGTCTCTGTCCTACTCAGGGAATTAGTGGTTGTCACGCTATTAAAGGATCATCTCGTTGTATGGGTTATATATAGGGAGAGATAATATTATCCATCTTATTCGAAATAGGCAGGCTTCCAGGTAGTATCGTTCCTCGAGATAAGTCCTCGCGTATATAGCTTCTGCAGTTATTATATACAATATATTATATATCTGTACTATGTATCGATAGATGTAGCTAATTCCAAGGGGGATGTTATTTCGGATTGAACCGTGAACGGATCCCACCTCCTACTCGACCACCCACCGCAATTATAAGTATATCAGTATAGGTTTCGTATATACCGTTTTCGATTAGCCAACTTTGAGGTACAGCAGTCCTCTGAGACGAACGACCCCCGTGATAGATAAGCAGAGATATAGGTATATGTATAATGTATATATATATATGTATAGGTATATAACAGAGAGGTAAAGTTCTTCTACGTCCTGTACACCCGGGGGATCTTGTATCTCCCTGAAGGACAGCGTCCGAGAGGGTCTTCAGCCGGTGCCTGGCTAGCCCAACCCAACCCACCCCGACGTGTCGTAATTTAAAAGTCCAATGCCGGAAATTGCATCCGCTAGAGTTACGATGGCAGGGTAAAATCAATGCGCGGGATAGATTGGCGTGCACATGTTTGTATCGACCCTTAAACCATCATCGTTGCAGCGGAGGTGGAGTCTGGAGGCATCGAGGATGCGGAGGACACGTTTATGTGACACGCGTTGCGGTTCTGTGGTTTTACGCTGCACATCTGCACGCCAAATTATAATCTATATATAGGTATAATAATTAATTTATCTTGTCAACTCAGCAGCTATATATGGATATATATATATACTATATATAGTTCAAAGATTATACTATGTCAGCGAAGTTGTGTCAATTATAACGTACGAATGAATAATGTCTGATCTCGCAATCACATTAATCGTACGATTAATCAATCGGTGCGGAAACTTTAATGTCTCCAAGAGACTGATGCAGCTCCGCGATCGACTGCAACGATGTAGCTTTCGAATTTCAATGGCTATGGGTACGGGTGCGAGTCCGGACAACCCATCGCTTCTATTACGCACACAGATACACATAGGGGTAATCCAGTTTCTATGTAAATTGCATCCAAGAGCGACAGAGAGACAGAGAGAGCGACAGAGAGAGAGAGAGAGTAGCTGCGGGCAGCAACAGCTGTCGCCAATCCAGTTACTGTTACCAGGAGATAAATTTCCTAGTCATTTCGTGGTCTGCAGTTGATAGTTGACCCTACTCGAGATCGTAGCTGGTACTGGGTTCCGATGCTGCAGTGGCATAGGCATACGTTATCAGATGTGCGAAAGGTTTTTTTTTTATATTATTTACTTTTCCGAAAGGTCGTCGTGCGGTGTGCACCTATTAAACACACTAATTTGGAATCTCATTAGAAACTTGTAAAGCGCATTTGATAATCAGTCTGCACATTATAGGCATATATATACATATATACAAGCGTACATTAGTATTCGTAGATGTGGATGTATACGTGTACTGCATATATTACATTCATGTATATATGCGGGGGCGCGTATATATCTGGACCCGGAGGATCCTCTCATTAACACGGCACCGCGCCCTCATTAACTCTTCGCTCTTCGAAGTCTCTCCCTACCTATGACCCCCCCCCCCCCCCCCCCCCCTCTTTCGTCCCTCTGCCTCGTGGTCGTCGCGGAGCCCGTTCAGAATCACCCCTCGGCACCCTATACTTGATGGATCTCGTGCGCACGCTAATTGTTTACCCATCATGCCTTATTATTAGCACAATGTGTAAGTGGGGTAAAGGACTCGGGGTGCTGCCGATGGTGGTGATGGTGGTGTAGGTTATAGCTGACAGGGAAGAGGTGTGTAGTGGTCTGTGACCTCTATTCAAGAGAAAGAGAGAGAGAGAGATGCAGAGAGAGTGGAGAGAGTCAATCTGGAATTCAATAATGCGCCAGGCTCTTCCCGGCATGGGGCACGGGCATGACGATCGAACTAGTAGGAGTATAAGGTCTTTTTGAGGAAATAAATCAGTCAGTTAGAAATCCAAGCAGCAGCAGGAGGAGGAACCAGAACGGATTCGCACATCTCCCCCCCCCCCCTCCGCTTGTATATTGATTTCTCAATCTACTAACCCCCAAGTATCGACCCTGTGACTGATGGCCAATTCGATCCTCGTTCCTTTGTATAGAACCGCAACTCGGTTCAGGTTCAGTTATGTCCTGCACTAAATTCAGACAGAGAAAAAAAAAAATAAAGACCATACCATACCCTTGTTATTTATTTACTTATTTATTTATTTTTTTGCAATTTTACACCCTCTATAAGAACACTATTTTACAGTGTGGTTCGTGTTACCATATCGAGTATATATGAAATTTATTATATCCACTAGTTTTTAATACCACACATGGGTATGTAGTATATGTGTATCTGTAAGTCGAGAGAATTAGCTAACGATTATAGCCATTATAATGGCTCGATCGCGATCGTATGGCTGTAACTTTAATCTATCAAAGGTATTTTTTAATGATAGGTTTTTCATTATGGTATCGGGCCGATGAATATCCCATACTACGAACTAATTCCCACTGAAGGTTCAGCTTAGTGGATAGGTATAAATTTAATCGTAGGTAGGTATATAGGAATTTTATATCGGAATACTGAAATTCTGCGGATATGGTGTGAAAAAAAAAAAAAATACAATAAATAGAAAACCGCGATAGATTTTTTTGACTTTTTACAAAAAAATTGACCAGCTCATATCTCTGCTCGTAGTATTTGTTTGGTTTTTTTCATCCCTTTTCCGCGGCCAGGAGAGTTCCCGTTTGTTACCAAAGCCAGAGAACAGATGCCCGGATCACAGGCCTACTTGTTATTTATGGACATACCTCCGCACGCCTTCAATCCCTTTAGCTGCTACGAGTGAGACTGCATTTAACAACGAGTTCATATCCGCGGATTTTGGTTAGTCAACTGAACACGGGGAGGTTGGATTGAAGTTTCCGAATTTTTTTTAAAGTTCCGAAGGATCAAAGTCGCGAATTCGTTTTAGACCATTTCGAATTTTTGCAGAAATGTTGAAGATTATAATTCGGAAAGATCGTAATGCAGATATCTGAAGAAAAAAAAACTCGGAAAGTCCATGAATCCGAAAATTCAATTCAAATTTCAAATTCCAGAGTTTCGGCCTTATTCGGATCCTACTTCAGCTTTCCGGATTATGAAACTTCGATGTTTTTCGATTTGAAGTTTCTTAAATTGACTATGCAGATAGGATTTTTAGAATCTAAAACTTCGACGGAACCAAGTAAATTGAATGAAGCGAGTCAGATATTTCAGTGCATAGTCACGAGGTATAAACCGGCTGATGTCGCTAAAACTTGGGTAAGAAATTCCTGAGAGACGGGGGTTGAGTCGTAAAAAATTTAACGGGTTCAAGGTAAAGGCTTGTTCCCGCATCTTATTCCGCGCGAATAGGGCAGATGGTGTGGTAGCACCATTCGCGGACGAGGATGCTGTGTATGTATGTATTGTAAACATTTTTACGGGAGAGAGCTCGAAACGTGGAGGTCGTGGTTCGGATTATGTGAAAACAAACTCCGTTCTCCGTTCTCCGCTCTGCTTTGTTCTCTGCTCTCCTATCCGCGCTGGCTACAGGCTCTGGTGAACTTTTTTTATTGCCAGAGATATATCCCTTAGTCGAGGGTGTCTACTAGCGAGCTAGGCCAAACAAGACTGTGGGGTTACAATGCTGCCTATAGCTGAGTATCTATCGGTACTTTTCACCCTTGCTCCAGAGGTTCTATTGTTGCACTGGTCCTGGTACCTCGAGAACCACCACGACTGGCACCTTCCTCGCTTCTTATTCTCATTCTTCTTGTTCATCTTGTTCTTATCCCTTGTTCTCTCTTTCTCTCTCTATTTTCTATCTTTCTCTCTCGGTTTCTCTCGCACCCCGAAGGCTCGGGCGAACCCAAGATAAACACTAAACCGCAGCTGAGGTAGATATACATATGTATATCACCACCCGCTACACCGTGTCTGAGGGGTGTTTTGGTGTCCAGGTGTCTGCGGGTAATTTTAGGTAGAGAGAGTGAGAGATACCGAGAGCGTGAGCGTGAGCGTTTTGCGTGGGCAAAACGGGTGTCTACACCAAGGTTTAGGGTTGTCTCTAAATGCCCGGGGTGTTTTAGGTTAAATATTTACAACCCAGTTTTCGCTGAGTAAGGTGCGTCGATGCGGGAGAACCTTTTTGGGAATCTTGCTCCTCTCTCTGATACACGACCAGTAGGGTTTTTTTTTTTTTTCTTTCTCTTCATTTTTTGTCACACAGTCTTCGTTACGCCCGTTGACCATCGTCGTCGGTTGTCGTTTCGCAGTACTCGTTGTGAAAAAATAAAAATAAAAAATAAAAAATAAAATTCAAAGGCAATCTTGGTCTACCTCGTATCTTCGACTCTCGATACTCTCACACACATCGGACCTTTATTCAAAAAGAAGTACCCGTCCAACCCTCCAGAGTTTTTTTGATCATGTGGAGGAAAGGGAAAGTCGGATTCATGAACTCGCCTCCTTCTCCGACGTAGGTATGTTATCCGTGTAGTACCTACATGAGACTATAACTCACGCCAGTTCGGGGATAGGCAATTGATTATTGTCCTGGATACAGTCTCTCCTCTCTCCTCTCTTCTCTCTTCTCTCTTCCCTTTACACCCTCGCCCCGTGCACTTCGCTGATATAGTATACCTATACATAAACAGCGCCTACCGTTCTACCCGCTCGTCTACCCCCGAAAAAGCTCTCTTTGATCGTTACAAAGCATTGCTTCTGAGCTTTGATAATTGGCTCTATAACGGTGGTTCGGGGGCGAAGGAATTTTCGAAGGTTGACTTTGTCCTCTCGCTCTCGCTCTCGCTCTCTTCACTCTTCCACTCTTCGCTCTCCGCTCTTAGCTTGTACGTTTAATCGGAGTAGGATAGTCCGCTAACTAAAAGGTGTTTATAATTGTTTACCGTGAAGTTACGACACGCGGTTAAATTTCGAAATAAATATACTTCTTCTATCTCATTACGATAATTAGAAAATCGTCATTTCATTCGAATGGATTTCAAACCCCGCATGGGAATTTCGTGATAAGGTTTCAATTAGCGTTGTAAAGACAGACACGCGGCTACTACTGCGATGTGAGTAGAAATTGGGGAGGATGAGAGAAGAAGGGAAGGGAGTAAAAACAGCAGTTCTACACAAAACACATTTCGATGGTTCACAGAGTCAGTCTGATTAATGCCACTGCGAGCTTGGATATTGATGAAACGGCTCCGCTCATCGGGTAGACCCGGTGTGTCGGTTTGGGTCGGGTCGTTGAGATGACGAAGCGACGAGGAAGGGGGCGAAATTGGGGCCGGGAGTTGGGGGCGAGCTCTCTACTTCCTTAATACATCCCTAATACATTCTCCCCGACCTAAAAACATAACATCGGCTTATTGTGATTAATGTCGTTGTCGATTGCTGCACCATTGAAGTGTTTGCCGATCCATCAATCCGAAAAATCTTTTTTTCAACTCAAACCCGACTACCCCCGTCCACTCGGCGCGTTTCAAACTGTTTAGGGTGAGATTTTAATACGCTGAACCGTCGGTAAACAGTGTCTAATTTAAATTTTCACGGTGGAGTGTTATGTTAACGATTCTCTCCGTTTTATTAGCGGTTCAGGTGCGATAGGTACCTAATTACATAATCACAAATTACAAATTGCAGAGTATATATAAGAGAGCCCTTCGAGCGAATTATCTTTCTTTCTTCTTCTTTTATTATACACTTTTAGTAGAGATTTTATTATCCATACGATACGTCAGATTATCCTCGACGCGTTGACGTGTCTCTGGTTTATACTCATTCCGTTTACGTCTCATAGAGAGATTAGGGTTGATCGATCGGATTATAATAGTATATACCGAATGCATGGAACATATCGAAACGGAATAATATCACAAATTATATACCCTAAAGTATTTTCGGTTGGTTTATATTACAGGAATACCATTGCGTGCCATAAAATCCGTTTATATGTATAAACGGCGGTAGTAAGAAACACCCCTCCGCGTTACTTTATGAATAGAAAAAGTGAAAAAAGTAAAAAAAAAAAAAAAAAAAAAAGAAGGAATATGCTTAGCAATTAACCCAGAAAAGCCTCAGCGACGTCTCTCGCTAATGTTATTCCTTAATTGAAACCACTTCAAACTGAAGCCAACTCACCGTACGAGAAACACGTTTACACACACGTATAGGTATAACAAAATATTTGAGCGTTTTTTTTTTTTTCTTCAGTTCGTTATTCAGATTCAATTTCAGTTTTGTATATTTTTTTTCTCTTTCGTTTTTACACATTCTATGGCTTGACGATTATGGGGGTGTAATTTTTACGGATGTTCCGGTCTTTTTCCATTTTTTGGTTTTTTCTATTTCGTTTCTTTCCTGTTCGTAATGAAGAAAAATAAATCAAAAAACGAAAGAGAGTATAAAACGAAAAACAAAAAGACTCACATTTTTTTTTTTTTTTACTTCTCGAGACAGTCGAAAGAAATTCTCTAATATCTTGTCAACCGTCAGATCCGTTTCGAGAGGCATATTTTCTATGGCAATAACGTATTTCTTTCTCGCCCTTCGCCTTATAGGTACGTTGACGCTCTACTCTGCTCTCTTCTCCTCTTCTCTCCTTATACCACCCGTTTCTGAACGCATAGTTGCGAAGGAGCTGTTTTCTCGTAATTCCGGTGGCTTTTGCCACCTCCCTCTACTAAACTTTGGCAAGGGTATTAATTCCTTAGCCAAAGTACAGACCAGGACCAGCGAACAGCATCGCCACCAGCATGTCTTTGACATTTTCGTTAACGCCATGAAACAAGTCGAGCAGCAGCTCTCTCCTTTATAATTTTACCTATACCAAAATATGTATATATTAGTGACTATATACATACGTATATAAGCGTGCTTCTATATACATCCACAGTATATACAGGTATATGTATACTGTAGTAATAAAGGAAGAAAAAAAAAAATTGAAAATGTACCAACTATAGTAGTTACTTCTTCTCTGTATCAAAATTATACGTTCGAAATTTATGAATATTTACGGAAAAAATAAAAAAAAATGGGTCAATGAGTAAACTGTGCCAATTTCTAGTCCTACTTGTACGTACGTAGGTAGGTACTACGTACCTACGATTGTTATGGTAACGAGTTCCGCTCTACGACAGCAACTGCAGCAACGACAAGAGAAGTTTATGAAAATTTCTCTCCTCGCGAGAAAATATGTACATATGTAGTCGTACTCTTTAATTAACGAAGTATTATTGTTACGTATATAGGTATAGTAGTTCTGAAAAGATAAATCTGTACATATAGGCTAGGTATACCTATAACGTGCAATTATGACCGAAGATGTTATAGTCTTTGGCTATAAATTAACAATCATATATCTCATATTATCTTCCGTTTTTGACCAAATTTTTATGATTCCAGATGTACGCAGGCCAAGGTGAACTTCAGGGAGAAGGAGAAACAGGTATTGGACAACATACTTGGCCCGGGACGTTACGACGCTCGTATACGACCGAGCGGCGAAAACGGGACGGGTAAGTAGTCAGAATTTAGATATTTTGGGTTATTTGGGATAAGAATTAGGTACGGGAGTTGGGCGGTGAGGGGCGGGGGGCGGGGGTAATCACGCTCGCGGGATGGTCCAGAGAGGGCGACGTCTTTTTGATCGTGATGGCGAGAGCGAAAGAAGACGGAGAGAGAGAGAATGAGAGAGAGCGAGGAGGGGGGGAAAAAAGTAATAATAATAATGATAATATATAAGAAATAAGATATAAAATACCTTACACCTATATGTATACATAATGAAAAAATAAAAAATAAACGAAGAGATGAGAGGAAAAAATATATTCGAGTCGCACCTCGAGTGATGAAAAAAAAAATTTTTAAATACGACGACGACGACGACGACGACGACGACGACGACGACGACGACGACGACGACGACGACGACGACGACGACGACGACGACGACGACGACGACGACGACGACGACGACGACGACGACGACGAAGTTCCTTCGATCCTTATCTTCTATCTCGTTGTTGGGCGGGGTGAAAAAAAAAAAAAAAAAAAAACGGAGAAAAGGAAAGCTTTTTTTTTTCGTCTTCTTCTTCTTCTTCGTTTTCATGTAAACCTATTTCAACGACAAATTGAATAAACCTTGTTGTACATATTTTCAATTTCAAATTTTTATTCCCGCCGTTACCGTCACCGCACCCCCGCCTCCGACGCCGACGCCGACGCCGACGTCGACGTCGACGTCGTTGATGCTTGGCTTTACACTGCAAACAGCAGTTGATAGCGCATATTGATCAGGGCATATATTAAATTTTAATCCGCAGGAGCTGAAAATCGTACCGTTAAATAATACAGGAGCAAGTGCTACATAGATAGATATACAATATATACAAAAATATATATAAGATTTACGTATATATGCAAGAATTTCGAATAAATTTTATTTTTATGTTACTTATATCTCTCTCTTTTTTCTTTATTCATTTTTTTTTTTCTTCTATTTTCCTTATAGCCAAACGTACGAAAAATCTTTATACCATACCGTATTATACGGTATATGTATATAGGTGTATGTACCGAAAATTCGCGTGTTCAAAAGTTATTTAAGGAAAGTCGTAAGGAAACGTCGCCTCTCCTTTTACCGGGCCCCCCCACGTTCGTTCGTTCGTTCGTTTGTTCGGTTGTTCGTTAGGCTCTGTAAACATAGAGAATAACGTTTCCTCCCGAGAATTTACCACCTTTCGAAGAGAGAGAGAGAGAGAGAGGGAGAGAGAAGAAAAAAAACAATAATAATAATAATACTGATAATGAGAAAAAAAAAAAAAAATCAAGATTACGCGCAAACATGAAATTTTTCCTTTCCCTTTTACTCGAAAAAAAAAAAAAAAAAATTTTTATCAAGTATGTATGTACGTATATATACATATATACATACCTTTAAGATATGATTCTCGTATTTGTCTCTAAATTTGTACAAGCTAAAAGCTCAGAGCTAAAAAAAAAAAAAATTTATCCTCGACTATAAGTTAATTTTGTTCGGTAATAATTTCTATTTAAGCGAATTTTTCAAAATTTCCGAAAACGAGTCTCTTAATGTTTCATTACGGGTAGGTGGGTAGGTAGGTTGGTGGGTATGTACATAAACATACATTTACCGTATATATACATATGTATAATAATATAGTTAAATCACAAAATTCCTGTGCCCCACGCCCTTTGTACCTATGTATGTGGGTATAATGTATGTCTGCTGTTGAGAGGAGGCGCGCATTAAGCCTGGCGCATTAAACATGGTTATTAATAATAAAAATAAAAAAATATATATATATATACATACATATATGTATACACTGTATATATATATATATATATATATATATATATATATATATATATGAGCAGGGTGGAATTTAAAAATTAAAGAACCTGCACTCGGACTTGAAATATTTTTTATCCCCGACAAAGGGTACCGGCGCTATATACCTAAAGTACATAATTCGAGCGCGCGCGCGGAAACCTTTGTACCGTTTTGCGCAATACAACAAGAAATATAAGGTAAAACAAAAAAAAAAAAAAAAAAAAAAAAAAACTTACATGAAAGTACCTCTATGTTATATACGTATAATGAAAAATACCTTCGTATGATATCCTTGACCCAAAAATATTACTATAGTGGGAAAAGAAACGTGCAGTTGAATTAATAAAAATTTCTCCGAAAGAGGAGAATTAGAATTGTTACAGTTTTTTTCTTCTTTAACATTATATGTAAATTATTTAAATTATACCTATATACACAGGTATATATATATATATATATATATATCTTAGGGGCAACGTCGTAGATATATAAATTCGAACGTTAAAATACGAATTCGAATTATTTGAAAAGATGCTTGATGGTTATATATATCGTGGAGCGATAAAATAAGATCGGTTTATTTAATTCATACTACACTTCAATTTTATATATATATCCTGATATTTAGGTTCAGGTTCAGGTTTAGGTACGTGTACATACATACGTTACCTACCTACCTTATTCTACCTATCTGCCAAAGATACATTCGCGATACGACGCGTTACTACATCGTTTCCATAAACCAGTCAACATTTATGGCGGGTTTTCTCTCCATCCAACTCACCCAGACCCCGAACCTCACCCATAACCCTCATGCCCTTACGAATTCGAAAGCAATCTATCAAGTGGTACTCGCGCTACGAGCTGCTACCTACATATATATATATATATATATATATATATATATATATATATATATATATATACATACATATATACATTTATTCCTCTATATTACGTCTTACATACATATACCTGTAGGTATATATTTACTGTATATAGACGATATGTACTTGAATATGTTTTTTGCAATATAAATTACAACGCACAAAAAAATAAATAAATATCGATATTATCTACAGATTATGTAAATATTATCTCGGTTTCAATTGATATGCGAAGAGAGAGAGAGAGAGAGAGAGAGAGAGAGAGAGAGAGAGAGAGAGAGATAGAAAGGGTGAGGGGGAAATTGGCTCATCTTCTAATTCGCGTTTATAAGGGGTGCTGCCGCATCTACTATACTCGGAAATTATACAAACTTCTAATTTGTTGGATGAAGATAACGACGCGACTCGGAGCGAAGTGAAGCCGAGCCAAGCTCAAGCCATGCCATGCTATGCCTTGTCCTTAGCAAAACCCAAGCCAACCGAACCGGAGCGAAGCTGTATAGCCAAAGCCTGCATGGGCTAGATGCTTCAAAGTTTTGAATTTAAATTCGACTTTAACACGTCTACGTGCTGCTAATTTCGGGATAAGATATCGCATATATTATATTAACCATATCCGTACACGCCGTACATGTATAACCACCCAACTACCCCAGAACTAGACAAATTTGTACGGGAATTTAAGTCTGTAATTGTACCGATAACGCAGATTCGCGATTAACACATCGGATCCGTCACCAAAGTCGTTGATTATAAAATGAAATTAATTTATAATACGTCTAGAGTCTCGTACGTTGAAAGATATGCGCGTGATAAATCGGGTCAATTAATTATGAGAGGAAAAGAAAAAAATGGAGAACAATGTAAAGAGAGAAATTCATGAGAATAGCTCGGGCATGAATAAAGAGGCTGAGGAAAGAAACACGCAACTGCGGGCACCGCAGCCCTCTAGTTCTTTGAATAAGGGTTGATACGTCCTCCTCATACCGAGGTGCAGTAAATAAGGTGGAATCTAGGGGCAGGATGCGTAGGTAAAATTGAGCAATAGATCACCTGGTTTTCGAGAGTCTCGGACGTATAAATTTTCCACCTTGTATCTATCTACGCGTCTTTCTGTGCGATATATAGGGTGGACCAAAATGAAAGGTGTCCTGGAGGAGGTCGAACCGAGTAAATTCGCCCGAAGAACATGGGGTCTGCGAAGTCGCGTTCGCGAGATATCACGGGTTAAAAAAAAAGTAGCGCTTTGCGCCGCGTCGAGGCGGCGCAAAGCGCTACTTTTTTTTAACCCGTGATATCTCGCGAACGCGACTTCGCAGACCCCATGTTCTTCGGGCAAATTTACTCGGTTCGACCTCCTCTAGGACACCTTTCATTTTGGAAATTTAGTTCTGGGACACCCTGTACATACGTATCCTTCTATCTATCCATCTACCCACCCATCAACCGACCTACGTACGTATGTATGTACGTACATGGAACCGCTCACGTCATATAACATATTCCGCAACGCCCCGACCGATAATTCAATATGGATGGATGGGGGTGGCGGGCTTAATTCGTTTTGTTGCGCGTGTCTCGGTATATATATATATATATATTCAACTAGGGTATATAACTATGTGACGACGTATAATTAACCGATATATTCACTCTCGACACAAAGAGGCACATATCCACCCGCCTCATGGTATATAATACGTCAATTCGTTTTGAACCAATTTTGTAAATTTTCTTTTCTTTTACTCTTCTCCATGGATATGAGGTTGAGTCCGTATCGGATAACGCCAATCGAAATTATTTTCTAATCTATGATACGAATCGGCTCCGTATATGAGATCGTTTTTCAAAATCTAATTCCGAATATCATCCCTAATCCGTGCGAGGTTGGAAAAAAAGTATTCCGAGAAACGTTTTTTTACAGAGAACTTTCTTTTCTACTCTTTCCTTCTCTATTTCTTTTTTTTTTTTTTTTGATTTTTATTCGGGGATCTGTACCGTACGTTGATGAAGGTGTTCGCGATGGTTTGAGGTGGGGTTCGGGTAGGTAAAAAGGGGTTCCGCAAAATACAGAGAAGGTTGAAGAGAAAAAGGAAATTGAATATCAACATCCCGCGAAACTCTATGCCCCGCCGGGTCTCGCTACGACGTTGCAGGGTGGATCCTGAATTAAAGAAGGGACCTTTTTGGCGCCCACCTTAGAGAAAAAAAAAAAAAAAAAAGAAAAAACCCGGTGCGCAGGGCGCGCTCCGTGACGACGATCGCCAAACTAACTCCCAAGTAACTCCAATCCCAGGGTACGTCGTCCGGAAAGATTGAATGTGCCCCATGTGAACGCGGAGGAGGATATACACGCTCCTCAGGGTTTAGGGGGTCAGGTATAGTTGTACAGGTTCACGCCGGAGCTGTTATACAGGGGGGGGGGGGGGGGGGGGGGAGGGGGTTGCTATCCTAATTTACTTCACGCTCACGCAAACTGACTAAGAATAAAAAAAAAAAACAGAAATTTCGTCAAGTAGGAAAGAAAAGAAAAAGAAAAAGAAAGGGAAAGATACTTGTGACTATACGAAATGGTGTGACTGCGGTGGATGTACCTACGTACCCTGCATGCTTGAACAAAGTCTAACACTAGATATCATGTGCGGGTCCGATAAATAAGTTTTCTCGTATAGAGGGTTATAGGGGTTCGAGATTCGCTTTGATCTCTCCGTGAACGAGACGGTATCTATCTGCCTACCGTCATGTATGTATATTTCGATGAGAGTGATCTACTTTTTTCGGGGTTTCAAAGAAGCCGGTAGACGAAGAAGAAGAAGAAGATGTGCAGAGACACCCAGCGTACCGGAAACTGGAAATACGTATATTCAGAGAGATCCGTACCTTTTTTTTTTTTCTTTTTCTTTTCTTTTTCTTTCGGGAAGGATGGTCTTGGTTTCAGTCTCGCGAGTAAAAAAAAATAAAAAATAAACGCTAAAAGAAGCCGGCCAGCTAGCTAAACTGCAAGGGAGATAAAAATGGCTTATCTTATACCATCAGCTACACTCGCACTGCTTTTACTCTCGTCGTGTATATTGTACGTATAGACAGGTATACGAATACCTAGACGGTTTGTTGGTGCGGCCTTGCCTCGACTTTCCTTTCCTTTCCTTGGCTTTCCTCGCCTTGCCTTACCGGCTCCAACACAGTTTCAGCCTTTTCAAGGCACTCTACTTTCCTGGCACATCGTTAGCGCCACTTATCGTCGGTTCCAGCCTACAGCTCTACACCGAGAGACTGCTTGCTGCTGCTGAAGCTGCTGCTGCTACTGCCGCTGCCTAGCCTACTAGAGACTTATCTCTCTGACCCCGTGCGCTGCGAGTCGCGACGCCCTCGCTTTCTTAACTATTATACACCCTTATAGCAACTATGTGATGTGCTGAGGGTTAATCAGCTCTTGGAGTACGTTTTATACTTCGATTGTCCGGTTTTAAGTGAACCAAAAAAAAAAAAAAAAAAGTGCATATCTGCGAAGACCGTGTATAGGTACGAGCGTATATATATATACCAGCACGGTTTCACGAATTTATTAAAGCGTTATTTTATCACATACATATATGTATATTTATATACATATACATACTGTAACAAATTCCATTCGCTTATATTAGTACGAAATTCCACATCCGAGGAAAATGAAAAAAAAAAAAAAAAAAATTCTATCCACTTAGGATATACTTAGTATGTTCACATGTGTAGGTATATGTATAATACACTCCCGAGGATGTGTATTGTTTTATTAGAAAATCTTCTCTGTCAGTCAGAAGTTATTAAATTCCGTTCATATAGCCTTCGGGGGTAGGGTATTATACAGAAACAATTTAAATACCGACATACCATACATAGGTATATACCTATAGTTATACATATATCAACAAATAATATTCTGATAATTGAAATCAATCGATTGAAGCTGGTTTTTTTTTTTCTTAATTCTGTATACTTTTTCGTTTGTTCGATAATGACGAAACCGAAACAGGGGTTCTTCGTTTTACCCTGTGGAAAGAAAAAAAATAAAAAATTTTCTTAAAGTAAAATATAAATCCTCTAACCAGAGTACCTTTTAGCTTATCTTGTAGTTAATTGTTACGATGGGGCCATTTTTCTTAATAACATCCTTCTAGTGGGGTAGTACCATTCCCCCTCTGACCCCTCGCCACCCTTTGCCCGTGTACCCTCATCCCTTCAACTATCTTGGACAGACTTTAGCGGGTACATCATTTTCTGGAAGACTTGCGATGGCCCGAGATAGATATAGGTATATATATACGAAGAAGCGGGAATGAGGAAGGAGAACAGGCTCAGGTTTTCGAGCGAGAGATTCGAAGATTTTAATTCAAAATCTATGATAATGAAGTATTTATTTATCAAAAAAAAAAAAAAAAAGAAAAAAGGAAGAAAGAAAATGAATATGGGGCATTATAATAATAAATGCGAAAGAAAAGGTCCTAATAAACCATACATAATTATATATAATCTTAATCGATGATATTATTATTATATATCTCGTATACATATTATACGCTAATTATTTTTCTAATAATTATTATTCATAATATACATATATACTATATATATAATATGTAATAAATAATTGACATCAGCATCGTCACTGTCACAGTCGTCATAATTATTTTCATAAATATTACATCAAACAACACACGTCTGTCGTTATATACCTACGTATGTGTATAACATTATAGGTATAACTATATTATATATACATATGTAGGTGTCGAT
The DNA here is from genome assembly GCA_949628255.1 of Macrophya alboannulata. Taxonomy (NCBI): domain Eukaryota; kingdom Metazoa; phylum Arthropoda; class Insecta; order Hymenoptera; family Tenthredinidae; genus Macrophya; species Macrophya alboannulata. The sequence continues at coordinate 544,409 of OX451213.1, forward strand.
GTGCGTTGGTGTGTGTTTGTGTTCTTTAAAAAAAAAAACCAAAAGAAAAAATTATTTTTATATACTTCATGTACCTATTATATAAATTTCGACCGAAGTGTTCGCTTCAACCCTTATTCCTAAGGATATGTAACGATTACAAGGATGGTGTTTTCATTTTTATCATTATTTTATTATTATAACAAACGAAATCGGAGAGAATTAGGGAAAACATTCGAAGATAATCTGTAAGTTATGCTCTTTTGTCGTGTACGGTTTTTTTTTTTTTTTTTTTTTGAAATTTATTAAAAAATGGCAACGGTCCCTGGCACGATCTGACTATACCTCTCCTCTCCCTACCCCCCTTTTAATTTAATTTTTAACGAGAAAACAGATTCGATTACATGTGAAATAGGGGAATCAATAAACATATTTATTGGCAAGGGTATATAGAATATGAACGAGGGGTAATACGATAAGCCTGCAGTTAAAAGAGGATTTCGTTTTTTGCTATATTTTATCCTTATTTCCAAACGAATGGAAGAGGCAAAAAACAAAAAAAAAAATATTTTTTCACTTAAATGAATGAAACTCGTTGATTTCGACAATTGATTCGATACTTTGTGAATCTGATGAATCTTTGAATTGCTCACACTCCAACGTACCCTGCACCCACTACACATCGTAGATTGACTCGCATTAAGGGGCTGTGTTATTTTTGCCCTTAGATGGGCCGGCCATTGTCCGGGTTAACCTGTTTGTACGAAGCATTGCAACAATTAGTGACATCAAGATGGTAAGTACATAATTATCAGCGGAAAACGTCTTCGGGGTTTCGCTTCCGCCTAGGTGCAAGTAGGTAGAGTTCAGTTCAGTTCAGTTCAGTTCAATTCAGTTCAGTTCAGTTCAGTTCAGTTCAGTTCAGTTCAGTTCAGTTCAATTGAGTTTAGTTCGATTCAATTGAGTTAAGTTTAATTACAAGTTCAAGTTAAATAGTAGCTATTGTCATATAATATGAGATACCATGCTACTCAAGAAAAGCCATATAAATATACTATATGTACATCCCAAGCATCAAATTAATCACTAAACGCATATATAAGGCGCATATTATATATGTATATACCCAATGATCATTATAATTAATAATTCGTAATAATAATAAGAATAAAAAAAAAAAAAAACAACGCTCTCGTGTGTAATTTTTCGAAATTTTCTTCTTCTTCTTCTTCTTCTTCTTCTTCTTCTTCTTCGTTCTTTTTATTTTCTACTGTTTTTTTCTCTTTTCCTTTCTCTTCCATCGTGGTATATAATGATCAAACGGTGTATAAATATCATATCCAATATGTTACATCTTGCATCACGTTATACCCTTGTGATTTATACTTTAATACCATATTTTCAATCCTATATTATTATAATAGAGTTTAGATAGCGCGGCATGCGGCAAAAGTCTATGACATCATCATCATCATCATCATCATCATCATCATCATCATCATCATCATCATCATCATCATCATCATCATCATCATCATCATCATCATACCTTTTCAGCTTGCACTTTTCAGCAACGTCACACGTATAGATCTACTATCTCCTATACTTGATCAGGGGTTGGTAACAATACCTAGTTTCATTTACAATCAAACATTTAAACCATCAGAGGCAATTTTTTTTTAATTTTTTTTCGATTTTTGACTATTCTTATCTTTTTTTTTTCTCCTTCTCTGTATTCATTATCATCATATTATATGTATAGATGAACGATAGAATACACGAAACAATTTTTATTTTTTTGGTTCTTGTTCTTCTCCCCCGCATCTCATAACAAATATATATACGTATGGGATATTTCATGTGACTTTAGCCACCCAAAACTGATGACTCAACTTCGAAAAATGATCTACAGATTCGGGTATAATTAAGTATAATTTTTCTGCCAAGTGTAACGGCCCTTTTATACCCCAATTCGTAGAAAATTTTTGTGGTTTAGTCATTTTTTGGTCGGCTTGAGTCACGTGGAATAGTCCCACATACATATTTAAATGTATACATAAAATTCTTGAGACAAAATTTTGGTCTAGTTGACTACACTTCAACCCTATACTCGCATTTACCGAGAGGAGAAATTAATTGGCTTGGAAAGGTCGCACTTGTATTACATATATACATATATACCCATAGTATATATATGTATATGTATATACAGAGAGAGAGAGAGAGAGAGAGATTTAGTTTTCGCCCGACTGCAGATCTGGACCCAGTAAACTGCGTGTAACGGACAGATACGGGATTAACCTTTCTGCAAATAGCGAGAATACCGCCTCGTACCTGTATATCGTATACATGTACATACATGTACACGAGGTATACAACACACCTATATACATACGTTTGATTTATGCATAGAATTGTATATAACTCGCGAGTGATTGGCCCGTGAAAATGTGAAGGAAGAAGTAGGTATATATATATAACGACTGTAATTTATACGTCGTGATATATGCGATGATACTGTCGACGCATTTGTGTGTATTTATAGTGAAACCGGCGAAAAGGAGAAGGAGATATAGAGAGAAAATGAGGAAAAGAAAATTGAAAAAAAAGAGAGAGAGAGAGAGAGAGAGAGAGAGGAAAAAAAGAAGAAATTATAGTCACACCGTCGCGTAAGTTGAAGAAAGTCTACTGTCACGCGAGGTAAGAAGACTAGGGCGAAATCAGAGAAAATCGGAGGGGGATGTTTTTGCTTGGCCAGCGTCTTGTCCTGGTTCATGTAGGGCGGCTTTCCACCCAAACACTCTGTATGGCTCAGGACGATACGTTTGTCTAGTATTTGCAACGCGAACTGCACTGCAGCAGGATCACGAATGAAGGGAGAAATTTATGTTATATACAGAGATTGAAAGAGACGATAAAATAAAAAAAAGAAAAAGAAAGAGAGTGGAGAAGAAAAAAGAAAAAGAATAAATTCATGATTACGAAACGGAGCAACGAAGAGTAAAGTTGGAGTTTTATCAGCTCGTGGGAAATAATTCCGAGGAAGAAAAAAGGAATGAATAAAATGAAAGAGAAGAGAAGATGATATGATGTGATATATTAAGAAAATTAAGTAAAGTACGTTTGATATATTATAAACTGTAAATATAAAAATGAGGAAAGGAAAGTAACAAAAAAAAGGGGGAAAAAGGAGAAAAGAAAAATAAGATATATATATATATATATATATATATATATATATATATATACATATGTATATAAGGAGAATAAAGTAAGACGAAAAATAAAATTGATGTGAATATTAAGAAATGTGGAATGAGATGGTGTTTCATTTATTTTCATTTCAGACACGAGAACAAAGAACGAAAAAATAAAAAAAAAATTTGCTCGCTCGTTGTAATAATATTTAGTAATTTTTTTTCGTTTTTTTTTTTTTTTGGGTAAGAAAGGAAAAGCGGAAAGATTCATAGAGGAAATGGAAATTTCGACAATACCGAAGAAAAGAGAGAAAAAAAAAAATAATAAATAAAATAAAATAAACCAATCTACGTTTCGTTCAAATGGTTCAACTATATCACAATATGATAATAATCGTAAACATGTATACGGTACGTACCTTGTATATATACAGGGTACTTTCGACCCATCTATCTTGATCTAGAATTTATATTAAACGTAAAATCGTCGTCAAATGATGAAAAAAAAAAAAAAGAAAATGGTAATAATAAAAAAGTAATATTTATGATAGGGCGACACGTGTTGTTCGTATTTGCTACCATAGCGACTAAAAATGAAAACAAACAATTTTGTAGGCATTCGTCAATGTATATATATGATTCACACGATTTCCACTATATACATATACAGTCCGAGTTTGCTGCAGGGTTGGTCTGGCTCACCTTGTGCTTTATGCGAGGTAATAAAAAATCGGAGTGAAAGCAGAAAACAGAAAAAAAAAAAACAGGCAATAAAAACAAAAACCAAAATCGCGTTATCCTTTTATGAGAAGAAAGAAAGTAAAAAAAAAAAAAAAAAAACAGTAGACTACTACGTAGTATAATTTTCGTTTCTTTTTTTTTTTTTCTTACACGAAATGATAATCTGCACTGTATATACGGGTCATACGTAGCACCAGAGATACCATAAAATAAAATAGAGACACAAAGGAGTAGAAAAATTGATGAAAAAATGAAGGAAATTAAACATTGCGTGCATGCGAAGTTTCAGCATACCGTTTTTTTCACACGAGATATGAAAATTTGTTAATATACACATGGGTATAAAACCGCATTGGTAGTACGGTGGAACACGTATAGAAACGATAAAAGAAAAATAAATAAATAAATTGTTCCCTTATTGACCGTACAATTTATCATATGTAGTACATTCTCCAATCGCGGGCCTTGACACGCAATATAATTAATATCTACAAGTATAGATTATTGTATTACCAGGCAGATACACAAAATTTAGTTTCGTTGCAATCTTTTTTTTTTTTCTAAATTATTATTACTATCAGTATTATTATTATTATTATTATTATTATTATTATTATTATTGTTGTTATTATTATTATTATTATTATTATTATTATAATTCAAATTATCGAGATGTTAGAGAAATCAATAAAAAACAAAAGCTGTACAAGAAAGGCTACCCAAGGGGGAACACTGCAACAAGTGATGACTGTTATAGTCTTGAATAACCGTCTTCCCCTGAACGTATATGTATATATACGTTTATGATAAACGTGGAGAAAAAAAGAAAAGAAAAGAAAAAAAAACACCCCGCGCACTGTATACGATCGTACAGCTCCTTATATTGTAGCGATAGTATAAAGCAGCATGGACCACCCAACCCATCCCGCTAGCTCTGAAACCCTAGGAAAAGCGCATCACGTTGTGTGTATATCTTTACGGCATTCAAGTTGATGAATCGCTGATGCTTGCCCAAGGAATAAGGGTGTGAGGGTTGCAAGGGGGCGGAAGTTTCGGGTATATATCTATAGATATATATATATGTATATATATATACATATATATTCGGAGGTTTCCTTGGGTGAGAAATAGAAACCACTTGCGCGTTCACTCGCACTTCCGTTAAGAGCCAACCGCGTCTGACTAGTAATGGGTAGCTATCACTATCGCAGCTCCCGGCGCGGCGGTAGTTTAAGTAGTAACTGCCCCGCTGTGGGAGGACACGAGCGCTCGTATAATTAATTGATATGGGTTTTTAACGATTCATTTCACTATTGTCCAGTTTATTGATTTATTTCGTTTTTTTTTTTTTTTTTTCTTCTTCTTTATTATCTACTTTTAAGTGTATTTGTGCGATGAACGTTTAAGCAGTAATTTTTTTATGGCATATATATATATATATGAGACAAAGTTAACGATAATGCGATAATTGTAATTATTCTCGACGAACAAATCCGATTGGGGAAATAATTAACGTTTTCATAATAATTGAAATCAAAAATTGAAAAAAAAAATTAAAAAATAAAAAATGACGCCTGACAGAAGACGATTGCTGGTGACTGTTGAGGTATAATTCTCGTTCATTTTTATTTTATAGCTTAATTGTTTTTTGGCGGGGAATTTCGATGATCTGCCTTAGAAATAGAAGAGAAAAAAACGTATTTTTTTTTTCTCGTTACATCTCAGGGCGAGGCGAGGCGAGGCTAGGCTCTGTCTATCCATTTTTGTCCATGGAATATGATAGAAAAAAAAAAAAAATACATACGTTAGAGGTATAGAATATGCGATTCCTCACTGCGTACCCAGATACTTATATATAGGGTTTTATTATTTAAACTAATAATATGAATAATAAATAAACTCGATAATATATAATAGGCATTGTGTGGTATACGTGAGATGTGACGATCAGGACCCTGATCGATCTTAGAATTCTATAGAGACATTTCAATCGAGGGTTAATAAATAAATTATGCGGGACAAAGCGACGTGCAGCTAATCAACCGCGAAGGTTGATGTTTTAAGGGTTGAATGAATTTTATGCCTAACTAACTACTTAACTAACCAACTATACTTACCTACCTACCATACATTACCTACTGCTCGTATTTTCGTAAATTGATATTCCGTTAAGTGTTTTATTAATGGATGTGTTCTGTTTGCTATGTTAGATGGGCCCGCGGTTGTCCGCGTCAACATATTTGTTCGAAGTATCTCAAAAATAGATGACGTTACCATGGTAAGTGTTAACGCCCCGAACAAACATTTTGGGTGTTCGTAATTATTATCATAATTATTTTTGTATTTTCGTTATCGTTTTTTCGTACCTTGTTTAATTTTTTTTTTTTTTTTCTTTTTTTTTTTTTCTTCCTTGTCTCGAATCTTATATATCTATACATCACTTCATTTTCATATCACGTATATAACATCGATCATATATATATATATTTACACATCAACCTTATATACATATATAATACCTATACCTTCTCGAATTTGTATGTTCATCAATCGAAGTCTCTGTCTCGTCTATATATTCTATACATCATATAAAATACATAACACCCTTTGTAATATTTATTCATTCATTCATTCATTCACTTATTTAATATTCATTCTCTCAATAGTTTTCTTTTGCATATAATTAGGCAGTTAACAGGTTTTTCTCTTCAAAAGTTTTCATTTTTTTTTTTTTTTCCTCTTTTCTTTCTTTTGTGTCCAAAAAAGAAAAAAAAATCTTCGGGCAGCGTGACGAACGAGGTGTTGTGAAGAAAAAAAAAAGAAGAAGTTTTTCCGAAAATCACATTTTTTTAACGATCGCGGTCACGTGTTCGTTGTTCTCTGTGGTTTATGAATTTTTAACAAATTTTTTTTTTCGTTTCATCTATCATTATCAAATTTTTTTTCACCTTGTCTTCCTTCACCATGGAAATAGTGTAGTATAAAATTAAACAACGCGTCACGCTACTCGTTGATTATTTTGCTAGAAAAATTTAGTGTCGCGCATCCGCTGTTGTGTAGTAGAAAAAAAAAAAACCTACGTACATCCATATTATACATGTATATTAACATTTTGGCTGTATATAAATATACACTAGTTATATATATATATATATAGACACCGACAACAGACACATGCAGATCACAAAAAACGAAGATAAAAACGACACAAATTTTTTTTTTTCATAAAACTATATAAAAAAAAAACATCCCCTCTACGATTTATATATACTTCAAAAAAAAAGGACAGATAGGCGATCTCTGGGTTGATATATATACCATGTTGCCGCCATAGTTATAATACATGATCGGTATACATACGTATAGGTACATGTAATATCGTTTTATGTGTAAAAGTATAATATAGTTAACGAAAATCTGAAGTGGAAAGTATATTTGATGTCGTATTGTCGTATACAAGATCTGTATACATATATAGAGACTATTGCGATCAATCGAAATGCAAAAGAAAATATATAGGAAAAAAATCGGTTAAGGTATATAAGAATAAAAAAAAGGAAGAGACAAAAAAATTAAATATATATATAAAGAATTTAGAGAGAATGTATGGGATGTATGTCTGTGTGTTTGTGTAAATAGGCATGCCAGGTTTTTCGATAACCATTTTTTCAAAATATATAAAAATGACAGGAATATTAATCATCACCGAATATATCCAACGATCCCAAATCACTGCTGGATCATGACAATAATAATAATGATGATGATAATAATAATCGTCATCAATCGTAACCCCATGCAGTGTTCGATTTCTAAATCTATATGCCTAATTTAATCGACGAGGGTGGGTTTATTTGTTCTTCTTTTGATTTTTGTTTCTTTTTTGTTTTTTTTTTTTTGTTTTTTTCGGAATATAAACCATGGTCAGCTGTGATTTGTGGCTCTGTATGTAAATTTACCTGAGCGGAGATAAACCGTTGACATTTGTCATCCCCGGTGAAGTGAACTGGAAACGCATATATAGGTATTATACACGTACATCTGTATTATACATATATACACGTATATATGTATATTTTATAGACAAATGTATGTGTACCTAGAAATTTTGAAAATCCATAAATTCATCTCGTGTAATTGCCTCGATTGATTTTTTATTTTTTATACAGGTATGTAGGTACGTTTATGTATGTATATAGGGAAATTTGATTAAACAATAATATCCAACGATATTATATATATATATATATATATACATAAATCCTAATAATTTATTACATCTAAAGATATAAATGTATACGTGGAGATCAAAGTAGCTTAAAGCATTCAAATTCCCATCTTATGTCAGACGCCTCCTGCACACTGTATATATATATATATATTTACATACTTATATGTACATAGTATATTACGTATATAGGTATAATATGTATATATATATACTTGTACAATTAAATCAGGCACAAAGGAACCCATCATCCTTTTGCCCAGAGGGATGATTAAATTATATAGCAAAGTATGTAACAAGCTGTTATTTACGAGCTTTTTGCCACGTTATATATATCATTATACATACCCAAATATAGTTATATGTATACATAATATATGTATAGAGTGTGTATAATTATTATTCAAGCAATTTGGTTATATACTATAACTTATATACTTGTAATATTACGTTAGAGCTGCAGGGTTAAATTCTTACTCTTTTTTTTTTTTTTTTGATTAATTCTCTTTACGACGAGCGCTTTCCGTATATATGTATATCCGGGCAACTGCACATATATAAATTAAGGGAAGAAAAATTGGAGAAAAAAAAAAATTCACGAATGAGAGAGAATGAAAAAGGAAACAAATGATGATAAAAACTGACGATGATTAATTTTTAACTCTTCGTTTCATTTCGTTTCATTTCATTTTATTTTTTTTTTCTTGATTTTTTTGGTCACATGACAGGACCAGATTTTGACCAAATTTCAATGTCCAAATTATAATTTCAACGATAATATTGATAATTGTAAGCCGAGGTATTTTTTCAGAGTTAGTCGCGGTTGTTAACCTGCACATGTACGAGTATATACCCCATATATATATATATATACATATAGGTATATAAAAATATATTTATCGTTTTATTTATCGTCCTGCAGCACCGCGACGTCATCAGTCGTCGTCCCCTATCCCTAAAACGAACAAAACTGCCGGATAATAAAATGGAAATATATCACCTTCGAGGACAAAGGGGTTGACCAACCACGTACATACATGTATACGTATAGTATACTCATAATTATGCAGATGGGGTGTATGGTATATACATATAAAAGCGCATAGAGCAGCGAGGAGATTAAATCTAACCCCCAACCTGTTTTTTTCTTTTATCTTTTTATCCTCGAATGCAGCAGTACATAAGAAAGTTTATAATTAATTATATAAGGTGTGTGAAAAATATCGCGAAATTTAAAAAAAAAAACCCGGGGTATAAAATTTTTTCTTTTCCGAAGCATCGGCAAAAATTTTATTTCACCCGAGTCTATTTACAGTTTCCACACAGGGTTTTTCCTCGTTTTTTTCTTCTTCTTCTTCTTCTTTTTATATGTCCTGTTACTATATACGTGTATATATAGCTCCGTTTGGGATATAGGCGACTTGTCAATGCGTCTGACCAAATCGTCGAGTATAATAAGAAAATTGTCAGTGACAGAAATCTATATAGAGGATGAATCGAGGCAGGTGAGAAGGATCGTAATCCATAGTCAATATTAAAGTCTTGTCACGTTGCGAGTTTCGGGGGATATTGGGGGAGAAGAAGAATATAATATATATATATCAAGAGACTCGGTAGAGTCTCGCGCCAAGTTACATATATATTTCTGACTTCTCGGTTTTTTCATCGACCTGTTTTCTCCAACAATCAATCAATCAATCAATCAATCACCTATCATCTATCATATAGGTTTAATTATAGTTAACCTGATTAACAAAAAAATAATATAAAATTAACGAAAACGAGTATTTCTCGAAAAATAAAAATTAAAAAAGAAACACATACATACACCATCGTCTCATTTTATTATGTCATCTTACCTACCTATATACATATGTCATATTCTTCTCACACAGAATAACGTCCTTTAATTTCTTCTTATTTTAGAAATTTTGAAAGGCAAGGACTGAGAATAATCCGCGTATTGGTATATATATATATATATATATATATATATAGAGTAGTTGAAAAAAAAAAGTAAAGGCAAAGAGAAAAAAAATAAAATAAAATCGCAGTTTGGCGAAAGATTTAAGTACAGAATGGAAGTAAGGGGTAAGTTATAGTATGAGAATTCGAATAAAGAATCGCAAGGAGCAGAGGGAAACGACGAAGGGAATCCTTTGAGGAACCTGACGCCGATTCGAAACTCGGTACAGTATACAGTACAGTACCTACATCTATATATATGTATATATACTATATATATATATATATATATATATATATATATATATATATATATATATATATATATATATATAATATGTAGAGGTATTCGAGTGTTTGGAAAGTTCGTTTTGTCGTAAAGCCTCTCGAATCGAGCGTATCGCGGGTTGAGTCAAGTTAAGAACGAAAGAGCACGAACTTACTCCAGGGTTTTGTGTTACAGTTTCAGTTACAGTTTCAGTTTCAGTTTATATGTACGAAAATTCCCGCCCCACTATATACAGCCGACCACCGCCGACGTTTTCCCCAATTTTCACAGCCTTGAAATTCATCGCGTCTACTACATACGATCGTCTATGTATAAGTTATACATATAATACGTGTATAATAAATTCGCATATAGCAGAACTATATTTTTTTGATTTCATTTTTTTTTCTCTCAAAAAACTTTCAGCCCCGATGAATTTTAACTTTGCGGTTTAGCCACAGAGGCGTTCTTAAATGTCTTTTATAAAGCCTGCGAGCTATGAGGGTTTCTCGTGTTACGGATTCGGGATTTTTCGCCCCTCGTATATACATATGTATTTCATATACATACCTACATACTCCGGGGATATATATATAAAAAAAAATTATTGTGTATAAGACATAGTTTTTTCTATCTCAAACATTACTTGCGAATAGATCAAATTTGTCGAGAAAAAGAAGCCGAAGAAAGAGATGAAAAAAAAATTTTGAAAACCAAAATTAAGAAAAAAAAAAAAAAAAAAGAAAAGGATAGTTTTTAAAAAAATAATGAATTTAATGTGAAATCTGTTTTGTTCTGTTCCGACGACCGAATAGATGGCCCTACAATCGCGCGCGTCAACATCTTTCTTCGATCAATCAGCAAAATTGACGATTATAACATGGTGAGTTTCAATTTACCGCAAGAGCCTGGTTTAATATATTGCTAAAAAAAAAAAGAAAAAAAAAAAAATATATATATTACAAATTGCAATGCCATGTATAATGCAATGTCTATCTACGTCACGTGAAACTATATATGATTCTATATATAACTGTACAGCTGTTATACATATATACAATAATTATGTATACAAATATATATATATAATTGACCTGCACCTATGTGTATACTATTTACTTGAAAAATATGCAATCAATATTATACAGCTAATACGCTGCAGTATATCGCATATACCTGCTGTATACGTCTGATTATTGTACGTTGATTACTGTGTGTATGTACCTATGTACCTATATATATATATATATATATATACATAATATACATATATATATATATATATAATCTACCTATGTACGTCACGCAAAATTCAATATTGATATATGTGTGCTATAATCGGTTAGTAATTAATAATTATAATTTATATACATATATGTATATGGGACTGTCCTCGTGAACTCAACACGGTTTCAGATCTCACCATCACCGAGTTGATTTTTAATTTCACGTGTTATTACTCTAGGACTCTGGAGAACCTTTCAATTTTTTTTTTTTCAGATTTATTAAATCAACCCGTTCGGAGCTATGAATTTTTTTTCTAACCGTAACCAAATTAGGGACCTTTTTGAAAATTCTGTTGGTGATACAGAACAATCTCCAATTTCCAGAAACGTGGGCGGATTTTTTCTTGTACAAATATATAAGAAAAAAATCTGTATATATGTATATATCATTAACAGAATTTTTGTGAAATTTTTTTGTAAAAATTTTCAAGAAGTTCGTTTTGTTATAAGGTTAAAAAAAAATTCATAGCTTCGAAAGGGTTGATTTCAAAAATTAAAAAAAAAAAAAAAAAAAACTTTGAAAGGTTCTCCAGATTCCTATGAGTAATAATATGAAAAATTAAAAATCAAATCGTAGATGGTGAGGTCTGGAGCTGTGTTGAGTTGACGAGGACAGCCCCATGCATATGTCGGTGTTGTCATGTACTTTAACCCTATAAAGCATAAATTTCTTCTTAAAACACTTACGCATATACATACGCAATGCTCTTACTGCAGGGTGCAGTCGATATCATTTGAAAATAAATTTGAAAACCGGAAAGAAAGAAAAAAAACCAGAATTTAATCATTCTGTGCTTTTCGCTAATTTTATCAATAAATAAATGTAACAATATTAACCTGCAACCCAACCCTGTGAATAATAGATAACAACGCGTGTTACATGTGTCTGTGTGTCTGCGCAATATGCTATGCGGCTATAATGTACCACGTCCTTGTGTTACCATACTGTACCTATAATACTAATTCGTGCCAATTAATTATTATCGCCATGGTCCGTGTTATGAAATTTATCGTTTATTGTAAAAAAACAAAAAAAGGGAGATATAGAGAGAGAGAGAGAGAGAGAGAGAGAGAGAGAGAGAGAGAGAGAGAAGAAAAATAAACTTACCATTATATTACACAGATAAAAATTAAAATTCGTCATTATATTCGATTATTTTGAATCACACACACACACGCACACACACGCATTATACTCATACATGATGTTCTTTTTCTTTTTTTTTTTTTTTATTCTTACTATCGTAACCCGGAATCGTATCACTGAATTGGATTCATCGTTCGATTCGCATTGTTATTATTATTATTTTTTGTTACACAAAATTTATCACATATCGGTGTACGCATCTATCGCACATTAATTCGTTATACCTATACGTCGTCGTTACACTTGATCACTATCACTCGCATGCTGATCAATCGCTCAATCGCCCACTCCACCTCACTACCTCACTCGCTTACTCTTCAATAATAAATAAATACGATAATTAAATAAAATAATCAAAAATTAATGAATAAATAATAATATTATTAAATTCTGATCGTGTATATAGATATAGATATGTATATATACGATCGTTCATTACATATATTATTTATACAATGTTTATTTATATTAATTACTATACCATATACCCATATACGATATCATTGATTCGCAGCTTTTTATAACCACGGTACGAGTATTATATACGTATACATATTTTATACGTACATATATCATGTATTATATAGGTATAATCACATATATCACTGCAGCTGCACGCAATTAATTATATTATTATCATCGTTATTCACAACGTCGTCTGCAATATTTTTTCACACTGGGCTTGTGTAACGTGAATTTATATATGTTATATATAATAATATTACTCATATACGATAGTAAATGCAGGGAGAATATATATTTACTGAATTTTACTTAAGGGATGTAAGAATAGGACAGAAAATTGATATTATTATTATATACCTATATTTTTTTATATATGCTTGGAAAAAAAAATGAAAATGAATTCTTTCTTCCAAAAACTACCACTACTACGTAAACGTTGGTTTTCGAAAGTTCGTAACCGGTCGAGGGTGGAGGGTGGGAAGGGAAGGGAAGGGAAGGGGATCCGCTGCTCCTTGACACTGGTCTCAAAACTCGTCAACTTTATACGATGCGGTACGATTAACAAAGCGAACGTCGTCGTCGTAGCTCGCAGGCTGGTTGCAATGGGGAGTGGGCAACGAAGCAAGCCAAACAAAGGGATTTAAAGGTATAATGACTTGGAAACTTGTTATCGCCGAGAAGTAGAGAGAGCAAGAGAGCGAGCGAGTGCAGAGTGAGGAAAGGGGAGGTTAAGGTAGGGTAAGGAAGAGAAGGGTAGGGTACAAGGAAATAATTCTGGAGCCTACCTAAATCTAAACCCCCGAAAATCTCTGACCTTTCAACCCGCAGATCGTAGATTGAACAAACGGCGTTAGTATGAATGTATGTACTTACATATACATACAGCATAGACCTACGCAAGGGTAGCAATGGTATATTCTTATATATACCTTTACGACTACAAAGACGCGCGATACAACCGAAAAGTGAGAAAAAGAAAATGAATAATAATAAATAAAAAAAAAAGGAAAGAACGAAGAGGTGGGAAAAACCGACCCACCCCGATGTATATAAACTTCCGTAAAACTACCCTGCGTCATGGTTATAAGGTACGCGTGAACGCGGAAGTTTATTTCCTCGATCCTAGAGTTTAAATAAATATTCAACTTCGTCGGGGATTCGAGGGTTGAGAAAAGAAGAAAAAAAAAAAAAAAAAAATACCCTGATGTTGACCAACTGAACACAAGGAACTTGCTCCTTTTGCATTTCGCCTTTCAGAACTGACGCGTGATACATATATACATCTCTCTCTCGTGTATGTACATACAGAGAAGAAGAAAAGAAGAATCAAAGTACGAGTAAGAAAAAAAAGTTGATTTTTTCTATCACAAGAATACTGGACGTAGTCTAATCCCGATAATATCATTAACGTGTAAAAATAGTACGAGTTTTATTTTATTTTCGCTGTGCTTTTTCCATTTTCATTTTTCTCTCCTTTTATAATCACGTTATACATTACAACCCCCGGCCACAAAGCATAAGGGCACGTCATTTTTCAATAGTTGGTTATAATTGAGTCCTTTAGCCTACTCGGACCACGATACTCGAATACGTTGAACCGAGCCGCAGTTAGAATTATCCGTCATTAAAGAAAGAAGAAAAAAGAAAAAAAAAACGGGGGGAAAAAGCGTTTGAAGAGCTTATACCGGAAGCTTAACGTTTGCGGGTAGGTAGGATACTGAATATTATATATTATACCTGCAGCTATAGGCACAACCCCTGTACACACCTGTACATTATATACCTAATATAATTAGTTCATAATATTATACAACGTATCACGTCAGATAATATCTGCAGAAATAGAATACAAATCCGTTGTACAATTTGACGATGTATATCCTGCCTATATACCTAAAGGGTATATATAGGTACAATATATGGTATGAATTACAGTTCACATGAATATGTAGAGGAAAGAGGTGCGAAAGAGAAAAAGAAAGAAAGGAAGAGGAAAGAGGGTGATTGAGAAAAGACCGGGAATTAGTAAACCTGAACGTTATCACGCAACTGTACATGATACCTATATACCTATACATAACAATAAATCATATACAACACCCTGCACTATAATAAAAACACACACACGCACACACGAATCACATCAGTATATGGAAAATGGCTTGGACTTGTCAGCTATACGTATAATGTGTGAGGAATGCGCTATAATTATGCCTGATTTATTATATTTTAATTGATATGTGTATCATTGATATATAATTATTATCCTATACTATATCTACCATACGAGTATGAATTTTTTTTTTCAATGTTTTTTTTCTGCTCTTTCGAATCGTCAAATCTGCATCTGGATTGTGAAAATTTCTTTTCCTTTTCCTTCTTCTATTATTATTATTATTATTCATCGAATAACTGCGGACTCTATACGAATTGATTGATTAATTTAAATATACATAATCAACGCGACGTCTTTATAAATGATCGTTGCGATTGGATTATGTACATATAGCCGGGTGTCGATTATATTCCTAATGGGATTATGAATATTGTATGCATGATTGGCATCTTGCGTATATACTTCAATTCGATGCGCTTATTGATTACGGATATAGGGATGAGTATGTCTGCCAGCCAACTTGCTGATTATACATAGGGAAATTTCTGCCGACTGCTGCTGCAGTACTGCTTATCCTATATATATATGTAGTACATACAGTACATAGATGGGTACGTACTACATGCATTTGGCCACTTTGACTAATTGCATCGGCGGCAAATATACACGAATAATTGATAACTTGGTGATTATTATTATTATTATTATCTTTCTGGTCTCGTAATGCAGAGAAGAAAAATTTCAAGCGATTAGGTTTTACCTAATAGCAATTATTTATTGTTAAGGGTAGGGATTTTTTTTTTTCCTTTTTTTTTTCCTTTTTCTTGAAGGTTAAACCCTGTTGCGAGAAACGAGCTGCATTAATCCCTGGACAGATCCACTAGATCATGAGACTATACATATATATATAACAGATAATTGTTGTACAGCTGTGACATGGATAGATTTTCAAGATCGATTATCATAATCTATAGTACGGTTCATCGTCACGAATGGAAACAACGAAAACGATATAAAAGTCAACAGCTGGCTATATATATATATATATTAATACTTAATCAATCCATACCTATCCATACATATGTATAAAATTGAATAATTATCTCGACTACGCGGCAACATGGCGGTTAGAATGGTATATATATACAATTGTGTATTCAGTAAACGAATTTAGGATTTTTTTTTGTTGTTTTTTCTTTTACGCGATGATATAATCGACACATCGACAGATTATATACCTATATATACATAGGTATATAGAAAAATTAGTAAGTAAATGAGATATTTAAATGAATAAATAACGCGAAGACAAAAAGAATATTATCATCGTCCCATTAATACTGTAGTGTTCGGAAAAATTGAAAGAAAAAAAAAAAATTACTATATATACCTATATGCAAGAATTAGAAAAAAATAAATAAATAAATAAACAGAAAGAAAGATTAAAATTTATATACATATATATATATATATATTGTGAAATAGTTGAACCAACTATATAAAATACATAATATATAGAGAGAAAAAAATAAAAGTATTGCACAGCTCATCCAGAGACGCAGTTCATCGCAGTCAGCAGCACACAGATAAAAATCGTGAGCCAAAAACATAAAAAAGAAAAAAAAAAAAAAAAAAGAAAAAAAAAAAACGCATGCGAAAACATCATATATACCTATATACAATGAAATAAATAAATGAATAGTCGGTAGAATTATACTTATTATGTATACCTATAGTAATATGATTTTTTATTATTATTATTATTATTTTTATACCAATTATTATCAGACGATTTTATTTATATACTGTAGGTAGAATCATATATATCGATTAATTAGTGTTTAGTGTGCTTTTGCATGTGTCATTTTTACAAGCTTAGTGCACCATGTAATTATTATACCTTACGTACTGTATGCTAATATTTCACTAGCGATAAGATCCCTTGTCTGATGAATGCAACCACGTATCCCCCATAATCTATCTATATGATCAAATCCTTAGATATATATATACCTCTTTTTCATTGAAATCATCAAATATATAGTATATTTATATAATACATATCTATAAATAAAGAAAAAAAACAAAAACTAGGTTGTATCAAGAATTGAACTTTTTTTCTTTTTTTATCATTTCAAAAACGTATAAATTATTTTCAGATTTTATTTTCAACCCGTTTCACCGACGAGAATTATTTTTTCATCGATATTTTTTTTTTTTTGGTATTTATTATAACCAGAAATTTTTCGATTTCGGGAATTAAATCGTAGATATTGATACGTGAAAGATATGTCTGTCAGTGAAACGAAAAAATTGGCTTTACATATAATATATAGTACAACAATTTTCTTAACAATTATTGCTGTACATACAATAAATTCTGTTCATTAATTTTCATTATCTTGTTTTAATTTTTTGCTGTAAAAATGAAGAACATTCAAAAAAGAAGAGAAAAAAAAATTTTCAAATTTTTGCCACCCTAATTTATACCGAATGATATAAAAGCGGATTACTCTTTGGCAAAACGTGTCTCGGCTCCGGGGATAAGCCATCCATTATTTTAATTAGTGTCTCTCTACATCAGCTAATTAACGAAAATAATAATCATCAAGGAAGGCTTTTGCTATCAAAGTTTTATTTTTTTTTTTTTGATCTTTCGGTTTTTTGTCGTTTATTTTTTCTAATTTTATTTGCAATTCAAAAAATATGCAAATTAAAATCTTTTCAAATAACCTGGGGCACGCTGTGATAAGCTTGAATCAAAAGTCGCTAGCAGACTGCAGTATTGTTCGAAGTTTAAAAAATAAATGAAATTATATGATTCAGTTTTTTTTTTAGATTTTTTTTTTTTTTTGGTTATTCTCTTTCATAACTCTCTTCTTTCGAATAGTCGATGAAATTCACGTGAGTATTATATATATATATGCCAAAAGTCCAAAAGATCTTGAAACTCGGTAAAAAAAAAAAAAAATAAATAAAAATACAAATGAAAGAAGTTTGCATGGACACAAAAAAATGGGATATTGTATAGTCGATTCTCTTGTATATACCATAAAAATGAAAATGATAAAAGTCTCTCGTTGCTAAACACTTCGAGTGTTAAATTATGGTTCAGGTATCATAAAAGCTCTTCTAACCCTCGTTGAGTTTTTTTTTCTTTTTACCTTCTCAAGATCTTCGTATAGGATACTTTTATTACCGATAAACGAAAATGATTCGATCGATTATTTCGTTTGATATGTATAACAATCCTGATTTCTGATTACGTAACGAGAACGGGAATAAATTGACACCCCATATTTGTCTACAGGAATACTCCGTGCAGCTGACTTTTCGAGAACAGTGGCTGGACGAACGGCTCCGGTTTAATGACTTCGGAGGTACGTATTATCCTGTTTAATTAGTTTCATAATTAACTTTTCGACAGATTTCGTGTCTCCCTGCAAGGATTAAATTATCCTACTACACCGCGGAGACGAGACGACGAGAGAGAGAGATAGAGAACTTTAACTGATTTCAATAACAGCCACGGAGCTTTATATATCTTATACAGCTTTCCATTCTGCTGCTTTACTTTTTGCTCCGATAGGCTTTATACGTCGTCTCAACTTTTCCAAACTTATAATCCTAAACTCACGTTCGACTGAGTGACTTTCACGTCTGATCGAGAAAAAATCAAAAATGATTAGATTTTGTTCTTTTTTCATTCTAATTTTCAGGCCGGTTAAAGTATCTCACGCTCACGGAGGCAAGCAGGGTATGGATGCCGGATCTGTTCTTCTCAAACGAGAAGGAGGGACATTTTCACAACATCATAATGCCCAATGTGTACATACGAATTTTTCCATACGGCTCGGTTCTTTACAGTATAAGGTAATGGATAATCCGTTATATTAAAAGAGATTAAATATCGCGGTGTCGCGGTTTAATCACCGTTAATTACATACCTTTACTCGATAACCGAAAACTGATCGTATAATCAATGGGACACGAAAATTTTTCGTCATCTCGCTGAGATTACCGCGTTTCACGTTACACTGATCTTGTAAATCTACTCCTTTTTTTTCACCCAGCAATTAATGTCTGTGATTTAATTTACAGAATATCATTGACTCTATCTTGTCCTATGGATCTGAAACTCTATCCATTGGATCGGCAAGTCTGTTCTCTTCGAATGGCCAGCTGTGAGTATCATCATCATTTATAAATTTTTCTGATAATTCAATACTTCGATGTGAGTTGTTAATTTTCCTGAATTATTTCCTCGTTCAGACGGATGGACAACCGACGATCTAGTGTTTCTTTGGAAGGACGGTGACCCGGTACAAGTTGTTAAAAATCTACACCTACCACGCTTTACGTTGGAAAAATTTCTGACCGATTATTGCAACAGCAAAACGAATACAGGTAAGTTTTTTTTTTTCGGCTTGAATATCGGTTTTCATTCTCGAACTCTAAAAACGTTTTTTGGTTTTAACGTTGATTCGTATTACAGGCGAATACAGCTGCTTGAAAGTCGATCTACTCTTCAAACGAGAGTTCAGTTACTACTTGATACAAATTTATATACCGTGCTGCATGCTGGTCATCGTGTCGTGGGTATCCTTCTGGCTTGACCAAAGCGCAGTACCCGCTCGAGTATCTCTGGGTAAGATTATAGAGTTAATATATTCGTATACGTGTGTGCGTGTGAAAGTTTGAGGGTTTAATGAGCAAACAATTTTTTCCTCGGGCATAGGTGTAACCACGCTGCTGACCATGGCCACACAAACTTCTGGTATTAACGCCTCACTGCCACCAGTATCATACACAAAAGCGATCGACGTTTGGACAGGAGTTTGTCTAACGTTTGTATTCGGTGCTCTGCTAGAATTTGCTCTGGTTAATTACGCGTCGCGAAGCGATATGCACCGTGAAAATATGAAGAAAAAATTTCGCGAAATGGAGTCAGCCTCGATCGATCCAGGGGCCGAACCGGAACCCGATGGTGCTACCAACTTCGCAATGGTTTGTTATACTTCACGTTGTCGAGTACTATAGGGAAAATATTGTACATATGGTATACTTAAAAAAAGAAAAAAAAAAAAAAAAAAAAAAAAAAAGAAAAGCAAAAAGAAAAAGGCGTACGGTACGTTGATGTGCACTTCTTTCAGAAGCCGTTGGTACGTCATGAAGGGGACGCGATATCAATGGATAAAATGTTGCAGTGCGAAGTCCACATGAAACCTAGGCCAAAAAACTGCTGCAGGTCGTGGCTGTCCAAGTTCCCAACGAGGTCCAAGCGCATCGACGTCATATCTCGGATCACATTTCCTCTCGTATTCGCTCTGTTCAACCTCGCGTACTGGTCCACGTACCTGTTTCGGGAGGAAGCGGAGGGCGAGTGAACAGCATAGACGACGATCAGGAAATACTCGGTTCGCGAGACGTGGCACGCGGCCACCCCCACGCCCACACCCACGCCCATGCCCATGCCCATCCCCATGCCCATGCCCACGTAGCTCTGCAGCATCACAATCTGCATCAGCATTCTTCTACATCTTCTTCTTCTCCTCAGCATCACCATCAACAGCATCAACAGCATCAACAGCATCACCACCATCACCATCACCATCATCAGCATCAACACCACCATCACGGTATATCGCGTTCGTCCCTGTCGCATCAGGACAACATTCCGACCTCTTACTCTCCTCGAAACTCGCACGTGAATAATTGTCGTTCGCGTACAGGAGCAGCATCAGCATCAGCATCGGCATCAGCATCAGCATCAGCATCAGCAGCAGCAGCAAACAATTCTTCATCTTTCCACCCTTCGGCAGGTACATCATCCTCTATATCCGGTTCGCCAACGCCCACACCGTCGCCAACGGCCATGTCATCAATATCCCAACAACAGTTCAACAGATTTTCCCAACTGTCATTAGGACAGACGGAGAAATGTTGTTGGGGTATCGTACCAAGGCGTTGGTTCAAGTGCAGGGCCAAAGGTAGCGCGAGGATAGACGTATTTGCACGCGTCGCTTTTCCTCTTGTATTCGTATTGTTCAACCTGGCTTATTGGTCGATATATCTATTCAGGGGTGACGACGCTGCAGGTATGAACAATTGATTGATGTATATATTTATATACACACGTATATATACATATATATCCTATTGATTATCATACCTATATATCATACGAATTCAAACAAGATGAAGATGAAGATGAAGATGAAGATGAAGATGAAGATGAAATAGAAGAAGAAGAAGAAGTGAAAAAATAACACACGAAGAGAGAGAGAGAGAGAGAGAGAGAGAGAGATGGTATACATATACACGGAGAGTAAGAGTGTGTGAGATAGAGGGACGAAAGGGAGCTGGGATAAAAGAAGAATTGGAGACGATGGATTGCGTTATTCGATTCGGGTATATAAAAATTTTTATGGGTGACCGCACGCCACCGATTGACGTTAGTGTAGTGGGCCCTGTATAGCCACGGCCTGTTAACGACTATATAGAAATATTAATTAAAAGAAGATGAAATGAAAAATAAAAAAAATGAAAAAAAAATGAAAATTAGAAAGAAAAAACGAGAAAAAATTGAAGACAAAAAAAAAGCAAAAAAAAAAAAACCACTAATTATAAGTATAATATACATTGTATATGTACACGCGATGATATATTATCGAATATAATATATAAGGAGCGGTTTTACCATGTATGTATATATAGGTATATATATATATATATACGTTTTCGTATTCACGATCACGTAATATAGGTATACACACATACAGACAAACACATACACACCTAATACACGTATCTGTATATAAACATACATATATATATATATATATATATATATATATATATATATATATATATATATATATATATATATATATATAATTATTCGCATGTACATATATATGTATGTTCATATATATATATATAAATATAAAAATATGTATTAATAATAGTATATGATAAATTATTATTCACGCGTTATTATTATATATAATTATATTATACACATAGTCTATAATATATAAATTATAGGTACGAAGAAAATACACGGATTATACTATTATTATATACTTATGCCTTAAACCACGCGCATATGGGTAAAGGTGTAACGTATATCATATAGGAATATGCGAAAGAAGAGAACTAAAAATAATTTAAAGAGAGCGAAAAAGAAAGAAAAAGAAAAAAAAAAGAAAAAATAGGTGCAGTGTCCGCGAGAGAGATATATAATGTATATACGATCGTGATTCGTGTATAATGACTCTCTGCAGCGGGCTGAGAGGTATTCGCGTATAACAATATAATATAATATAATATAGGTATAATATAATATAATGTAATATATAATATTATTATTATTCTTCGTTTATTACAATACACTATATTAACCGAAAATATTTTATAGATATGACTGCTCGATGATTTTTTATTTTATTATTATTATTATTTATTTATTAATTTTTTTTTCTAACATCTATTGCATTTTCACGTATATATTTATTTATATACATACATACGTATACCTGTATATATAGGTATGTTGATTATTATATTCATTCGTCCCCGTGAATATATACGCCGTATATATAATATCCAAGAGAATACCCGCAACCATTTCTTCCCTATAAATAAGTTCAATATTGTATACGGCTGGGGGATGATCGCGATCTACATATATATCCGCTGTATACACCTATACGTATGAATCAACCGCGAAATATCAGCAGCAGCAGCAACGTCGGTTATTGATCAATTAATTAATTAATTAATTATATCACGTGATATGAATTTTTTTTTGTTTCTTACTTTGGATCTTTGTGGATTTTTTTCTTCTTTCCCTTCTTTTCGTAATTAATTTCACCTCGTCAACGATTAAGATATTATTAATAATAATAATAATAATAATAATAATAATAATAATAATAATAATAATAATAATAATGATGAAAATATAAGTTATACAATTATACTATATACGTTATTATAATAATTGTAATATGAGATATATTATACATATTATGTTTAACAAAAAACAAAAAACAACAAAAAAAAAAAAATTGAAATTGAAATAAAAATAAAATGTTTTACGTAAATGATACGTATATATACCATATATAGTATATAATATTAATATATTTACGATGAGATATACCTATATAGAGACGGAATTAAGAAAAAGAAAAAGAAAATAAAATAACTATCCGAAGAATAAAATAAGACGAAAATAATAACGGATATTAGGATATACTAATACTACTACTACTACATACTATACTGCTACATATTGAAGAAACTATATTAAACACGACAGAAAATTAAAAAAAAAAAAATAAAAATCAACGAGTAGTAGATGGTATTTGTATGAAATTATACGAAGTGGAATCTGCAAAACTTGGCTCCAAAAAAAAAAAAAGTAAAAAAAAAAAATATCTTATTATATTTATACTTTTACTACTACTGCTTTATGTACACTACACATACACACACGGACGCACACGCAACGCCACTTATGTATTTCTTATATACACAGTATGAAGAAAAAATAATAGAAAAAAAATAAAAAAATTGGTATACATAATATAATACTGGTCACGTCTCATCGTCAGCTCCAAGAGAATTATTAAGGATTTTCAGTTGCTCAAAGAGATAATATATACATACATTCATATATATGTATTATATATATATATATATATATATATATATATGTATACACCGCGTGATTGTATATTCCCGAATATATTATAGTATATACCTGGAGATTCTGAAATAATAGCAAAAGAGACGAAAAAAGAAAAAAACTAAGAAATACAGTAGAACGAATCGCAGGTGTATATAATATATTATAATAGTATAAATTTATACCTGGAGCCGTACTGAACGATTCACGAATTCGAATATTGGCTCTATAATATAATATAATATAATATAATATAATATATAATATTAAATAATATACTAATTGATTAATTAATTACGTGATCGTTTGTCGTTTGGTGTTCGCGCGGTATATAATAATAATTATTGTATGGATATACCTATAAGTATATTGTATGGGATTTTTAGAATTTTACGAACAACACCAAGAATTATTAAAAGTGTGTGCATAATTATTAATTCCCGCCAGTATTAAGGACGCACACGTATACCTATATATGTATATATATATATATATATATATATATATATATATATATATATATATATATATATATATATATATGTATATATAATATATGGTATATATAAATATATATGGATACATGAATTAGATTAATGAATTATTATCAACACATGTATATATATATGATACTAGAACACAAATCTTTATTATTATTATTAAAAGAAAGAAAGAAAAAATGAAGGAATCAGGAAAAGCAAAAAAAAAAAAAAAACAATCCAACATCAACAACAAGAACAACAATTAATATAAGTATTTGGATATATAATATAAATTATGATATTATATATACATATATACCTATATACGTATATATGTATATATTATATTATTCATAATTTATGAATAATCATTAAGAAAAGGGGGAAAATGAAAAACCAAGAAAAAAAGAAAAACAAAAAAAAAAAAAAACAATTTTTAAATGACTCTCTCACAGGGTTTAGATAACTAGTCCGTTTGTCTATTTCATACAGTTAATATCTAGTAAACGATCGATATATAATATGATATATATATATATGTATAACGATTCATCCACGAGGTAAGGAAAAAAAAAAAAAAAAAGTTTCACTGCATTCGAAGATAAGGAAAAGAAAAGAGAAATCAGAAAAAAGAAAAAAAAAAAAAAAAAAAAAAAAAGGAAGAAAAAAAAAACAGAACAAAGGATGTTAAAAATTGAAAATTCATAACGACGTGTATTATTATTATTATCATATATAATGTAATAGCGATGAAAAGTCAAATATAAAATGAAACTCATACACCGCAGGGCGCTTATTAAAAACGACGAGAAAATGCCGAGCGATACGAACACGAATAATAATAATAATAAATAATAATAATGAATAATAATAAATAATAATAATAATATTAATAATGAATTAGTCTGCCATGCAAAAGAAGTAAAGTAAAGATATAATAAATAAATAATTAATTAATTAATTAATTGCACAATAAAACGTGCATCACTTTCGAAATGGATTTGACTCTTATAAGAACAAGTTTTATAAATGTTTCATGATATTTGGTTCCCACGTATGAATGTATAAATAAATGCACGGAACGTTATGTAATAATAGTGTATGAATATTGAGTGTTGGGTATATTATATTATTCAATAAATTACGTATATATCAAAATAAAGAAAGGAAACAGAAACAAACACAAAAAAATAAATAAAAAAAAAAAAAAAAAAAAAAAACCATAAGCACGCGTAAAGAATAAAACTCCCCGTTCAAACTATACATACATATATATATTTAAATTGATTGAAATTTATTGTATATTATACAAGAATACATTATAGCGTATAGGGAAATACCTATACATACCCTATACATTATAGTATATCTATCATCAATTATCATCAAATACGAGTAATGAAAAAAATAAAATAAAAATGGAAAAGAAAAACGTGTGCCACCGATACGCCTTGTCACAGGCAACCTGACGCTGAACTAGTGTGTCAGGGCCGGTAGAGAAAGTGAAATCTTACCTACGAATTCGCGGAGTTTAAAATTTTTTTTTGATTCCAATTTTGATTTCAATTTACAAATCCTTATGATTTTTATTGAATATATATATATATACTAAAGGGGGAGGAGGTTGGAGAGGGAGAAAAGAGGAGAAATAGAATTAGAAAAAAAAAAAAAAAATTTCGATATGGGAAAAACGAGAAATAAAGAAATGCGAATAACGTTCAAATTGTTTTATAATTTTTTTGTTTTGTATTTTTTTCTTTAATCATTAAAATAATATTATCTGTCTAAAAAACACAACACTATCATATATATTTTTCTGTACGATTTATCAATACCTAAATTATAATATTTAAAACTTCTTCTCATTATTTAATTACAAAATAATTAATAATAGTATTTCCAAAAATATGACTTCTCTCTTTATACTATATAATATATACCTATATATATATATATATATATGTATATAATATATACATACATACATATAGGTATGTAACGGCGTATTCTGCAGATATTACAATACGTTTATTATTCATTTATTTTTCTTTCTTTATTATTTATTTAATTATTTATATAATTATTTATCATATAAAAATTATATGATACCTAACAGTTAATTTAGCATCGTGCAAAATTAGCTATACTTATACAAAGACATCGGTTTAGTAGATATTTTTTTTTTCTATCTTTTTATTTTCAATTTATCAATTATTCGAATTGGGTCGACATCAATTAACTTAAAATTTTCTAGACTTTATGTAAAAAATTATCATGCAATGAATTAATAATCGCTTTATAGGAATTGAGCGATAATCATAATTTCTCACCTCTCGCCCCCTTTCGATCTAAACGTAGATTTTTATCTATCTTTTACTTTATATATATCGTGACAATCATATTTCAGGGTTATTTCAGAATACCAAAATATTAGTGTGGAAAATTTTGGAATATAATTTTCGTCTTTTAATTGTTCTAAAAGATATAACATTTTTTGTTTTTTTCTTCTTCTTTGTTCGTTTTTCATTCACTTTTAGCTATTTGTTACAATAACTACTTATTTTCCTACGTATTCTGAGTAATACATATATATATATATCTCTATATTTACTTCATCACTCACTCGTGTTACAGGGGATCCTGTTAAGGAATGGTGCAGTTTGGTAAAGAAACAAAAAAGGAATAAAAGAAAATCAGAAAAAGAATTGTTTAAAAATTATTCAAAAATAAAGGCACAGACTTTGGGGTGGCCGCCCTACGATTTTGACATAAATTTTTTTTTCTCTCCTTTGCTAATCGTCATCATCATTTGCATTATTATCGGGATAATCCGTTCATACAAGTAGTTTGAAATAAGTTTCGTAGGTTTTTTTTCTTCTTCTTCTTCAAAAAAAAAAAAAAAAACTCAAACGCGTCCTTGATTTATACAAAGTAGTTATTAAACTAATTAATTGATCTTCTCAAGTTTCCAGAATGATAGAAAAAAAAATATCGAAAAGTCTACAAGTATATTTAATTATTTTTCTCAAACCCTTGTCAAATCGTTTATTATATTTTTGTTTTCAATGATTTAAAACTACTTTACAAAGATTCTGAAATTTTCAAACGACGTAATAAATTGTACTTTGAAAATGAAGAAAGAAAAAAGAAAGAAACACAAAATTAAGTACAGCTTATTGTTAGGCACTGGCAAAAATAAAAGTAACATAAATTAAAAATGTTGATATAAAATATGGACGATAATCGAAGGGGAAATTGATCTCGTTTATTTGTTCATTGATTCGAAAATTATCGGAATGATGATGAAAGATAAAAAAAAAAAATGATAATATCAATAATACAGTTTCTAAGAGTCGTAATAAAAAAAAAAAAAATTTTTTTACATGAAAGAAAAACCATGGAATATCGATGTAAGTCTATGGAATGAAAGATTTTTTTATCTATTTAAAATAGTCTTTGAATACATATTAGTATACAATGAGGCAAGACCAATGCACTTTTGTCGCAAGCAATATATATCTTATCGAGTTATCGGTAATAAATTTTTTTTTTTCTTTCCAATTCTTCATTTTTTTTTTTTTTTTTTTTTTTTTTAATTTTATTTTATCACCGTTCAAGCTCGTTTTATATACATACGTGTATATATATATATATATATATATATATATATATATATATATATATATATATATATATATATATATATATATATATATATATATATATATATATATATATATATATATGTATTTGTATCAAAACACGTCTTTAATATAGGAAATATATAATAAAAGCTCGTTTTGGTCCCAAGTAGTTCCATTCATAGTTTCCTTTTTTTTTTTTTTTTTTCAATAGTAGTAATATGTAGTGGTAAGTCATATTTCGCGTCTTAAAAACGCTTTTTCTGTTAATAATAATAACATTAATAATAATAATAATAATAATAATAATAATAATAATAATAATAATAATATAATATAGTTTTACACTTTTTCGACGAGTTCTTTTTCTCTCTTCTACTAATTTTTTTCTTTAGATCGAAAAATACAGTTTCGAAAATTGGATTAACTTCGATAAGATAACGCAACTTCTTATATAGTTAATATACCTACTAACAATGATATATTATCAATGTCTATGTCTTTTTTGTGGTTTTTTTTTTTTTTTTTTTCTTTCTATTCTATTTCATTCTGTTTCTTGTTACTTTCATTCGTATGAAAATATATCAATCGACGAAAGATGTTCGAGGAAAAAAAAAAAATAAATAAATAAAAAATGAAACTACCATAGCTAATTTCAAAATTAAAATCTTTCGCTTTCTCGTATTTACGATTCGTAATATGCAAATTTCAAAAAAAAAAAAAAAAAAAAAAAAAAAAATTTACATCTTTTCTTTCCTTCGTTTTTTCAATAATCGTTACACAAGAAAATTACCTATTTACATCCATTTTCAAATTGACGTTTTATATCCAATAGCCTGAGAATAATAATTCTTGAAAAAAAAAAAATTTAATAATAATAATAATAATAATAATAATAAAATTCAAACTCTGAATTATTAAGGCTTTTCTAATACAGTTTCGTTCCTCTCGGAGATATTTTTTTTTGTGTTTTTATTTAGTTATTTTTTTTTCTGTACCGTCGAAACGTTTGATTCGTGATTGGAAACCGAAAGAGAAGGAGAAAATAATGAATAAAATAATAAAATAAAAATAAAATATATACGTCTCGATTCACTGCAGGCAAGTATGTATACATATATGCTAAGGTTGTGTGTATGGTATAGGTATGTATAATAGGTATAGGTAGTTAGTTTTCTTAGTGAAATAATAATTTCTCTAAATCTGTGCTGGTTCGACGTAATTCGCGGGCAGCATACCGTGGCGACCTGTACGCTGAACTAATCCGGTCATCCAACCTTCGTCAATTGCTGTACAATTTATGATCAGATCACCGTCGCAGAAGCTCACCTCGTCCGAGTCTTGCGCCTCGTAATCATACATTGCTCGATAGACGCGCTGTAAATTAAGATCAAAAATAATAAATAAATAATAAGAAATTTAATTAACAAAAAAAAAAAACTCAAAAAGCATCGCAAAAAAATTTTTTTTTACTCACTCCGCTGTTCGCTGTAGCTGGCGGTGGCGGTTGAATCTGTTTCATGTGATTGTTGTTTGATCCAGGTGTTAAAGATCCGTAATATTCATTAACCGGATCTATGTCAGCTACGGAACCGATTTTTCGTGTTGGTGGATTCGTGACTAAAAGTACAAGATAAAAAAAAAGTAGACCAAAAAATTTTCGTATAGAATTATAAAACTCGTACAGTTAAAAATCATCGTCATAATTTCCAGTTTTTTTTTTTTTTTTTGTTCACTCAATCTTTTCGAAAGAATTATTTTTTTCCTCTCGCTGTAGGTACAGAGAATTTCTCTATATACACATCGAATACATATATTTATTATTTTCATTATTATCATCAATGATATACCTGCGCCCTTATCGCTCGTGTATATAACAGTGGTTGCTGTTTGCCGAGCTGAGTACGGGCTCGGAGTTGCAGCTTCGTTTAATGGATCATAGTCAGCGATCCTTCCCGGGGCTCTGTGGACCGGAGAACTTGATGACGGCGGAGGTATAACAGGGTTTGCATTCAACGATACCGGCGGCGGAACCTCCTCGTAATCAACTACGTATTCTGAGAAAGCGGCAATAATTATACTCACATATTGGAAAAAATAAAGAGGTAAGAAAAACCAAATGGGGGGAAAAAAGGACAAACGAACGAAATAATTAATAACTAATTAAATATTATACGGAGGAGATGTTTGTTGAATGATTTACCGATTTGCTGTTCCCCGTTTTCACCGGTGATATTTCTCTTCTGTTCCATAATAGCTTTCTTCTGTAATTCACCGTGATAGGCGACGTTCGATATTATTTTACTGTTCTGTTTGATCCTAAGTGTTTCCGGATCGTCGGCAACCTGGGTAAATTTACCCTTCGCTTTTTCAAACTCCGCATGATACTTCACGTTGCTTTGTATCTTCGTGTTTTCAGCTATACGTTTCAACTCCGGTGTCTCGGCCATAGTTGTTGCCTTTGCTTTTGGTATGTGGCTATAAACACGCGTTACATAAAAATTTATCAATTAAAAATAATAATAATAACAATAATGTTAATACGAGAGTCTTACAATTCTCGTGTACTTTCTATGTACATATTTTTTCGAAATATATCGCAATACCAACGCCGCGGGGTTATAAAAATTCTATTTAATGAACTTTAAATTTTCCTATATATAATTCCAACGATGTATTATATTTGAATATCAAATTTAATTTACGTACTGACATTTAAGTCATCTCGATTATATGTATTTAAGTATAATAATGTCGCGCGAATAGAAAACTACAATCACGTCATTCGTACAGCTGACGGGCTTTCCAATTGTTACTTTTTCTATTATCTAGATGTATAACTTTCATAAATACCGATCTGCAGTTCACAGTCGCGATTTCAACCGCACAGATATTATACAAGTATATATATATACATATTAGGTAACATAATTCGGTAGCTGTTTCACTACAATTTATTATTAATTAAAAATCTTATACCGTTTAGTTTTTTTTTTTCCCCCTCTCACTCGTACTAAAATATATACGATAGTAAAAATCAGCCGTTACTGTGCCCGAAATAAGTCTCTGTACATATACGTAGCATTCAAATATCTGCAGTATATAAAGAATTTGAATAAATTTGACTATAGTTTGATTTCGCTAATTTCTATATAAGGATTATATTCTCTCGAACACTGTAATTCGTCACGACATCGTTTCCGCTACGAGCTTTCATAATATACATATATAGGATTCTCTAAATCATTCTCGTTTTTCCTCTTGCAACACATATATACATATACATAAAATATTATTATATGAGACGTATAAATATATATAAGAAATTGTTTTATTAATTTTTTTTTTCAGCCCATATAATGTGAAGAATATGGATGGAACTGGATCCTCCTTAATATGAGGGCATGACGTCATCCAATGACGACGACGACGACGACGACGACGACTATCACTCTTTTTGGAGTAGTTAGTTGCTCGCTACTCTCGAGTCAATGAATAGAGGCTAGATTATTATTATTTTTATTGTTACTATATACGTAACTTGACAATCACTGGAGCTGGATATAGTATAGTATAGCTCGTATAATATCGCTCCTAGTGTCTATTAATAACCCAGCAAAACAATTATTCCGCGAAAAGTATATATGAACGAATATAGTATCAATGAAATAAGAATTATAAGAAAATCGTCGTCATCTTGCAACGTGTGTACTCTCATATTATAAAATGTATATATATACGTATAATATGCATGTAGTCGCGGGGGTAATAAA
Source organism: Macrophya alboannulata (assembly GCA_949628255.1). Lineage (NCBI taxonomy): Eukaryota > Metazoa > Arthropoda > Insecta > Hymenoptera > Tenthredinidae > Macrophya > Macrophya alboannulata. The sequence goes on from OX451213.1 coordinate 576,392, forward strand.
ACCGGAAGTTGACAATTGGAGTCTTAAGAATATACATATATATATATATATATATATATATATATATATATATATATATATATATATATATATATATATATATATTGTCACGCGGGGCGAGTACGCGAGAATCAAGTTATAAGTTCATGTGTATATGTACTTATTAAACTCACACAGACGTACATACATTCGTCTGTGCGTATAATTATGATATTAGATGAGAGAAAGATAGAATAATGTTACAGTGTATTATATCTGATATCATGGTGATACCGTAGATATGATATAGTTAAATAAAAAGTTTATAACACCAGATGCGAGATATTATTATATATGGGGGTTTATTTAATACCCACGCACGATAAAAATTTCTTTTCAATGGATTCATGTTATATATATATGTCATATATTATAGTATAGTATAGTATATATATACATATATGTACGTTTACGGGTACGTACCTACAAGTTTTATGAATATTTTAATAATTTTATAATGATAATAATAATTTTGTAATCGTACATAGAATACAATACAATTATTCGGTACGATATATGTATATATATGTATATGTACTGTATATAGATTACGTAAGTCTTGCCATGACCTAGTCTCGGACTCGAAACTGCCTTTAAAGAAAGAAAGATAGCATATAGCACACCGTTGCGTTGCATTGCATTGCATTGCATATTGCATTGCTACCCGTTAATGAGAACACGCCTCTGAGCTCCTCCCGGACTGAAATACTATACATCTATATATCTTCCCGTGCGATAATATGTGTACATACGATATGGAGGAATAAAAAAATCAAAAAAAAAAAAAAATTGATAAATAAATAAGGAATATGTAAAATAATATTGTGGGGAGTTTTTCACAGAGAAGCGTTAAACCTGTAGCACGCTACCCCCTCGGCACTCCCCCATGTATGTATAGTGTTTTTTTAGAAAATATTTTTATTATTCGTCCGTAACGTAAAATTAACATTGACGTACAGTTAATTCACACCATGATACGGGACGTGTAACGAGGCCTCGTCTTGCGTCTTGTCTCGTCACGTCACGTTACGTTACGTTACGTTACGTCACGCCACACGTTACGTTACGTCTCGTTACAGGCTTTAAACCGATTAAAACGGATTATAAGTAGGAAACAATTGAATTCCGGTATACGAGGGTATAATACATGGCATAGCATATGGTCGTGTATGTCGAGACTAATTAAGTTATGTACAGTCTCATGCGTATATATACTATAATAATATAATATATGAAGGGGTGCGTTTTTTTTTTTTTTAATCGTTCTCACCTCTCGCTCAGTTTTTTAAACTTTTTTTTTTTGTTAAGTTTCAGATAATTACATCGATATATATATATATATATATATATATATATATATATATATATATATATATATTATATATATAATAATATGTATATTATGACGTTGATGCACTTACGCTTCGCAATATGGTTGCTTGTTGAAGCCCTTGTATGTTCGCATGTTCAGGGTCATACCGCATCCCTGACATTTAAAACACTGTTTATGCCATGTCTGAAAAGAAAACGGGAGAAAAAAAGAAAGAAAAAATTAAAAAATCAAAGAAGAACGGAAAGACAATTAAACTTAATACAAATTATATATAATCAAACGATAAATATATATATCTATGAATATAATAAAATAATTATCATTATCATTTGAAATTTGGGAGAGAGATAAATTTCGATCTTCAATTTATTATGAAAGATTTATGAATATGAAATCAATCTTCGATAATTATAGCTAAGAAGAAGAAGAAGAAGAAGAAGAAGTAAGAAATGATAAAGCGTAAAGAAAGAAGAAATCCTACAGACATTTTTTTTTCTTCCTTCTTTTTGTTCTCGTATATTTCCGCGTAATACAATTTGACGGAAATGTTGCGACACGTCGTTGTTCAAACCGCAGATTCCCTTCTTATATATACCATTCGCTTTTACCGGAAAACCGTGTTGGAAAAAAAAAAATGAATTATATTATAGCATTCAGAGTTTAAAGAAAATATATTTCCCTATTAATTGAAATATACGTTTGATGATTATGTATCACTGTGTTCTACTCTTATACTCTACTCTATATTTTCTACTGTACCGCGTAACAATTTTCGTTACGATTTTATACTTCGATTCTGCATTAGTAAAAATATGTATACCCAGATACATACAAGAAAAAGGAAACGAAAGGAAAGGAAAGTAATGTCAGACTTGTTATAACGAATTCGTTTTGAATGGTAATAAGAAATTTCGCAAATAGCTAGATATTTGTGCAATGAATGTGTGTTTTTTCGCGGTGGAACCGCGCGATAATTCACCGGTATCCGTCTTCGCTCTCTCGTATCAGTAGCAGCTCGAGTTGCGTCGCGATCGTCATTAGTCATTTCCTCGATTTTCATCATAAATAAATTACTTCCTCCTCCTTCCTCTTTACCGCATATACTATAATTTCCGTCTCATTTCTCACAAACCATAACACGTAATTATAATTATAATTATATGCGGTTTTTTGGGATGATTTATATATCTATATCAATATAAACGATGAGTGTCGCGTAGGATAAGATTAAAGAAAATACTTTGAATGATCGTATGTCATTGTATACGTCTCATCACGTAGGTACAGTAATTTTTATTTTTTTTTTCCTCTTTTTATTATCGCTTTCCTGCAGTATTGATACGAAACGAAGAAAACTTTTTTTCTCGGATAAAAATATGACTCGCCATCCTATATTTTCTGTTAATTAATTTATTGTAAAAAGTGTCATTATCGTCATATCTGCAGTAATTACGAAAATAACGAATGAGTTTCCGCCCTCGCGTTTATGATAAGGGGAATTTTTAGCGTCTATAACGAACAAAAAAAAATAAATAAATAGGAAACGACCAAAAAAATAAAAAAGAGAGAAGGAATGAGAGAAAGAAAGAGGCATTTATCGCACGCGTTGCGAAAACGCTTTATCTGATTGTCGAAATTGCGCACACCGCGGTATAGACGAGAAGAAAAAAAAAAACATAGAAAAAAAGAAACGGAATAGATAACGACAAGGTGTGACGTTGTTACCGCTGCGTAATGTTTGATCAGCGATAATTATTATACATTTTGGCACACATATGGTTCAAAAAATTTAGCACGGTCAATTTATGGAAATACTTGATATGAGAAATTGAATATTTCACATACTGATCGACGATTTCTATGGTTAAAAAATTATATGACGATAATTAGTATTTCTCAACTTACGTACTGTAGTTTAAACGCGTATCTGTATATACCTATGTAAGTATGTATGTTATGTATGTACCACCGGATAGGTACCTTTCAGTTCTTTGACTTGAAACGGATTAAATTACTCTATCTCTTTATTTCATCCCGCTCCCCCTTGCAGCGGTATCAATTCTCTCCCGGCTGAAAGCCCTAACAACAATAATAGTCAGTGAAAATGAACGAAAGAAGAAGAAGAAGAAGAAAAAAAGAATAAGAAGAAATGATAACTTGTAGTTAATAATTTTACATATATATCGCTGTATCGGTTTCGAACGAGATATATATACAATTTGCTAAAAATCTTAATTAACTTGCTCTCTCTGCAGTCTGTTGCTGCCGCTGTTGCTGTTGAAAGAAGATTCTTACCCGTACCCATACCTACGCGTACACATAAATGCATACGAAACACAGAATAAAATCTCTAAACATCGCTCAGCATTCCTTAAAAGCGTGTACTTATGTCTGTAAGAGAAATTGAATGAAAATAATGAAAGGAAGAAAAAACAACTGAATAAAAAATGAATAAGAATGAATCGCGATCCATTGTGCATAAAGTTTGAATGAAATGATATCGATGAGTATGGTATGGTATGTAAGACGATGTTGTTTGTCATGTGTTTGATTGTTACAGGCAGACTTTAGTCAAGATAAGAGAAAAGAATACGAGACCTTTTGTAGAATCGTTTTTCCTCCTTCTTGTTGTTGTTATTTGATACGATATAATAGAATCAAGTATTATAATAAAAATAATTACCTTGTCCAAGCATTTCAGCTCCTCTACAGGATAAACTGTTTTCTCACAGCGAGCGCAGCTCTTGCTCATCTTTAACAGAGTTCTCGGTACTTTAATACTTCTTTTTATAATATATATATATGTATATACAACACACACCGATGTATATATATTCACACTATAAACACATTTAACTACTACTTCGAGAGTAGATGAAACCGATTACGGGGGCGTGGGCCTGATTATCGGTGTATATTATTATCGTAATAATTGCAATTAGCAATTGAACAGATAAATCGAAAAGAAAACGAATAAAAAAAAAAGATGACAAATTTTTTTTGAATTCTTATTATCAACGATCGCACACGTTTTTTTTTTTTTTTTTTTTTTTTTTTCTATATCTGTCACACTGTTAAGACCACTTTGTAGTTTTCACTTCACGAGAACCAGGTATATACAATTATTAACGATAACGAATACGAGATTAATGAGGAAATATGTTAAAACTCTTTCTCTGCTGTTCTGTTCTTTTCGCTTTTACTTTACCACAACCGAATGACAGAAATGGAGGACGACCGCGGCGGAGTAATCATTGGTCAAAATAACGTCCGATTATTATAATAATCCGGTTTTAAACAGAATCGAGGACAAGGCGGTTTCGTATTGTGTTGAGAAAAAAAATCGGTGAATTATTTTAACCGTACGTCGTTGCGTGGATCGACACTTTTATTAATATTATCTAATTGTTACACTAGTCTGGTATTAACAGATTTTTAGTATGGGGAAAACTTTCCAGCAGCGAAAGATCGGCTAGATTGTAAATGAGGAACTCCTTGACGTTACAATCATCGACTGAATGTTCACAACTGAGATACGACCTACCACCATTTATTTTTAACAACCATTGAAGTTGCTGATCTACTCTAGATACGCTCGCCAACGTATCGTATAGTTCGGAAATAATTCTCAAGGTGTCGCCACCGAACGGTACGAGATATCGACCTACGTATAGTCAACCCTTTATCTGCTCAGAAATGACGGTAATCCGTTGATTATCGAACAATTTTTCGGCATCGGCATATTAACCGACGAATTTTATATCGCATGAGAAACTCACCGCTCTGGATATCTGGATACGCGGCTAGGTCTTCGGGAACGATGAATACGTATATATCCAATATAATCCTTTGACGGGGATAAGAGCTAGAATAGGGCACTACACTGCGAATATATTATGTGTATGATGATCATATACCATAAAAAGATTTTAAAAACACTTCACTTTCATGGGGGCGGTTGGGGGGGACGGCGATGGTAGCTCCAGATGAGGGGGTTTAATTCAGGGATAACTTCACTCACTGCTTGAACTTTTATTTATTTAATTGGCTGTGAGATCACGAATTTTTATTCCTCGGCGCTTCGATGAATTATTATTATTTCTCTGTTGATATTAAACCTATACATTTAACATAACAACCATTTTGTGAATGCAAAAATTTCGACTCGACTGAAAATGAATAATGCCGAAGCTGTAAATCGTGTTAAAAACAAACTGTTACCGGGGTGTGAATCGTCACGCTCGACACTTCGCCGCCACAATATGGCCAACACAACCAAACTTTATTCCGACCTCGCGAATATAATTTTACATTCACTAGCCGATTCTATTGACTTTAATCGACACCCGAATGAGCCGTACTTACGATAAATTCAAACACTAGCCGTATACAATCGTTGATAAATCGCCGGTCTAATTTAGATCCGCGTGAAGAGAGCAAACCCGAACCTGTTGCATCCCTCGTTCGAAGACAACTGACTGGCACGCTGCAGAGGATCACGGGTGCCGTGGTGTTACGCTGCCCCCACTGATAGATGGTAGCACGTCGCGGTAACCTGTGCATATATTGTACGCATTTTTTGACGGGCAACAAATACCATCTTCGTGTCAGTAAGAGATGGCAACGGTAAGAGCGACGCCACCTCCACATCCCGCTAAAATCATTCCCTACGCGTTTGTTTAGTTTTATACTTAACCTCAAATCGTTGCTCGCCAAAAAATGCATACAATATGCACAGGTTATGGCGACGTGCTACCATCTATTAGTGGGGGCAGCGTAAAACCGTGGCACCCGTGATCCATCGCAGCTTGCCAGTCAGTTGTCTTCGGACGGGGGATGCAACAAGTTCGAGTTTACTCTCTTCACGCGGATCTAAATTAGACCGGCGATTTATCGACGATTGTATACGGCTAGTGTTTGAATTTATCGTAATATAAGTACGGCTAATTCGGGTGTTGATTGAAGTCAATAGAATCGGCTAGTGAATGAAGATATATGTATGTTCGTGAGTTCGGAATAAAGTTTGGTTGTGTTGGTCATATTGTTACGTCGAGTGTCGAGCGTGAAAATTCACACCCCGGTAAAAGTTTGTTTTTAACACGATTTACAGCTTCGGCATTATTAACTTTCGGTCGAGTCGAAATTTTTGCATTCAAAAAATGCTTGGTATAATAAATGTATAGGTTTAATAGTCTCGGAATCAACAGAGAAAAAGAATAATTCATCGAAGCGCCGAGGAATAAAAATTCGTGTCAAGGTTAAGTTTGTTTACATGCAGCCGAGCGCGCAGCACGACGCTCAGCGTCCTTTTTATTATTCATTCGTTAGTAAAAATTTCTATTTCATTGTGATAAAAATATATATTTCGATTCGTAACCATCTCGTAGTGTTCTTAAATTCTGCCCACCATACGGAATTCATACGCATATAATACATTTCCAGTGCAGTGTAATATTCTTCTAGATCTTACAGCCAATTAAATGAATAAAAGTTCAAGCAGTGAGTGAAGTTTTCAGTAAATTCAACCCTCTCATCTGAGCTGTCGCCGCCGTCCCCCCCGACAGCCCCCATGAAAGTGAAGTGTTTTTAAAATCTTTTCACGGTACGATCATCATACGTATAATATATTCGCAGTGTAGTGTCCTATACTAGCTCTCATCCCCATCAAAGGATTATATTGGATATATACGTATTCATCGTTTCCGAAGACCTAGCCGTGTATCCAGATATCCAGAGTGGTGAGTTTCTCATGCGATATAAAATTACTCGGTTAATCTGCCGATTCATGCGACGATTTGTTGTTAGTGTAAGCAGAAAGGCCGTTTTATACGAACTATCTCTTTCTCTTCCTCTTCCTTTCCAAATTTCTTTGTAAAATGAATCTCATTTATCGATCATTATTTTTTCTATAATTATTCGCTGATTCACAATATGTAGTCAATATTCAATAAATTCTATATATTTCGTGGATAAAGCTTCGTAACATTGTAACTGCGCTCATATACGTATGAATCTATTAATATTCGAATAGGATTTTCTTAACTAACCCGTTCTTTCCCTACAGTCATCAGCTAATATATAAAAACGGCGAGTTTTATCAGCCCGCGATACGATCAGGGGGCTAAGTAAAGAAACTCTCAGGCTTATTCAATATTTTTTTTTTATCATCAACGTATTACCGTCCAACGTTATACGTATCAGTCCATCATTCACCAACGAACGATTGCATTCCTCCAATCCTGATAGCTTATGGTTTCGACATCCGCCTGCATACGGTAAGGCATGTCGATGCTTCCGAGTAAAGAACCCTCTGAGGGGTAAAGTAGATTGGGATTTCGCCCCCACGATATCGGGGGTGGAACATCTGGAGGCGAACTTACCTTTCGAGTAATGGCAGGCGGGTTGCATGTAATAAGGCGCCACCGTCTGCCCCCACATACATTCATACATGAGATAAAATCGCTCCCCTGTTCCCCAGGGGTGTATACGAGGGGCTGTTTTGCTACCTTGACTGTAAACAACGTTCCCTTTCCACTTACTCAAGGTTTGGCAGCGGCTGTACCAGAATTATGGATGTAATTACACGATTTCAGCGTTGCAAGGGCCTCGGAAAAGCTTGGGATACGGGTATTTACCCATGCTCTGTAATATCGTACACAGTACCTAAGTAATTTGACGGTAATTATGGTAATGTATATAATAAGAGGTAATCGACAAGAGACTCGGCAAGAATTATATTCCGAGGGATGATATGCTCGACTTGTTTTCGAATGCTAATTCTGAATAAGCTTAATAAATATTCGTATCACAGACATTCAATCCTCCGTAGTATCATACTGCCGGGTAATGAAAAGCCAATTAACTTATCGCCGTCTATTTAATTACCGTCGAAGCTATGAGCCATAATTTTGAACTTCTTGTTTGAAAAACAGAAACCCTTGGATATCAGAAAATCGGAGAGTATAACTTCCGCTAGTAAATCAGAGTTGGTATTAATTCGTGAAATAAAAATCGCTGGTTTACGAAAACCACACTTTATATACCTCGGCAGCTGCAGGGTCGATCTACGAGCTCGATAATATAGATTTGGGTTTGAATTAGCGGTGGTATAAAATCTCTTTCAAAGTCTCTGCGTAAAGTGCAGGTTTTTTTTTCTTCCTTTATATCTCCGCCGATTATTGGAAACAGGAATTAGAAGCAGCGGTTCTGAATTATATACCGCGTGGACGCCCCAACGAACACTGTAGGTATCCTGAATAAGTAAGGGGTAACTGGATAGCCGCGTGGCACCAAAGCCGCGATCTGCCGGTGTACGAAGCCTAGCGGCACATCAGGGTGATGCGAACTGAAAAAAAAAAGAAAAAAAAAAAAAAGAAAAAAGACCGTGAAATGTAGGGTGAGAGAAGCAACGCGAAACGAACGAGAGAAAGGACGAAGGGTGGATTAGGTTTATATAAGCTGGCGGAAGGGAGCGACCTTTGGGATATATCTCGTTTAAAATTGAGGGTCGTCCATCTTTGCGCGTTTCCCGTTTATGTCAGCGAATGTCAGCACGGTGAAAACGCGGCCTACGCGGGGTATACCTACCTCTACGGTGTGATCATTAAACCGTAAAACGCGTTTATTCGCGGCAAGGGCGAAAATTAGTTACCGAAAATGGCTGACGGTAATCTTCAGAAAATTACTTTATGTGCCCTTAAAATTTCCTTCGTTATAGTATATAGAAATATATGTATATGTCATGTTCTTTTTATTTTTTCACGTCATTCTTTTCACACCCCGTTCGTTATTCGTATGCAACGAATAAACAGATAAGTAAATGAATAAACGCTGAATCAAAACGTCGAGGTATTTAATCACAGGGTCCTCAAAAGCGTGGAGATAAAACCGGGTCCTAATAAAACTTTCAGACGCGGTAGGTATCAGATACCTATCCCGTGTTCGCTCCGTTGGGTGTTGTGAAAAGGCGCAATAAACGCCTCCTTTAAATCCTAGTCCGCCCGACCACATGGGACGGGTATAAAATCAGGATTTCCTCGACCAGGAAAATCGGATTTTCCGTTTATAAGCTGCAGTAGCCTCGAGGACGATCGGTATAACGGTTGATTCATTATTCCCCGTCAAAGAAAACGTAAATACATAAAACGAATGTGTTATGTATTTCCGCGAGCGGAAATTCTGCTACCCCGTATACTATAGCATACGAATTACAATCAACATTATTTTGCTAGCTGCCCACGTGCTAATGGTAATTAATTCTCTACATCCCTCTCCCTCCATTTCCCCCCATCCCATCTCCCCATGACACATCCCCTGCACCTACTCCTCGCTTGCCAATCTACGAAAATGTTCAGTGCCCTGGCATTGCTGAAGGGGGTGGTGAAATTCCTCCTCACCCGCACAATCGCTGTATACAATCTAGGGACGAACTGCGAGATACGTACCACGACTACGGACTATTCCCATTGCGGTCTAGCGACTTTCCGATTGATAGCCGGCTATTATGCAGAATTGTATTGCAAATGAAAAGAAATATGTGTAACAAATTGTTGAATAATGAATTAGAATTACGGTTTGATTTTCATAGTGGGTTACTAATTCTTCGGTCATGCATTACTTCTGATTAGAGAGAGAAATTTTGAAAAAGTAGTTTTCCCCGTAGCGTACTGTTTGGATAAAAAAAAGAATAAAAAAAATTATAAAAACGGAGAAAATAAAAAACGAAAGGTAGAGAAAAATGTAATTGCTATACGTAGGATTTTTCCCTACCCCACGCGATATGATGAAAACTGTGCTTCGTCACCCTTGAAGGATGTTAATTCGTTCGGCTGGTAGACGTGCAGCGGTAGAAGCATGGCACGAATGTAAAAAGTGGGAAAAAGAGATCTTGCGGATATGAAGCGAACGAGAGATAAAAAAGGCAAAGAAAAAAAAAAAAAAATCAAGTATGAAAAAAGTATATGGGATCTAATTTTCCCCGATGGCAAAACAGTGTTGTTTCGTTAACGGTGACCCAGTTATACGAACGGTATTAAGCCACGGTCCTCCCGCAGCTCGCAGACAATTTGCGGTGTTTTTAACAAAATCAATGCCGAGGAGGCTGATGCTGCGAGAGGCGAACCCCCCTAAGCTGGACAACCGCCAGATACTCGTTTCACTTTAGTATACCATACGAAGTGGACGCCGCGATTCTCTTTGCGTTTCGAAGGAGTAAAAATTTCTTCTTCTTCATCCTACGATATATATATATATATATATATTTCATTCGTCGAGGAGCTTTTATCTCTCGTCTGAAAATTTCCCGCGTTATTTTCCGTCCTTGCAGTAATTCCCCTGTTTTTTTTTTTTTCTTTTTCTTTTTCTTTACTTTGGCAAGAACATATCTATAATATAACACTTCCAACAAAGAAATGAACGTGTATTTTATATCAATGTTACGGTTCGAACCGCGTGCACCGCGCACCTATACACGTATCCCGTACCCATCCAGCGCTATTGCGGGGATTCATCTTACGCCAGACTTCCTGGGCGGGCAGGGAGCAATTCCCACTGTTCTACCTCCGCGGACTGGTTCTACGTTAAGAGGTATTGCGCTCTAACTCCTTTAAACTTGACGCAGAAGTGTGAAAACGCTAACAAACAGTCCTAACTTCTGCTGCAGCCTTTAACTTTTAACGTTTATACTTACCCCCGAAGCCGGACAATGTCTACACTCTTTCTTATACACTTCCTTAGTGCTCCGCCATCCGGTTTATTTCAGTTTCATACCTCCTCCGTATATACTCTCATTCCGGCTCGTTATTTTGTCTCCAGAAAACAGAATTTTGCTCAGCAATTGATAATGAAAAATTTCAATTATTTTATAATCCCTATACGTTACGATGTATTGTTGTTCTTTTTGCTCGGTTCGGGGGACATCGGAATGACCTTAGCGTGACCTTAGGGCAACCCTAGGTCGACCCTCTTATTGCGTGTTTAACACCTTGATGGTCGCGGTCCCCCAAGTGCGCAAACTATGCCCAACTAATCGCTCGGTTGAGTGGTTATTCGAAACGGAGTATGAGCCTGAAATCGGGGACTTTCTACCCTCGGCACGAGGGTCCTCGAGAATTCAGAATTTTTACTGCATATATATATTCAAATTCGGATTTGTCGATTATAATCTGGATAACGCTGTCTGATATCGTACGACAGTGAATAAAAAAGAAATTGTACCAAAGCTTTTTCAATTTTGAAACGAAGAATTAGAAAAATTTCTTCCGGATTAAACGGGACCCTTAAAATTGAAGGCTGGGGGCGAGGGTCGACCCTCCGAGCTTGAACTCAGTTTATGTTATATTAACACTAGTATGGCGTAAACGTATTGCGTAAACATCGCTGATGAAAGAGCAAACTGCGTCGAGCGTACCGAGGAGCAGCTTGCTGGCTCGCGTTTTCCTCTACATCAACACCGCGACGGGTGGTCCTCGAGTAGGTGTGCGAAAAAAAAAAAAAAAAAATATGAGTAAGAAATATTTTTATCATACGGTTATATATATCTGGCTCTGTATAGCCGGTATAGTTATATATATATATAGGATAACCGGAAATCCCGTAGCGTGAATATAGTTTCTGCGTCCAAGGGCTAACGAGTATTAACGATTATCTACGGGTAGGAAAGAAAGCCTGTATTTAACGAATAAAAACGACCCTCTGGACAAAAATTTTCTCCTGATTTTTTTTTTCCGCATTCTTTATATACTATACGCTAAGGAATCGAGATATCTAAGAAAAGCTTAGAGAGAAAGAGAGAGAGAGAGATGGAGAATTTCTTTCCAGTTGATAATCGCGTAATTTTTTTTAGACTTTTGAAAGTACATTAAGGAATGAGTATAATAACGATAAGAGGCGAATGCGAAGGCAAAGAAATGGCAGTCTTTGACAAATTTAACCCAGACGTATTTGTTTCTTTTTTGAATTTTTTTTTTTTTTTTTCTCAATTCCCTTTTTACTTTGTTCACTATCCAACGTCTAACAATTGAATACGGAGGAGATGAAACTGAAATTCAAGACGGTAGTATATTGTTTGCAAAAGGTATTCAAAACCGCGAATACATAGAAGACCTTATATTGTATAACAAAGCTCATCAATTAGCGAGGTCTAGAAACTGTGAGTGAGGAGAAATCCGAATATAATATACAGAAAATAAAAGGGCTCGAGTAGAGCTTTAGGTCACGATAATAATATATAAATTTCGAAAGAGATATCCCGCTGCTAATGGTAGAACCTTTTATTTTAATTTTTTATATAATATATATGTATATACCTAGATATATAATTTCGGTCTTTTTTTTTCATAGACAGTTCCTTTTTAATATATCAGAAACGTTTTAGTCAAGCAAAAAGCTAGACGTATATACGGTCGGTTTAAAACAAATAGCGGCTATAACAACCGCGCCCGCGGTCTAAAAATCTGTCTCTTGAAAAATTGCTGAAAAGGTACGAAATACCGTCGACGAATATACCCGTAAATTCATAGTCAGCTGAATTTATCGCTACAGCGATTATAATGTCGAAGACAAGAAAAAAAAAAAAAAATATCACGTCGGTAGTGCAACTTTGGGGGTTTTTTTTTTTGCCTCTATGCTTTCACTTATTTTCATTATTATTATTATTATTATAATTATTATTATCATTATCGCTTACTACCCGTACGGCAATTTGTCGTAATAACACTCGATGTTAGAACAAGTTTCGGATCCCTCTTGCAGTCGAACTGTTTCTGTAACTATCCGAATTACAATCAGACTGAATTGACAGCGTTGCTTTCAACCGAAGTTTCCTAATTAATGAGACGTGCAATTAGACGGAATGCAATTGCACGGAGAGGTCGTGGATTGCAGCGGTCAGCAAATAAGCTTCGTTTGTAATCCGCTTTGGAAATCAGTCGCATCTGACAATAAGCAAGCCGTATATGCCGATGGAGAATGTAACCTCGTATACAGCGAGGATATGAATTTTTTGTTATAAAAATTCAATTTGAATTTTAGTATAAAATTTGAGGATATCTATACCGCAGCTAGTATTACCTCAGCTACTACTATGCGGTAGGAAAAGTTCGAATCTCTTTTAGAGGCGAATGCCACAGCTATCTTCGATCCTCGAAAGTTTTGAAAAGCTTCGCGAAAAGTTCCCTATACTACCTTCGAAACCCTAAATCCGCGCTATCATTTCTCGCGGTCGATGAATAATGAATATCCCGATTCAAACGCGCGGGGACCAACGCGCGGTGCTTGAATTATTGGAAATAGTTATACGTGTATGATCGAGTATATGTGTGTGTGTACAGATATGTACAGGTATATGCACACACATTCACACACGCCTCCGTCACACCTATGTATATATATATACGTATATATATGCATCTACCTCGAACAGATTCACGCCCATAACACAATAAACTCGCGAGGATGCGGACAGTTTAGTTCGACACACGTCAATTCCAGCTATCTAGGTAGTCACGTGTTAAAATCCTTCAAAAACTCGCAATCCCAATACTCCCCGCCGTCCTGCCATACGTCACTAACACCATCGGGTGTCAATTCCCATTTCTTTTCACCGTTTCACTTCGTTTCTCCAACATCTGAGGGTATATAGGTAGATGGAGGTGATATACACGGATCGAAGCAAAAAGAAATAGAAGAAGAAAAAAAATCAGGGACATCAAATTCGCGACTTCACATCGTTTGAAGATGAATCCTTTTTTTTAGTTTTGAGAACTGTTCTAAAAAAAATTTCGCGGAGTTTTTTTTAGTAAAGGGCAGGATTTGACAAAGCTATAGGTATATGCACCGATGTCCCGTTCGTTTTCAGAGGAGTGGTCAATCCCTCGGTGGGCAATATAACATATAGGTATAACACCGAACACTGTCGAAATTAAAGAGCGATGGCTGTTGCCTTGAATTCAATTATAGGCGACGGTGTATTCAATTATAACGCCCAGCGGCCAAAAAAAAAAGAGCGAGAGGGAGAGAGAAGACAAAAAAAAAAAAAGATAAAACATGGTGAATATGGACAGTTGCTAATAATTGGAAACTGAATTCGGCAAGCAGTTAAAAAATATGATAAATTTATTATCATTAATTTGATAATCACCTTTTTTCTTCCTTTTGAAGAGCTGTACTGCAGAAGGTAAAATTTGTATGCATCAAAGAAGGATCAGATAGGAAGTAAAGAAAAGGTAGGAAATCCTACTTCACCACACTCTTCGATGCTTTTTATTCTACAATTCCTATACACCTTCGAGGTTATAAGGTTGCAGACAGCATTTTGAAGTAGCTCCTCGGTAGTACATAACGCTCAAAGCGATTTGCAGATCTTTGATATATGGTAAGGATTTATTCCGGTGTCTTTTTTCCGGCTTTATACTATATATATACGGTTCGGCGGATTTTATTGCGGCCACAAAAGTTCGCTGGCTGTCTTTCTATGACTTTTCAAACAGTTTTTCACCACCTGCAGATATAGGTACGTACCCGGGGTAAGATGATGGGTAGTTAGGTAGATATTCCCTGTATATAGCTTTTTGGGAATTCCGATGAGATTGGCGCGGCACCAGACCCGAGTCCTTCATGGCTTTTGCAATTTTTTCGTCCCTCTAGTTTATTTCAACCCTAAAAACGATCACAGCAGTCATTCGTTTGCTTAATAATCGTCGTAGGCAAGGGACATTTCTTTTCGAGCTCTTGTCCTCTTATTTTTCTTCTTTTTCGACTACCTATACAGCAAGAGGGAAATAGAGTTTCTGATTTCTTTTACAACGCCTGTCAACGCGTCGAGCCAGCTTTGACAGTTCGGTCATTTATTCGAGTCAGAAATAGTGGCCATCGTGGTGCACCAAGTTGTCCCGAGAACGGTCTGTCTCCTCCAGGACTTGCGGGATTTGAAAGTGACGTTTCGGTTTTGATGATGTATAACGGCAGGAAGAACAACTCGCGAAATGAGAGAGAGAGAAAATGAAACGTTTCTTTCACGAAAAAAAGTACACGTGTATATCTGCTCGAAAATGAAAAATTCTTGCAATGAGTAAAATTCAATTCGTACGATTCAATCAATTTCACGATAACTTTAAAGACCCGTCTTCACTCATTCAGAAAATGTAGCCTCTCTCACTCGAGGCACTATAATATTCGGGGTAAACTCTATAATATCGCGTGCAACTACTTATAAAGTTCTTAGAGTTGTTAACTCCGAGAAATTACACAGTTCGGACTCGCCGCTATCCACTTAACGACAAAACGGTAGAAATAACTTTGGCGAAACTAGACGTCAAACATGTTTTCAGCTATGTTTGCAAACTGTTTAGGTAACAGAACTATACAGACGCCGTTTTCAATATTATCGCAAAGTTTAGTGCAGCCTATGTCAATGTGGACATACCTTCGTAATAATTTGGCTTTTGCAGGGGGTAGGGAAGGAGAAAGGCGATTTTAACCCCCATTCGAAAAGCACGAAGGTATATATTCTTCTCCGGTATACCAAGTTCACACGCACGTATTATATACATATGTGGGGGGTATATTATATACGCGTGTATAATATATACCGGGGAATAATTTTATCCACCGAATGTTGTCTCAGAATGTTTTCTCAAATAACAGCTGACGTCGATATTATTCGAACTGTGGACGACGATCGCGTACCGGTACTCCTTATACTCGTTTGCATGTGAACGAGTCCCGAAGAAGTTTCGCTCTCAAATGTTTATCGAAAATCGTTCCATATTGTGTCCCCTCCAAACCGTTACTACACCGGCAGCCTTTCGTAGTATATACCCTGCATCGCCTCGCCCCCTCCAAGGTCTTATGAAAAAAGCTCAAATTATTGATAGGATCACGTTCCTCGTAGGTAGCTATCTTTTGTCCACGATTTTTTATATATATTTCTTTTTTTTTTTCTTCTCTCCTTACCCCCTCCCCCCCCCCCCCCTCGCATCCTCCCCCGAAAACTCCCAAACCGCCTCTTCGCTACGAAATAACATAGTTTCCGTATACAAATGTAATAGCTGCCTTTGCCCAGCCAATATACGCCCTTTCCCTTTCGATTCCTGACATTTACCCGGAATGGAGGCTCTCTGTTCCCCCTTTACACATTCTCTCCGTTTCACCTTTTTCCTCCATGTTCTTTATTTTTATTTTATTTTTTTTTTCATTCAACTTTTACCGTTTTTTGACTGTATTATAATTCTCGAAATTCTTGCGCGCGACATTATGATTAAACCTCGAGCCTATCTATCTATCTCTATCCTTAATTTACCCTATGCCAACTAACCAGGAGCTTTGCCTGTTCGGGCATAACGCCTAAACTAATACCGAAGTAGGTACACGTGTCACTTCGCGTAGCTAAGGCTCACCAGCCAACCCAACTACGACTAACCCTGGCCAGGAAGTAATTAAGAAGACTTGGCTGACGCTGGAGGATGGCTCTGTCAAAGGTGAATTGCGTAGTTATGACTCGTACTTAAAAGGATCACGTATACCGAGGAGAGGAATCGTTTTTTCAGAAACGAGTGTAGTCAAAAATGAAATAAAACGAGAGATCTGAAAAATGAAAAAAACAAAAAGGGTGGAAAAATTTTATTGGATATTTTTTATTTAAGATCGTATAACCGCGTGCTAAGGTACGGCGTAGGTACATTTTACAACCGAGTTTTTATTTCGCCGAACGTCACCAGCTGACTCTTGACGGGTCCGGGGGGTGCAGATCGTGAGATTCATAAATCCACACTGTGCAGGATCGTAGGATCGCAAATCGTCAAAGAAAAGTAAGTGTGTATAGGTATTATATAGGCGTCTCTTCGCAGCTGTGGATTGCACATTGGTGTAGGTATTATACCTATATACTCGTACAAGTTGATTTGAAATCAGAACACGTAAATGGAGAATTGCGCATCGCGATTTTAACCGTTCCACTTTCGCCCTTAAACCTTCTTCACCCCTTTGTCCCTCGTTCTCGTACCTCTTTACAACTTCGCGAAATCTTTAGGAAAAGAAAAAAAGTTCATCGTTCACCCTCGTACCCCCCGACGCGTCTACGTACTCGTGGGATTAGTAGAAACTGTATGAGGATAAAAAACATTTAGGGATCTTCGTATATACTTTTTGTATGTATAAGATTTTTTTGATATTTAAGTAAATTTTCTATATACCTTTTTGAAAAATTCACCGCGGTAAAATTAATTGGGGAAATTAATTCCCTACCTCGTGAAACAAAAAAAGGTAAATCGATTCGAAATATGAAGAAAAAAAAAACGCTCAGATTTATGGGGTTTGAAGTGTCTTCTGACGGGGTTCCGCGAGGGTCAACGGAAGCAAGAAAACCTCAGCTGGGCGTAATCCGGTAAATTAACTTGTTCAAATTTCTATGGTACCCGAAGTATAGTCAGATACGCAAGAAACGGAAGTGGCCATCGCGGCAAAAAACCATTTAGTAATCCTCACGGTATAAATAATTGCTCGATGATTTGAATCAAGTTGTCTAATACAGAATCGAAAATCGTTAGTCAGTGTTTATGGCATAATGATAATTCATCGGGAGGGAGCTTGCTATAGGGTCGATCGATCCGATAATGATGATAATATTCCGTTAAGCCGTTAATCGTTTGTCGAAACTTTCTCCGTATTGAAAAGAAGAAAAAAAAAAAAAAAAAAAAAAAGAAAAATGAAAAATGAATTGAAAAAAAACCCGAAAAAAATGAAAGTAAAATTTTCACCGCGTTTGCAGATTAATATTACAACCCCCGGGGCGGCAAGAAAGAATGATATTCTGCCGCGACGACAGAATCGCTTAATTAGGCGAGGGCCCAGTCCCTGGCCTCGG
This sequence comes from Macrophya alboannulata, assembly GCA_949628255.1. Lineage (NCBI taxonomy): Eukaryota > Metazoa > Arthropoda > Insecta > Hymenoptera > Tenthredinidae > Macrophya > Macrophya alboannulata. The sequence goes on from OX451213.1 coordinate 594,625, forward strand.
AGTCTAACTACCTATCTGTGTATCAGTCTACGCGTACACCTACTACCGGGTGATGTGGTTAAAAACCGATCTAAAATCGTCGCGTGTAGATTGACTATAGAAAAGAAATGGGAATGAAAATTGGAATTATTAAAGACTGGATATGATCCTTAAACTTATTTTCATACGAAGAAACAGGAACGTTGTAAAAAATGGCTAATAAATTCCGGAATTGTTTTCCTAAATTTCTACCCTATCACCCGGTACGTACGTGGACGCAGGGAATGGTCGAGCCAATTGTAGTCCGGTTGGCTAGGAACTTCGCCGTAATAACCCCGTTAAAACGAAATGGATCCTTAACCGATGAAACCAGCCGTGGGAGTGCGAGCTGGAAACGTAGCTGTAGGTAGGACTAGCTGGGAGGAATGGGTTCACGTATACGTATGTACGTATATATGTGAGTGGGTAGGTAAGGTAGATGGGGTAGGTACCAGTTGTTAAGGCACCTCTACAACTTTGAAGCTGTTCACCAGCTGTATTCATCCTGAACCAAGCCAGCTAAATGAACGACGTTGCAAACCTAACTATTAAATAGTATTATTATACCTCTTGTACGATATTACGAAACAGTTGTTTCCCTACCCCGTACTCAGCGATTTTACATCGACACATTATAATCCTCTACGGTACGTGGGAATATCGGGCAGCCCATTCCGATGATATTAGCGAACGTGATTATCGCTCAAAGAGACGAGCTCCAGTAAATTTCACCCGCCGATTTATATCCACGATGAAAAAAAAAAATTTGAACTCTTTTTTTTTTTTCACTCTGAAATCATCATCTGCACTTTTCTCCTCTCTACAGTTGGAGTATGATCATTGAGAGAGAACCAAGCGGACGTGTTATATAGATACAACGTCTAGCACGTATGAGCTCCCGGCTATTTCTCACTTTGAGATATTGCTACGTCGTTTCTGAGTTCTCACTAGCTGTGCATGATCGTATATCAATTTTCGTTGGCGCCGGTGGCAGTGCTTTTGTCCGATGGTGTGACCCTCTCTACTGCAGTCCCTCGCGGGTATAAAAAGACGGTTTTTATTATCGGGAACAGGCGATCGGTATTTTAAAACCGGGTTGACAGATTCGAAATTATGGTAAGAAAAAAAAAAAAAAAAAAAAAAAAGATAAATTATAAAATTTTCATTACCTTCGTTTGTAAACGAGTCAAGATGTTACCTGCGAATCGTATCCGTTTAGCTCCCTCGCGTGGAGACATATCTATTGTGCTATTTGATGTAATCAAGCGGTTTCTTCTATTCAAAATTTAATTAATATATATCTCAGAACTGCAGTGGAACTTGTCGTACATACATATATCCACACCGTCCGTTGACTAACACTGATTACTATTCTACTCCGAAGACAATATTCTAGATTCTGAAGACAAGAAATGAGAAAATGATGGTATAGGTATGTACGTATGTATATATGTACCCAGGTACATAGATTGGAGAGAAGTACGTGAGGAAAATATACCGCGGGTTCAGTTTATATTTGCAGAAAATTTTTTTCAAATCAATATCTGAGTAAAAAAATTTGTTTTTTTGATTGTTCGAAAGGTTTGTTACGTCTGGAATTGATCCGGTTCGTTGGTTTGTTGATTCGTATGGCGATATAGAAAATTTGTGTTATATATGCGGTTTACTTTATTGCTGAGACTTATCATCGAGAAATTTGTTTCTTATCCATGATAAATTGGTTTCGATCCTCGGTACGGTTTATCGTTATTTTTCTCGATATACAAACGAAACTTTTCTCACTTACTGCAGCTACAGCCCCGTGGATCTGAACGTTCGAGATAAATCCGGGCTCAAGGGAGACGGACTGACGTTTTCAGCTGCTGCAGTTTCGAAGCTTCGATCTTTTCGATCTGTGTTATTAATTACAGTTTATCAACAATTCCTGTTTCTTGCTTTTCGCTTTTTTTTTTTTTTTTACAATGTTAAAGTAATTCGGTTCAGTAGATAAAAACTAGAATAAAAATAAAATACGAAGATGAATTCTCGCCGTTTTACTCTTGGAGGTGGGTAATATAATTCGGGAACTAGGTACGCCGGTCCACGTCGTGCCAGGGCATAGTCCTGGTCGATTAGAAACATAAAACAAATAGAAGGATAATTTTCCGGTAAGGCTGCCACGGGGAGATAAGAGGCAGCGGCGTGTGGCGCTCTCTAATCGACGTAGACAGACAGTAGGTACGGTCGATGGTGGTTATACAGGCTGGTGCTTCCGCGGAATTTTGCCGCAGGAAACGGGCGTCGAAAAAAAGAAAAAAAAAAAAAAAAAGAAAAACGAAATATGAAAAAAAAAAAAAAAAAAAGGAAAACCAAATGGGGGGAAAAAAGAAAGAGAAGAAATACCCAATTCTTGAATTTTTTTTCTTCTTCTTTTTCTTGATTTTGTTCGTTCTCTCTCTCTTTACCTATTTTTTCTTTACGACGGTGTATATAGTATACGCGCATACATACGTCCGTATAGAGTACAAGACCGGGCATATGGTGCCATGTTACCAGAAACTCAGTCAACCTCGGTCTCACCCACCCGGCGTGAAGGTAGGTAGCTACTCAAAATTCAACCCTCGAAGGAAAAATCACGCAGTTGGAAAGTTGCACGGTGCGAAAAGAGGGAATTACGTCGAGCGTGGGGGAGGCCTGGATTCGTTTCATGGTCGGTGCTCCACTTTTCAATCTTTATTTATTTACTTAGTTTAGCCATTTATCTATTCATCCGTATTTAGCGTTTTTTTCATTTCATATCTTTCTTTCTTTACATTTCTCTCCTTTTCTTCTTCTTCTTCTTCTTCTTCTTCTTCTTCTTCTTCTTCTTCTTCTTCTTCATCTTCTTCTCCCGTTTCTTCCCTTACTCCGCCTATTTTATTCACGCATTCCAAAACCCAGGTGAAACAGGCCCCAGTAACGTTGGCAAAGTAAGGTGGCACCGTGTGATCTCTGAGGCAAGTTTTATACCACTCGATTTCTTCCTTATCTGATTCATCCTCTGACCCAGAAGTCTTTCTTTTATACATTCGAGATTCTAGCTTTTGCGTAGCTCGGCTTTTGAACAGACCATCAAAGTACAACGCTTTGTCAAATGTCTTCTTACGACTTAGAGCGAAATCGCTCAGCCAATCTTCTATCTCACATTCTTTAGGCCTCGAATACATCGGAAATACGGAGCCTTGATATTCGTGGAAATTGTTGATCGACTGAGAAAATTTTTGTACATTTTTAAAATTTGTTTCCCCTTCTTATTTAACACGTTAAATTATATCACCTTTTCCCAGTAGCAGCCCAACGCTCGTTGCAATTTTTTCATGACATTTTCTTCGCGGTTTTTTATCGTCTGCGTAGTTCTGGCGAGAATCACTTCAGGCGAGGAGAAATCTTCACGATTTTTTAAAGGCAAATTCCAAGTTCGATCGCGAATCCCATTCCCATTTTTTCCGTACGGAATCAGGTAATTCCATGGAACCGAGTACGTACTTCGAAGCAGGTCTTTCCTATCATCGTTCGTTGGTTTGATACTCTTTACCTGCAGGAAAAATATTTTCATGTCTATTATAGCCGACAATATCCTCAGACACGTACTTCTCTTTGCGGAGAATTCTCTCCTGATCAAATCAAAGAAGTACTGACCCTGTAGGGTTGAAGCCAGGCTTGGGACGCGGTGATTGGATTCAGGACGGTCAAAGTGGTGCAGAGTCTCTGGTTAGACTGCTGATGAACCTCGTGAAAGAAGATGCTAGCGGTTTGGTCGTCTTCCTGAATCTGTCTGTCGGAACTATGGAGATGTTCATAAGCTGAAAGGTCACGTTTCACCGCAAACAATCGATAGCCTTTTGAATTAGATTGAGATTGATTAGTTTCCGAAACTGATCGCCGAAAGGACGAGGAATAATGCTCTTGATATTTTTCTGGGTCATTAAAACTGCCCCCGAATTTTTCGTACGATGTCTTCCCGTCGAAATCTACGCTGAATACGTTGCCGGAAGAGTCTCTCGTCACAAGGAACTTCGATGTGTCGGTTAAATCCTCGAGGTTGATGGTCGATTTTCCCATCCCTCCAACGAGCTCAATTTCATTTCTCTTCACCTGGGGAAAGGGAACTTGTAATTTAGAGCAAAAATCAAATTATCGGGCATTGAAATACACCTCGAGAGAAGTTGCGCTGCCCACGGTTACGCTGAAGAGATTATCGGACGAAATTTGAACACCAACATCGCCTGGCATCGAGAGAGTGCAATCGATTTTCGACCGATCGTATGTGACTGTCGCGTAATTTTTGTGCTCCATACAACTGGTTAAAAAAATCGACACAAATGCATCTGCCTTGAGAATATTTTCCCTGGATATCGACTCCGCGTCGTTGTCGGGATAAAATCTTTGGAGTTCTTCTTCCGTCCATTCGCAAGAGACTGGTTCTTCCTCGATCACGTAGCCAGTGGTGATCCTCGATCCGTCTGAAGCACAGAAATTTTTTCAAAGTCAATCGGAGCCTCTTTTTTATTCGAAGCTTCTAACCTGGAAAGCAGACGGCCAGGAAACCGTCAGTGTTGATCAAAATATTCGTGCCATCGCTTCTCCTGGTGAACTTTTCACCGACTTCGTAGTCCGACGCTGTTCTAACAAGTTCCTGGCCAAGTTCCCGGATATTTTCGCCGTCGCAAATTTCGTACAGTCTTCCGTCAGGTTCGAGAACGATGCTGCGATGTATTTTAAAGTTTTTTAAACTCTCCACGGTATTTTCTGGTACCAAAGCCTCGCTGTCTTCGGCAAAATTGTTCTGGGATTTCCTTTTCATCTTCACCTCGATGTTTGCCTTCGAGTTCTGGTCTCTGTCTTCATCAGGTCGATCGTTAATAATAATTGTCGTATTTTTACCTATTTTTGGTTATTTTTTGAACGAGTATAGTTCCTTACCTGGTAAGGGATTTTCCCCATCTTCTTTTTCCTGTTTTTCATCGTATCCCCCAAAGCCGTTGCAAGTTACGATGCAGCCATTCGATCGCATTATACGCACACTGTCATCATCGAGGAATACGAGTATGGTCCCATCGCGAAGAAACACCCTCCCCGTCTCTTTCGAGATCCCGGTACACTCTGGGCCCTTGGAGAGGTAGAATTGCTTTATGTAAAACGGTTCCGAAGGACCATCCCCCGGGAGTGTTTCAACGACGAGGCCGGACGGCCAGGAAGCTCTAAACCCCGGGTCAACCGCCATTTCCGGCGTCCACGCTCCCCTCGTCGTCTCACTCTCTACACTCTCGCTCTCACGCCTCATTTTACCACCCTGATAATTCCTCTTTGTAATGGACTGACCCGAGCCTGGGGAGGTCCTCTCTTTCCTCTTCAACGGCAATGAGAACCCCATCAAAATTCCGTTACCCGTAGCGAAGTGGAACATGACATACTCATCACCGGCGACACTCTGCACCACGAGCTCGTTCCCTAGGTGTTCGATGATTATTCGTAGTCCGGGTTTACCGCAAGTCCACTCTTCGCGGTTCACATTGACGGCTGTTCCGTCGTCTGACATGAAGTCTGAACTGAATCCAGACACCTGGACTCTGCGGTTGGCAATGTCGTACCCGAGGAAGGCGGGATCAGCGTCCACGTCCTCGAAGGAGTGAATGGCCGCGGTATTCTTGAGCGGTAGAAAGGAGACGTCGGTCTCGAGGCTTACCTCCCCCTTGCGACTGGGATTAATCACCTTGCTCTTTCTCTTTGGGATCTTGACTTTTCCTGGATTAGTTTCTTTGGCTTCTTTCGGTCCCCTCTTGGCTCCTCGAGCGCGAGCGGTAAGTTCCTCACCGGTTTCCGTTCCGTTGATCAGACCCTGACGGGGCTTTTGTTTACGTACTTCCGTACCTTTGATGGAATTTTCAAGGATGAAGTCGGCGTCTGTGTAAAAACTGGCCACCGGCAAATCGTCACCAACTTTCCGAGTCTCCGATTTACAAAGCGGGTCTCCCACTTCCGACAACCTTCTACTGTGTTTTTCCTCTTCTTTATCTAACCACTCTTTTTCCTCGTCGATTACGAATCGCATGAAATCCCTCAGGCATACCGGGGTGCGAATATTCGCCGCGTGTTCATGCCCTGAAATTTTATCGTCGCTAATGCGGTTATTGTGAAAGAAAATGAGGGTGGAATCGGTTGGAGCGAAGTAGCGAGTTTCAAAATTGTCAAATTCTCGGTAGCAGGCAAAAAATATTTGGGAAAATACGTCAGCGGACAAAATCTGGACGGTATCGAATTCTTGAAGGTCTAAAATCCCCGGGTTTTGAATCGGAAACGATTCTGAAGACGCGGCGGTATAACCGGATCGAAGCATTTCCCTAGTGTCTATGAGATTGAACAGTTCAGGGCACTCGAACGTATCTGAAATTTCTTTTCTGTACTCGATCGCACTGTCACTACGGAAATAAGTAGGCAAACTTTCAGCGAGAGATTTGTCGGATTCTATGATCTGCGACTTTGTGCGTTTGACGTTCGGCTTGAGACGGAGTTCTTCTAACCTAGGAAATGATATTTTTCTCTCAAGCTCTTCGCTCTCGAGAAGATTGCTACGCGGACTTTCTCCGTTTATCAATTTATCAAATAGCAAAAGGTGCAGGTAGTGTCCCGTCGTCGAATCATCTATATCCCCGTCAAAGCAGTCTGATATTTGGCGAATATGGTACTCGTGCATTTTTACTTGCTCACTAGTCGAGGCTGGAAAATTTTTCCAGATTAACGATTTCCCGAATTCTTTCAAAACACGGACCCCAAAATCTGCTTCAATCGTTGGCACGCCGTTACACATTCCCGAAGCACAGTGATGAGTATTTATCCCCAGATCATCACCGTGATGGATTAACCGCAGATCGGATTTTTTCGGCGCATTTTCCGCTTTTCCGAGATCAAAAACATCGAATTTGTTATTAAGATCGTGAATTTTGGACTGTAATCGTTCCTCGAATGTCTCTGAAGACGTTTTTACCTCGTTTAAAGTTTCTTCTCGTCTTTCTAATCCGTCGATTTCGGCCAGCAGAGCATCCAGGATTATCGGTACGGAGGCGCACTCCTCGGGAAAAAAATTCATTATGGTTTCGTACGTTCCTGTGGCCTGGATCTCCGTTCTTTTCTCATCCAATCCGGTCTGGAGTTTAATTTTCCTGATATAATTAGCATGCTGACGTTTAACATCACACAGATCATACATAAGGAAGGAAATCCTCCGATAAGCGTCCGTCTTCAGCGCTTCTAATTCTGTCTCCTGTATTTCAGGCGGACAAAAGGTCTGGAAAATAACCTCAGAGTACCTAGCAGCAGCTTTTAGGTCCTTCATCGTTGTCTCCAAACTCGACCAGAAGGTATCAAGTTTGGGATGATCGACGTCCGGCTCTTCCCAGGGTCGAAGGACCTTAAAAATTGCAGTTAACGGTAGCCCAGCGTTGAGAATTTCGGTGGATAAGTTAAGATCGTGAAATCCAGAGAGTAAAACGTACAGATTTGGTCCATCGACCGGCGCGTCGTCGATACGTATTCTGTCTCTCCATTCTTCGCCCCGTTTTCTCAGCCTAGTGTTCACCTTATCGAATGATTTCGTCTCCCCTGAACCGTCTTTTGATTTGGCAGCGGTGTTGGGCCTGGCATGAGTACCCAGGGTCTCAATTTCCTTAGTAATTCCTTTCCCGATCCTGGCCCGGCTCTGCAGGATCTCAAGGCTCCTGGTCTTGGCGCGATTTATGAAGAACTTTATGAGTCTGCAGACTAGCCAGGGTCCCAGCGCCTCCTCGCCCTCGTCATCGATTTTCTTACTGGCAAAGTGACAGATCCCTTGATGCAGGTCGGATTTTGCTACCAATTTTGTCCCACGAATTAGCTTCGAGTAAGACAGCGAGAAGACAGACTCTCTCGTCTCTTCTTCTGCCGCTTCGTTGAACAATTCCAAGTATCTCGAGTGCTCCGGTCTCGTTTCTACGATCATCGCGATCAGGCATGTCCATCGGTCGTCGTTTAGGGATAAATTTTCTATTTCCAATCGCCAGGAATCTTCGCTGACGGATCCTTTGGTCTTTGTGCTTTTGTAATTGTCTCTGCGTTTCGGAGGCATTTCGGTTTTTATGTTTACTTTCTAATCGAGAGATAATTAGTAGCGCAATTGGATCCTGCAGCGGGTTTATAACGTGGAATTATTTCCTTATCAGAAACGTGTCGACGTCGGATGTCTAACCGAGTGTGTATATATTCTTCTTAAGAGAGAAGTTGGCAGCTAGTTTATAGCAATAAAATAACCGTATGAAACTTCTGTGATAAAGGGTCGTTTGAAACTATTCTCGAAACTCACTGAGCATCAATTCCCTCGCCCTTTCGTTCCTCGCTCGGTCGTAACGGCGATGAAAATCCTACTGTTTTCTCTCTCCTTCGCTTTATCTCGTCACCGTCAAAAGTCATCATGATTAAAACACGTGTCGTCTCTCGTTCCGAGGGATATGATTTATTTACAACCCAGGCCTCGATTCGGATATATGCGATGTTTGTGTTTTTAGTCGAGGATTAAAATTAAAAAACGTAGTGGTCGTGCTTCAGCGTATCAACCTTTGTCTTTCCTCTCACGTCATATACGCCTCGCACGCGAGGGATTAAAAGTAACGCGATGTATCTATATATACCTATGTACATACGTATCTACACACGTATGTACATATGTTACACGTACGAGAACCGGCCTCGAGAATATGAAGAAAAAAAGCTATAAAAATGAAACAAAAATCTGAAAACGTCGAAGGCACCAATGCATCCATACATCGACGACGATGAAAGCTCTCATTTGTCCTCACGTCGTGCTTCGTCGAGCTTAAACATGAAGACATACTCTTAATACAGCGTGAGGTTTATTCTCTCGCTCGAGGAAAGATGAACTCGAAAATCCTCCACCGTGAACAAAGTAAAAATCAATGAGAAAAGAAAGAAAAACGAAAAAAAATACCAGAAAAAATTCCAGAAGGGGTAGAAGATGATGGATTTGAGTGTAATTTTGATATAGAACGAAGTCAAAAATGAAAAAACAGAAACAAAAAAAAAAAAAAAAATGCAACAATTGTATCGAGAGATAAATAAGAGAAAATCCGGTAGCTGGCTGGCTCGAGAAACTGAAAAAAAAAAAAAAAATAAGGTGGGCCATCAGCGACGGATTTCCCCGAGTGCGAGGGGTATAAATAAAAGTCAATAGCACTTTCGAGATTCAGCTCTACTTGAGTAAAATAGAAAGCGTTTTCTGGGCAAAGTGGTCCGTCGGTGTTTGCAGCTCGAGGGGTGGGTATAGCGTCAGGAAACGCCAGGAAGCTTGATGTATCGTGGGCAATTTAAATTACAGGATATACCGAGCCACTGCATTGGTGGTGTTGTTAAAGAGGGATGTTGGCTTTGAGTAAAATCTAGCTTACTGCTGAGGAACCCACACAGCAAAAAAAAAAAAAAAAAAAACCAACAAACAAATAACGAAAGTGTCATTTAATTATTTATTTTGTACACTGCAGAAGACTAAACTCAGAGTCTCGAGACGTAGTTTAGAACTACTCCGAACAAATAGAATTCAGCAAGAAAATTTCCAAGTTAAACCCCGCTGCAGGGTTGCAGCAGCAAGTAGTTTCCAGGTTTACTTCCCAGTTCAAAATTTCCACCCCGTTCGTCCGCCCTGCGTACCCTGCAGTCGGTTTTAAGTGCCTCCTCTAACTAAACAAACAGTTCTCCACCCGAGCAAAGCAAATTTCAGTTGCGTTTGAAACGCTGCAGAATTTCGCGGGCCAAATAGGACTTTTTGGACCCCCCGGAATTTCGCGGTTTTGATTATAAAAAAGAGTGGCTGTTGAACGCCAAACTACCTGCCTATAGGGACTTGAATCAATTCATTACGAACTTCTGCAAACGGGGCTAGAAGCTACTCAGGAATAATTTCTCGTTATCTGCACGACTCCGAAGTCCTAGTCTACTTGAACTTTTGACTATTGTATTAAGGGGTGGCAATAAGTTGTCAACCAACGACGATACTGGATATAGGGTAGAAATTTATCCAATTATAAATTCGGCAAAGTCTTGTTTTTTTTTTTTTTTGTTTTTTACGTATATCGGGTTGGATGAGAGGGAATTTAGGGAAATGATACGAGTTCAGCGGGCAGTAAATCTGTTTATTTATTTATTTATTTTCATGTCCTTTTCTTTCTCTCTTTCTCTCTCTTCTTTTTGTTATTTAGAAATATTTTTGGTAGCAGGGGGGAGGCGGCGGGTTCGCTATTCATCACTCGACGGGGAAAACCCCCCCGGGGTGGACAAATCCCCACAGAATGTACTACGGCGAAGTTTAAAAAGGGTTCGTGCCTCGAGCAACACCGGGTCATACGTTATAAGGCAACGGCAAACGGGAACGGGAATGGCAACGGGAACGGGAACGGGAACGGGAACGCGCGCGAAGGCTATAAAGCGAAACAAACGCGAAACGGTACCGTTAATGTTTAATTGCGACAAATCCTAAAATCCCGCAGGGGAGATTATCCCCTGACCGTCCACTGCGTAAAACCAGAATAACTCGCTAAATCCTGCACGCAGGCCACTCGAATTCTGCGTGTGCGTCGCGAGCTAACCGCGGACTTTAACAATTGACGCATATATACCCGCATCTGTATAATACATTTTATCATTTCCCAAAGACAAAATTATTTTTTCAGAAATTTTGAAATTTTTCATCAAAAGAAGATATTAATTTTTTTTTTTTTCTCGATTTTCCTCTCTTCATCCCATCGCGAATTTTACAAGAATTTTTCCAAAAATGAAAAACAGATTAGCTCGTAGTAAACATAGTCATAAGTTTCGGTGTCACACTGACAGTCATGGCGAGCGAACTCCGCGTTTCACATTATAACTCCTCCTCGGGGTTACGTGCAGGCTGTGCGTAACGACGAAACTCAGTGTAAACTGTAATTATCGCGCTGACGTAAAAATGAATGAAAAGAGAAAAATGAAAATTTTTGTCTACAAAAAAGAGAAAAATTTATAAAAAAAAAAAAAGAAGGAAGATAAAAAATTGTTAGAAAGTAGTCGACACCGTATACCCGAACGCGTGAAATACGGATGAGAAAAAGTGATATAAATGGGGGCGAGCAAAAAAAAATAAAAAATATATAAAAAATTGAATGAGGTACGGGGAACGAAGAGTTGTTGAAATTTTTGTTAAAATAAACCAAAAAAAAAAAAAAAAAAACGAGTCACTTATTTTATACCGTAACCCCGCGAGCCGTAAATGTGATAAACGCGCGGAAAATAATCTATCGTAGGTGGGTAGGTATAAGGTATTCCTAGATACGGTGAAAGAGAGCCAAATCATTTTTTTATTTAACGGTAAAATCATTGCTGATGATACGTGAAAGAGGAAGAAAATAAAAATCGATCGGTTTAAGGAATTCTTGATCCTTAAATGCTGATATTTTGATAAGCTTTCGGACTCTTAGAAATCTCTGTGTCCTACCCCAAATTAGAGGTTTGGTATTCTGGTTAAATTAGAATTGAGTACTTCAGAGCTCTGCTCTAAGACCCTGGTTGATGCAGTAGCTCGATGTTGGAACGTGCCGAGCTCACGTTTCTCACCCTCAATTGTCAGTTGGCGAGTTTTCGGTTCTCCCAGTCTCTTTGGATGGCTATATGTATAGAGGCTTGCAGCTCTATACCAGGGATCGCTTATTAATGTAACCTTATTCCGATTTTTACCCCTCTGGATTTTTCTGGCTCGCTGCAGGCAGGCTCTCCTCCCACCCCCATAACCGTTCCCATTCCCCGGTCCCCGTCCCTTATTCCAAGCCAATTTACACCGTTTTTCTTCGATCCATGCCTCAATCTTTCTTTCACCCTCGCTTACCTTACGCTTACGTCTTACGCGGGCCTTACTCGAAAGCGATGCGATTCGACGCGTCGCGACTATACGCGTATATAATGCCCCCCCGTTATTTTCACCAACCCTTACCGCGACTCGGCTATGATCGAGATAAAAATTTATCCGGAATTTAAAATAAGGACTCGTCTTATACTGACGGCCAAAGTGCCGAGGCGTCTTCGCTCTTCCAACGATTCAGATTCCGATTCCGATTCCGATTTCGAACCCCAACTCTTCTAGACGAGGCATTTATTTTACTTGTAATTGCTATCGTATCGTTTTCTCGAATTGGACTGACTATACCGTACCTAACCCACCTACCTACCTACAGCCCTGCAGAGGAATCTTTTCTACGGATTTATTGCCCTCTCACAAGTAACATTCTTGCACCCGAGAATTTCTAGGTTTATTGTTTTACCCCGAAAGATTTCTTAAAAGCTCCGCGGTGTACCCTTAACTTTGGAGGAAAAAATTTTCTTATCCAAGTGATCGTTGAAAATTTGAAATATTACCAAAATTTATTAATAATATACATAATGATGACATCGAAGTTGGAATTTTTGTATAAAATCAAAAAATCGATCCGAAATAAGGTGAGACAAAAAAGTTTCGAAGAGTCAAAAAAATTGTGATTTTTTTTTCGTTCTTTCCTATTCTCTTTTTTCATAGTAAGGAACAGAAAAAAAAATAGATAGACAGAGAAAAGATAGGAAACAGGAAATTGAAGAAATTTTTCCACCACTACAGATACGTATACGCCCGGAATATATGTGAAAAGGAATTCTTGCATCGGTTTTTTCCTTTATTCTATTTTTTTTATTTTTTATTTTCTTACACACGTATCAAATATGCGGGAAAAATATGAAAGGGGTGAATATTTCTTTTCGCTATATAAGGATCGTTCTTTCGCGAGTTCTTATAAAGTCACAGGTGCGCACTTGACTTCAATCGGTTCGTCAAAAAATAAAATCTGTACTATAGGTATATGAACAGTAAGTAAAATACTACACCTATAATATAGGATATTTATGCATATATATACTGTACATTATATGTATGTACATATATTTTCGGAGGTTGCATTATACCGAGCTTTGAATAGAACATCCCCCTCGTAATGTTCTGTTGATAACGTTGTTTCGTATCACGTAGCAGTTACTGCCCAAATCTGTTACGTTTCGCTTGATGATAGTTTCAGTTTAAACGGCGTCCCGGCTTTCCGGCCAGCAGACTAGGAATTCGACTAGTTAGAATATCAGATATACATACAGATATATATATACAAGAACCGACCAAGTTTACTCGGCCGAAAATTTCTGGATAAAAGAATCCGTCTTTTTCCTCTTCTTCTTCTTCTTTTTTGCTCACAGCAAATCGTTTTCGAAGTAAGATATACATTGACTCGAATAATTAAATAGTAATTAGGCAGATTCAGAAACATACTTGTATATATGTTAAAAGTATTAATCTTTCTCACTCGAGTAAATAACTCGGGAAATTTTACCCAAACTCACCCTTTAATATTAATATTTGTGTAAGGGTTGTGTGATCCTGCAAGGCGTACGGTATGCATATTATAGCGGCGAGGTTTACTCGAGGTGTAAAAAATGAGAAACAAAAAAGAAAAAAAAAAAAAATTAAACAAAAACGTAAGCGTTCTGAAAGAAACCCCTTTTTTTTTTTGTTGGATCTCGCGGTAATAAAATAGAGAAATTAAAACCTACCAAGGCGTAAATCGAGCGGGCCCGCGATTCCAATTAGTTGAATTTAATTGAAACTCGGTCATTCGGGTGCGTATCCACCCCCATACACCCCGAACACTTATCACTTTTAGCCAATATTTCAATATATTTTTTTACCCTTTCCATTTGTTTTTTTTATGGCTGTTTTAATCCTCCCTCTTCACTCTTTCTGCGGATGTTATAGCTACGTATATAAAATATATTGTACTCACACACTGCAGATATACAATCAACGAATATAAAACTTGAAATGATGTATGTACCGTACAGATATATCAGCTGATACGTTTAAGGGGGGAAAAAAAAATTAAAATCTTGACCATCCCCTATTTTCGTCTCTGGAAGAAAATCGCCAGTTTTCAAACGCGAGGTATTTATATATCCGAGATATGGAAGGGAACAATAACAGCCGGACAATAAAGACAGGCGTTATTGCGTGCGTCAATGTATAATACAGCATAGAGGGACCTACCCATCCACACACGTGCACATACCTATATGCACGGTTAAGGCGAGTACAGGAATGGTGGTAGTGTTATACCCGTGGAATACCGAGGAGAGGACAGATAGTCAATGAGTGTGCACGAAGGATTATGGTGTTACGTCGACAATTCCGGGCATATTGTGTGAGAGGGGGTGTACTAGGTACTAGTAGTATCTGTGCGGTCGATCGCTTGTAGGCTTAGTCTCCCCTCCTCCCTCCCCCCTCGCACATTGCTTGATTCATGTCCGCGGAAAACCCCCGCGGCCAATAATGTCGAATTACGTACATGTGTTTACAGCAGCGGAGGTGAAAAATGATAATGAAAATTGGGAAGGTTTCTACGTCTCGAATTTGACTTTTTTTTTTTTTTAGAAGAAGAAGAAGAAAAGAAACCAATGAAAAAAAATTCAATTTACCGTACATTATTTAAATTCGTTTTTATTCAACTTTCACTGACTTTCGACTCGACTTTTGGAATTTTTTTTTTTTTTTTTTTAGTTTTTCTTTTCTTTTTTTTTTTGCTTTCTCTCACTCATTCGCTCGGACGAGAAAAGTGACGGGAAGTTTTTAATTTTCTTTACTTTATTCCTTATTCCTCTCGCAGCTGTACGGCGGCGAGAGGAACGAAGAGGAGAGGGGAAACTTATTTTTTTTCCTTAAAACTCCTGCAACCCTCGTTAATATAATATGTACTCTTGGTAAAAATTTGACAATCTAGCGTACGTTATCTTTTTCTTTTTTTTTTTTTTTTCAAGTAACGAATTTTTTGACGAGTAACGTGAAAAATTAGGGTATCTAGGGGGGGAAAGCTGAGGTATACGAATGTTACGTACCGCGATCCGAAACTCGGATCGTAAAGCTACATAAAATGGCAGATTGCTCCGCTGCAGGGGTTTGGAGAACAAAAAAAAAAAACCCTCCCGTTGAATCTTTGCCGATGGGGTTCGCGTCACGCCATGCCATGCCGCGCCGCGCCGCGCCGCGCCGCGCTCTGAGAAAACGGATTCAATAAAACGGATAAAACCCGAGAACAAGGTGGTTTTACCAACCGAATAGTCAATAGTCTTGCTGACGATCAGTTTTTGGAAACTTTCCAAACCCACTTCGCAGGGGTTCGAAATTCAGACGACAATTTGACAATTTTTTCACCCACGCGGGTTTCGGTGTATGTAGACGTATATTATATATCTAAAAAGCTATGTATTCAAATTTGTTTGTAATAAATATCTGCGGTGTAAAATTGGTATATTATTATATATTAAAGTTTAATGTATACCCACGATTGAGGGAGGAACGGTTCGAGTTTTATCGAGCGAAAAATCGCCTCTAGGTATATAAATATATAGGTATATACATATACATAATATAAGAGAATATGCGTGAAATATCAATATAACAGTTCTTACATAAATTCGAAAACTTTGTTTCCGCGGAGCACGCGCGGGGGGTAAAGGAGCCAAAAGTCAGAGAGTCAGTCCTATAGTGTCTGTAAGTAGGTATATATACCTATAGGTAGATAGGTATAAGAGGCGAAATTGGCTTTTCCGAAACTCGTGAACGGCGTGTTGTCTTTCGGTTCCCAACTCGGCAGCTGCGTAGCTTGAGAGTTTGTTTTTGTTAGACAAAAGCGGTTATATCCCCCGCTGTATCATTGGCCAGGACTTGTTTCCCGATGAAGCTTCCCACTCTTCGGGGGTAACAAAAAAGGCGGAAAATAAAAAATGAAGAAAAAAAATAAAATAAATAAAAACAAGTAAGAGAAAGTCAAAGAAAGGGTAGGGGAAAAAAGCAACCCTTATATTTCGTGTCGTGGGGACGTTCGTAGATATACATATATATTTTGATATATACCGTTACGCACCGCGAGTGTCGAATTCGGTTACGATCGTGTATCTGAAACGGGACGATATTGTCCCTATAGTTTTCCTTTCTCTCCTCTCCTTTTAATATCTAATTAGAAAATGTGATGAAGCAGGAATTATATATAAAACAAAAAATAAAATAGAGAAAACTGGTGGGAATGTTAGACGCTACTGCACAGGGAGCAGATTTAATGTAACTTTGCAATTTCGCAGTTCTCTTGAAAGGTCGAATGGTGTGAGAGGTATAGCTGGTAAGTAATTAGAGCCGAGTGTCTCTCTCGGGAGATTTTTAAGGGAGGGGGAAGAAGAGAAGAGGAGAGAGAGAGAGGGAGAGTGAAAATTGATTAAAAAAATATCTTGTTGAAATTATATTTATTATACTTAACAGGGAGATCGTATCGTACTCGTATATATACTGCCATCCCTCTTCTTTTTTTGCCCCGAGTGTAGACAGCCACCCCCCGACAATTGATGAAAATTTGTCCTTATAATTTTTATACGATGGAAGAGAGAAAATTAATTTATATACACGTATACTATGTACTATATAATGTACTTGAAACCCCCCCACGTACATATCTACCGACCTTCCTTCCTACTTCTTCATTATCGCGCTATACAGATATACCATATATACTATATTATAATAACGAACTGACGAAGGGGCGGTATGAATTATTGCTAGAGTTTCTTAACTTATCTTACGAAAATGATCATTTCCAGGGAAAAGGTATATATATACTATACGTACCTAACTTATAAAGACTCGAGGAGTTAACAATTCACTTTTATCGAAATTTATACTTCCCTTATATACAGCTAATTGACTTAACCGAGAAACTGCAGAAAGACTCGAAAATTACGTAGATAAACCTATATATACGTTAACAAATATCAAGAGAAGCAATTTCGGGTTTTTAGATTGAGCAGCTGGATGTGAATTAATACATTCTAAAAAATGAATAATAAGAAGATCTTATGATGAAACTTTTATCCAACAAACTATAGACACTGTACATATGTCTCCGTATAAATGATTCAGTTTTTTTTCCCCCCCGTAGAAACTCTGAGAAGAGGGAAAAGTTCTGAAAAAAAAGCGTAGGTTTAGCCTGATGGTGGTGGTGGTGTCCGGAATGGCATGGCATGGCGTGCCGTTCAGCCCTTAGCCCTCGCCCTCTCGTACTAAACAAAACATTTTAATTTCGCCAGGTGATTTATGACGTTGGAGTATAAATAAAATTCTTCCTTATTTTATTAAGTCTTTGTTTATACCGTATTGCTTGTTTCCTTTTTTTTTCTTCACTTTTTATCACCCACTCTCTCTCTTTCTCTCTCGTAGGACTAGGGCGCGTGTACTATAGTATGTATGTTCTTCCTACACGTTTTTTTCTTCCATTTTTTTCTCTCTCTAGATATTTCCTTTTTTCTTTCGTTTTTTCGTTTTTTCGTTTTTTATTAAAACCTTTTAAAACTTGACGAAGACATATGATATTCATAACTATCCACACGGCCTCTAGCCTTCCTGTACTATAATTCATAACCGGCCAGGGAATATCCGGTACCGTGACACCTTTTCACGTTCGAGTGTTGCCGCTAAAACATAAATTTATCGTATAAGTATAATTTACAACAACGGTTAGAGGCGTACAAAAGGTAGAGCGAAATTATGTGACGCACGTTTTTGAGGTTTGGAAAAAAAAATATTCCAATTCATACATATTCTTCGTTTTTTTTTTGTTTTTTTTTGTGAAATAGGGTAGAACTTTCTCTCCTTTTTCAAACCAGTTCGCTATACGCACATTTCTTTTTTCAATAACCAGACACCCCGTAGATTACCTCCGGGTATCATGGTATCGGTGGATTTCACGAGTTACGGTCCGACCCCGGTACCCATAAAATTTGTACAGCCTTGTAGAGCCTTCGGCCATGTCTTCGCCAGAGTGGAGAACTTAAGGGCGTAAGAAGGCTCGGAGCGTTCTACGTCGACACCGCACGGTCGAAAGGACGTTCAGCGGTTCGAGACACACCCGAATTTCAACCCCCTGATCCCAGTCTGGCTAAGTTTCGGTCAACTGACTACGTGACTCTCTGTATAGGGTGTCGGGCGTCTAATTGAAAATTTGATAATCATGCGATACGTACGAATCGCTGATGAAATCCTATTTTTATTTTCATTTTTTTTGTTTGTCAAACAGAATGTGAAATTCGGTGAAAGGCGAAGGTTGTTTGAGCGCACAGGATGACTGCCGTTTAACCAGACGAGGATTTCCTTCTGCATAACTGGTTCCAATTTCTAAAATTGACCCTCGTATAACCTGCACCGTGTCTGATATCGCCTGGTATTCTCTCCTTTTCCTCTCGTTCTTTAAAAACGGGAGAAGTAGTAGGTAGTAGGTACGAACATAGAGGCCAGACGTTTGTCATATCCTCTGATCGTGAGTAGAGAATTCCAACGGCCAGCCTCAAGTGGTTCGGCCATCTTCGAACGGGAATTGATCTAGGGGCGTTCGTACTTTTACGGAGAAGCTGAGAGACTATCTCGTACATACCATGCAGTACGTAGCGCCCTTTCGCCCTCCTTTCATCCGTGTATTTCCCTCGTTCGGGGTTCATCCGAAAAGAAAAGTACACATATATGTACATACATACATATCTATGGGTAGATAGCCGCGAAACTCCTCTGCCATCATCGCTGCAGGTATATACTCACCGTCAGAATAGCAACCCAGCTGGATTTCAATGCCCAGAGATCCCACCGGTACTCGATATTCTTTAGAGTGATGCAACTCGCTTTGTACAGTCCGCTCTTGACACTGGTGCAGCTCAATGACTCTAGCGAGTCGAGTTGTTGAGTTTTTTTTTCTTTTCCTTTTTTTTTTTTTTTTGTTCATCGGGAATGAAACGACCGTATGATCCCGCGATCAGTTTATTTATTCCGTTTTATTTTTCAAGAGTAACGTAATGGGGGTAGAAAATGTATAGAAACAAATGAAAAAGCGTTAAAATGTTATATGGGATAAATTCGCTCTCTGTATTCAGGGTAGTTATTCGCATTGCACGAAATCCGAGTTCCATAATCGATAATACTTCGCGTGTACTTTTCCCTCTGGTTGGGGTAGCCGCCAAGCCATATTCTGCCCTTCGTGACATCTTCCTTAATCTTTATATCGTACGGTTCGCTCTCGTAGCGTGGGAATTTATCGAAGCATCCAGCCTTGCAACCTCCCATCTCCTTTGGTCCGGGGACGTAAATTTTACCTGGGCCGATCATACGAGAGCCCGAAGTGGTGGTCGGTGCTGCATACGCCGGACCCGTAGACGTCGATTTGTATGGATTCGGTGGAAAATACGGCTGCGGTACGCTGGTTGTCAGAAATCTACCCTCTCGTTCTATTTTTTCTTTTGCACGAAGAAGAAGAAAACAAAAGAAAAAATTAGAAAACTGTCGAGACGTTTGTCCTTTTGTGAAACGAAATCGCCTCGCTTTGTACCTTTAGTGGATTTTTTCGTTTCGTAAGCATCGACTTGATCATGTTTCGGGTAGGGACTGAGGCAGATATTTGCATAGCCAGGTCCGCCGAGAGGATTAGGTTTTATTTTGAAATTGGGAAGACCGCGGGTTTCCTGGATCTTCGGTTTGTTGTAGGGCGCGTGGTCGAGGGAGGCCGCGTTGTTGAAGCATCCGAAAAAATCGTTGGGTGTCGAGTGGTGTTTCGCGGGACCCATACCCTGGAATTCCCTTGCACCGACGTTTTTTTTACGCTCTAATACCTGCGCCCCATCATTCCCCGGGAGCAAAGAGCTAAAGTTAAATACAAGAGTAGGGATTTGTGGCTTTCAAGCTCAATTACCCTTTTCTTGCTCTCCAAACGCCACGGCTCGGATAATGCCTCGCCGACAAAAACTCGGTTGAAATTTTTTTCGAACATCTCCGTACGAGGTCCTGACCGGATTTGTCCGCCCGTCGCCATGTCGTCTCGGAACCGTAACTGGCCCCTGTATTTATCGAACGGACCAGACACTCCGTCATCGAAGTAACCTAAAAGGCCGAAACGTTTCTTCACAAACGATCAAAATCTAAGATCACGTCATCGTACCGACGCGGTCCAAGTCGATTTTTCCATATTTTCTGCCCACGAGAGGCGGTGGGTTGGATTTCTTCCCCATAGTCTGAAGAATCGTAAGTTTGTCACGTTCCCATAATTTTAAAATAATAATTCTGCATCAGCTTCTGCTGCCGGTATCCATGTTTGTTACTTTTCGTTTTTTTCTTATTCTTATTTTATGAAAGAATGAAGTTTGTAATCGAAGGGTTGTTTTTGTTTTATTATACTGTACGTTCGGTGTCCGCGGTTATAGTGCAGCCATGGTATAGCCTGGTATATGAGATAAAGAATGATAAATTAAGAGAGCTGTGGACGACCAAAAGATGTCGAGCTAAGCGATCGCGGTGGAAGTATAATAATGACGATGATGCGACGATGATAGTAACGTCTAAACTTTCGATTGGCGAAACGGCTATTAAGATAAGAACCAGACCAGAAGGAATGACTCCGACTTAAAACTAACTTGAAGATTTAACCGAAATGGAAAACGACAGTGCCAAGGCGCCGCGCCGCAGCTATGTACCGCAACCGTGAGAGAGAGAGAGAGAGAGAGAGAGAGAGAGAGAGAGAGAGAGAGAGAGAGAGAAAGAGAGAGAGAGAGAAAGAGAGATAGAAAATGATACGGAGTAGGTATGGGTATATAAAATCTATGTATATACGTATACATGGTACCACCTCGGTATACCTACTTTATACCTTACTTAAGATTTTCGTACGTTGAGGGGGTTCGGGGCCGGGTGCAGAAACGCTCCGGGAAGGACGAGGCGGAGTCTAACCATCTGATACGAACCTGGATCGATTAAGATTAACCGTCTCGAGTATCTCACCAGACTTTAGGAGACATTCAAATGGGATTTCGGATTAACTTCTTTCGAAATAAAATCAAGACGTGGCCATTACCGGCGCCGAGGGGACCCGAGGGTGGTGAGAAACAGTAGCTAAATCAACGCCGCGCCTTTCGAGACTTGAATTTCGTTTATATATGCATCTGTACATATATACATACGTACATATATATAGGTATAAAGTGGAGGATATACCGAGGAAGTAATTTACTTTTTTTCTTCTCTTTTCTTTTCATCAATTTATAAAACTTCGAAGAATGTTTTTTCAAGTTCAAGTTGAGTTTTCGAGAGGGCAGTCGTACCCGCTTCTATATACGCCCTGCCTGGGAAAACACGTCGCGTACGTTCGACCCACGACGATTTTTCTACTCTTATTGAAGTTTAAATTTTTCTATATTTTTCGACAGTTTAAAATAAATATTTTCACTGAATTACATCACCAATACTCTACCCATCTACCTGCCTTCTACAACGGTCGAACAGAGTAAGTAAAAAGTTATTATTTTTTTATTTTTCTTCAACTCATCGCAAAAAACACCGTTTTTTCTTCCTCTCTTTCTCTCTCTCTCTCTCTCTCGCTCTCTACACAGGAGCTCATTTATGCGCATATACTTTATCGAGGAGCTGTATAATAATTTTGAGGACCCAAAAAATATCGGACGGTTCTTCCCTGAATTTTCATTTTTCACTTATGGATCCAGCTGGGGCTCTCGTTCGCGTTCTTGTTCTTGGCTGGGTGATGTTTGCTGGTGCGTATCTTGACCGGGTTCCCTTTTCAACTTAATAATGGACGAAGAGCGTCCCGTATCGTTCCACTAACTCGATTCAACTTCGTCGACTAGGTAGCGACAGTGCTGCAAGAATTAGGTAACTTTCTCAACTTGCGAGGGAGGCAACGAATCTAAATCCTTGTTCAGGATGCCTCCCCGAGGAATCGCGCAACGCGAGGACGAGCTCGAGGATGAGGGCGAACCGAGGCACGTCGAGAAAGGCGAATAGCGATTCTTCAGACTTTCTACGCCATTAAAATGAGAAGAAATAAAAAAAAAACAACATATATATATATATCAAATAGAAAACGAAATCCCCCCTATACATCGGGCACTTTCCGGTACAAAAGTCAAAACATATCAATCGGCTCTATATAAGTTTATGTCGCCACTTTTTTACATACCCTATTCTGTTTTACTTTATTTTCCCTTCCTTCCTTCCTTCCTTCCTTCCCTTTGGCCCGAACTTACAACACGCATATATTTCAAGGCAAGATTCAAACAACCCTTAAGGTTGTCCGCTGTCCACCGAGTCCAGCCCCCCGATGCCATTGTGGAGACCGCGGTGTTTAAATTATTACACGATGTCGTCGTGGTCGCGGGCCTATTAATCCGGCGTTAGCCTAAGCGGGTTTAAATAATTAATCCAACTACCTCCGGGTTTGTACAATCGACTATATGCCTAGCAAACCCGCGGTTAACTCTCTTACCGGGTTCTACAAGTCGCGGGTTGAGCTACGAGGTCCTACACCTCCCCCACGTCGCGTCGGTACGATAATGAACGCTTGTTCCCATTGTCCATTACGATTGTTCCGCAAGGGATTGATAAATCGAGGTATAGGTAAGGTGGAGCAGAGCGAAGGAATGACCGATCCAGTTTTCGAAAATTTTCTTCGAAACCAGACGGAAATTAAATAGACATTATATGCATGTACTCGTCCCGCCTCACCTTCCGCCGTTACAAATTTTACATCGAGTGAAAGCAGCCCTCGTTTCACGCGAAGATCGATAACAGAGGGAAAGGTGAAAGGTCGATATTCAATTTTTGATGAAATTAAAAGAGACGTAGAGACGTTCATCAGCCGAAAGGTGAAAATACGAGAATCGCAAAATTGGGTCGTACGATTGAACGCACCCTTCGGCCATCGGCTACACGTCAATTAGTCGGGTTTAAACGGGCGTCGATCGATGCGTAGTTACCGAAGACATGTCCACCTGACACGTAATGGAAGATAATTGAGGAGGTATGACTCCTGGGTGTGTACAGTCCTTCCCTCGATACATACGACGGGCTAACATACCCGAGTTTGCCTCCGGGCTACTAGATTGTTGGCAATTCGGCGGTCAGTCGATCTGTCGTCGACGGATGATGTTTGACGAGATAATGGACGTACCGTGTCAACGTGTTGATCCAGGACACCGAACGATACATCGAACTCCGATGACCTCGAACTATATTTCGGTACGCCTATACCCAGCCTATAACCTACCCTCGGCAGTGTTTCCATTTAACATCCATAGACGCTCATCGCAGCCGTTTCGACAACCTTTCCAGAGATTAACTGACCGGTACTGCAGCTGGGTGGAACAGGATTTTGATCGACACATTATGGGATGGTTTATCTGCTACATGATCGCGTATGATAGTTAATCAAGAACCGATCGCCTGTCTCGATGAATTTATTATTTTTGAATTTGCTTATTCGTGTCTTTGATGAAAATGAGGGAGTTGAGCTGACATTTTTTCCACCACAGCGATGATGTTGGTTATATTCGTCGAGTAGGTATGTACAGTGGTTAAATTTAGTGATAAAATGCAGGTATACGTATAGTTGAAGGACACGGAACACTCGAGTTTGTCAAAGGCGTGGGCAGAAAGATAGGAAGGAGGAGAGAAAAGCGGGAAGAAGAGGAGCCGAGCGGAGCCGAGCTCAGCCCCATCGGGACACTTCAGCTTGTTTCAAGAACCGGTAAATCTCTAGAGCAGATCGTAACCCGGCCGATCCCGAGGTGACCCATTGCAGGGTTCGAGTGACTTGGGATCAGACTCTTGGTCACTCGGGAAACAATCTACGACATCCAAAAAAGCAAAATCCCAAAATAACATGGAGACTAGAGCTTTAGAAGACTTGTTCCTATTTTTTCTCCCGAGCTTTTTGTTCTTTTCTTTTATTTTCTCTGATTTTTTCTTCATTTACAATTTTGGGAAGCGGCAGAATAGGTTGATGATAAATTTTTTCAATTCCTGCCACCATGTATATAGGGTATATGTATGTATATATATTTAATCAGATACGTACTATGAATTTTTTATTGTAATCTTCTCAAGTGATACAAATACTGAACAGCAAATACCGACATTAAAATTCCATTTCTTTCTCTTTATTGTTAATTTAAGGGGTTTTTTTTTTCTTTCTTTCTTTTTGGTTTACTTTATATGGTTTAGCTTTCATTCGTATGATTCTCTCACTGGATACAGAGTGACTATTTATACGTCATAAATAGTTATTAATTTATTGTTATTGTATATGTATATTATATATTTACTTTACTATTATTATTATCATTATCATTATCATTATTATTATTATTATTATTATTATATACGGATGATGGTATATTTCTATATGGAGGATGAATAGGTGTGTGAATATGTATATATATAATATATATATATAGGTGTAGGTATATGTCGATGAACAATTTGATCAAAAATCTTACAAAACGTACTATAAGAATTATATGTTTAGATTGATAGAGCTGGTACAATGTTGAAAAATTCTCTCATATTAGATTTTGTTAATCGTGGTGTTTTTTTTTTTTTTTTTTGGTTTTTTTGGATTTTCATTTATTTTAGTTTTTTTTTTTTTTTGTTATCACATTTTGTAAAATTTCGGATATATTTATTCCCCCGCTATGATAGATAATACACAGTTAATGCGAGAATTATATATAATGATCTAGAGTACGAGTATGTATGTATGTACGTATAATTTAAATATATATAACGTCGTCGGATTATTATTAATTAATCAATTAATAACATACACAGTTTATATACATGTAAGTTTATATTATACCTATATAATCTCCCCTCTTTTTCATTTTTACTGATTTTTTATATTCGTGTGTGTGTGTGTGCCTGTTTGTGCAGGGTGTGTCTTTCTATATCAATTATTTATTTTTATTTTTATTTTTATCCCCTATGTACGTATAGTATATATAATATATAATATATAATAACGATGACACGTAACAAAGTGCGCAACGTCAACGATCGTGCTAATTATATAAATAAATAAATAAATAAATAAATAGATACATAAATAAAATAATTCAACCAACTCGTCGCAATTATCTCTTAAATATAATATTATAATAATAATAATAATAATAATAATATCTATATGCATATATTAGGTATATATGTATGTGTGTGTATAGATATAGCTATTTAATATGTGTAACAAAACGCGTTTACGACGCGATGACGTCGCGATCTTCAAATTCAATATAATAACCGTATTTTTTAATATATATTTATATATATATATATTATTATTATTATGTATATATATAAATATTTGCTTAGGTATCGTTGCAGTTTTATAATAATAACAATAATTAACACACAGACAACGCACAGTATACGCAGATTCGGTAGGTATAATATTATGCGTATAGTGTAATCTGTATATATCTATCTATATACGTAAGTATATATATGTATAGAGATATAGATATATTTAAATATAAACAGGACGCTTTTATATGCTTATAATTTATTTATATTTATTATTATTATCATTATCATTATTATTATTATCTCACTCGAAACATTTCTCTGTAATGGAAATTTTCTAGATGTTCTTACTTTTGACAAATTAGTTTTCTCTTCGTCTCATTCGTTTCCTTATCCTTATTAAATTTTCTTCTCCTGAAAATCATCGATAAGTCTTAATTGATCAAATTTTATAATAATAATAATAATAATAATTAGGATAATTAATATATACTCATCGTGTACAAATTTAAAAAGTCCTTAGATATATATAATATAGGTATATATATTTTTTTCCCCTCGTATATAATTATAATGAATAATTTTACCTCTCCCAGCTAGTTTCTTTATGTATTACCTTTATCTTTTATACTTTATCCTTATATTCCTTTATTTCCTTTATCCTTATTACCTTCGTTACGCGTTAAAAGTGGACAAAATATATAGACCGGAAAGTAGGTAGGTAGGTAGGTAGGTTAAACTCGCGATTCTCTCTACCCTCCAGCTACTAATGGCAGGATTGCAAAGGGCCTTTCTCTCCTCAGCAAACGGGGAAAAGCGTGGTATACGATATAAGTGATCCCTATTATCACCCCCTCATCCCCGATCGTATAAATTCGAGTAAATTTCTTTTTTTTTCGTTTTTTTCGTTTTTTCGCGTATTCCTATGTAATATACAGAAGATGAAATTTTGAAAATAGGACAACAAATCCACAGGCTTCTATACGACAATTCAGCTAGGGATGTTTTTTTGTTTCTTTACTTTTCGTTTGTCAAATAATTATCATTCATTTTAATTTTATCTTATTCGCCCCGTATAACCATGATGGTGCCATGGTGGTGTGCTGTGATACGACGGTATACACGCCACCGTACCGCATATTGTCGAATATTTTATATCGTACCATTATATGGCCAAATTCGATCCAGGTCACGACTACCAGACCGTTTCTTTTTCAATTTTTTTTTTTTTTTTTTTTTCGCTTTGTATTCTTCGTTAAATTATTAAACGACATTGATTTACCGTCAACGGCCGGGCGGTTATTTGCCACCCCCGTAACGCCACTCTATATATAGGTATATGGTACACCACCGTTTACAACTCGAATTTTCGGTTAGCTGCTAATTCGCTTCCAACGATTAACCGGCGTCCGAATAGTAAAAAAAAAGGCAAATCAACGGGGAATGACTTTTTACTTATTCAACAAAACGTATAGCTATATATACAACATTTTACGTGGTCGATAATAACGCGATAATCCGGTGGGTTACGATTATTATTCATTCATTTTTTAACATGGTTGTGAATTTTTTTGTTGAATCATATTATTTTTTGCCCCAAAACTTTGGATAAAAAATTTTTGTTAATAAATTAAACGTTTTTCGGTTTTTTTGTTTTTTTTTTTTGGGGGGGGGGGGGGGGGGGGGCAGGGGGGAAAGAACCTTTGATACCCTAATAATAACGTCAATTTACATTTAGGGGTTCAATAAACGCGTTGACCTCCGCGTTAAACTCGAAACTGAATTGCCTGGGCTTTGTTTTAGTTACCTGCTCAAGTACGGTCAGCGTTGTTTTAAACTTTGAAACTGGCAAACCAACTTGTACCGTATATATACACATATACCCTCCATATTCATATACCTACCCACATACGTATATGTACATAATAACGTATGGGGTAAGGGTTTCGTTCGCCCTTGTGTTTCCATTGTCTAAATTCTCTGCAGACAGCTATATACACACACTACAACAAACCTCGATGGTACTAATTTTAAGGGTAGCTATAGACCGAATCATATAAATAAATATACACCGATATTCGTTCTTTGTTTTCTCATTTTTTTTTTTTTGCAAACGTAGCGGAAGAAAAAAAATTCTCATACGGTTTTTTATTTTTTTTTTTTATAAATATATTTCGTTTTTGCTTTTGATCACGACGTTTTTTTTTTTCTTTTATATTTAATTCTTTATTGATATGTTCACTATTACATTAACAATGTTACTGCAACTCCAATTATTTTTTTCTTATATAGAGATGTATAGATTTCCACGGATCTGCAGGTATTATAATGACCGGAAATTTTTACGCGGAAATCGAAATAAGCTGAGGGAGGCAAATCAAATAGGGGAGTATTTATATTTATATATTTATATATTTATATTTATATCGCACGACGTCCATTCGTCGTGCGTCGTTATCGACAATGATATATATGTATAGGTATAAGGTGAGGATAATGTTGATGATGATGATGATATAATAATAATCGTTTGATTATATACTCTAGATAATATATATAATGAAATTGTAATAGCCGCACGCGCAGGACATATACATAGGTCTGTCGCCTGTACAGTAAGTGGAGCGATGACGTTAACGTAGACTGTAATTCCCGAAAAATAATATACATATATATTTATGTATATGTGTATACATGTACATATACATATATATTTATTTTAGTAATATCATGATTATTAATATCAATATTATTATTATTATTATTATTATTATTATTATTATTATTATTATTATTATTATTATTATTATTATTATTATTATTATTATTATTATTATTATTATTATTATTGTTTTTATGATCGCTTGACGATTTTTTTGTTTATTTATTTTTTTGAGGGTGGTTTTTTTCAGTTTTTGAGTAGGTATTCATCATTGTATATGTAGCTATATAGTATTTAATATATCATATTATATTATATTATATTAGATGACATTATACATAAATTCATGTATATTAGGTATTCGTTAGTGTTATCATATAATTATCTATATTATATATAATATATGTATTTGAATGTCCAACGCTGATCTAATATATTATTGTATAAATAATAATTAGTAGCGATAATATATTATAAGTATACATATATGTATATACGTGTGTGTAATGATAATTTTTCTTCGCTATTATTATTATTCTGCTTCTTCTTCTTCTGTAGTTTATATATTTTTGGTTATTTTTTGTTTTTTTTTTGTTTTTCTTACAAAAGCTTGTTGTACAACGTCAATTAATCGCAGCTATAATAAACATATACTCAAGTATCTTGACCGCATACATATATATAATAATATATAACTTGACCATCGATCAGCTCTGCCCTTGTATACATATTATATAACATAGGTAAATATATTCCGGTAGAATCAATCGAAAGTCAGATTATAAAAGCGTTTGTTAATTATTTACAGTAATATATATATATAATTATAGCCTTTATTCGTTATATTACATACTCGCATATACTATACCTACCCTATAGTATATAGATATATTAAAACACTCGACGAGCGAGTTTCAAAACTATAAAATAGTATGTATAATATATATAATTAATGAGTATATATAATAATAATTGTCAAATAATTATATATAATTAATTGAATCAATTAATTATAAGTATATAAGTGAGTAGAACAAGTTAAAATACGTGTGAAATAATTTGTACTATATGTATTGATCTCGATGATTTAAAAATGATTACACGACGCACACACCGGCTCTCGCACGAATTATTATATATATGTATAACATTATACTATTCATGTACTTCGTTTAGTATTCCTATTGTATATGTATATATATATATATATATATATATATATATATATATATATATATATATATATATATATATATATATATATATATATATATATATATATATATATATATATATATATATATATATATATATATATATATATATATATATATATATATATATATATATATATATATATATATATATATATATATATACGTATATAATATAATATAATATTTGTGTATTTTTTTTTCTTTTTTTTACTTGTTGTTTGATTAATTTTTCTGTCTTCCTTTTTCGTCATTCAATTTTAGTCCACGTATAGGTATATATACTATATTGTATTCGGTATATAAATTTATTTCCACGTCTGAACAATTATAGATCGCAAACACCAATTAATTACGTATAGGTATATTGAAAATCGTACTCTTCTTAATTATTTTTCTTTTCGTTCAATTTTTTATTTTTTTTTCTCTCTCTGTTCTTTTCTTCGATTTTTTCTCTCTTTCTTTTGCTCGATCGGATCGAGTATAAGGAGAGATAGAAAGGAAAAAAAAAAGAAAAGAAAAATGCAATACTCCGGACGCTTTTTCTCGAATTATAATTAACGGTATATTATACCTATAGATATACAGTTTTTTTTTTTTTTTATCTGTTCAACGATTTATATATCTGACGTGATACCTTATAATCCTCCAATTATAGGTACCCAAGCTAATAAGGTTTAGCACCATTAAGTAGTAAATTTAAAAATCATTATGTCCCAACTCCTGCACGTGGTCACCTCAAAAGAGACGAAATCGACAGTGCGATGGTGAGCGCGAATGCTGCTCGAAGTCCAGCACTTCCTCCGTGTTGCATTGCCGCCGGATTTTCACCTGTAATGAAAAAAAAACAAAAAGAAACAAAATTTTTCATTCTCCTTTGTACAAAATTTCGAAAAAAAAAATATATATATATTATCATGTTTGTATCAGTATGCGTTGGGCGCGGTGAGGTCAATCCGTTTATACGGATCTTCGATAGGGGAGGAAGAAAGTTTAGCCAAGAGACCGCCACCGCCACCGCCACCGCCGCGCCGCACCGGTGGTGGAAAACTTTTTCTATGGAAAATATCGCCAAGGAATAGAGGAGGATAAACTCGCGTGTACCTACGTAT
This sequence comes from Macrophya alboannulata, assembly GCA_949628255.1. NCBI lineage: Eukaryota > Metazoa > Arthropoda > Insecta > Hymenoptera > Tenthredinidae > Macrophya > Macrophya alboannulata. The sequence continues at coordinate 624,892 of OX451213.1, forward strand.
ACCCGGTAACGGTATAAGAAAGATAGAAATAATGGATAGATATATAGATACGATAGAGAAAGATGGATAGGCTCAATAAGGCTAGTGCTGGATTTAGGAGCCGCAGAGATAAGGAAAAGTTTGGCATTCAATAACAGTCAATGACGATAGTTTTTTCGGTCAATTTATCTTGTTATACTACCACTACGACTACCGCTGCCCCCCCGCCTCATAGTCGAAGACATGTTTTTCCGGCATGCTTACACGGGATACACTGCAGCACGGTCTGTTCTGGTCAAATCGGGATTCGAAATCGACGAAAATATGTAAAGGAAAAAAAAGAGAACTCTAAAGAAAATTGAAAATGGTAAGGAAGAGGAAAGGGGACTATCAAGGCTCGGAACATGGGTAAAGAAAAAGTCCGGAGTTCTCGGATTGTGATAGGATTACGTTCAGCTGCTGATACACTCGCTAAGCCTCAATCAGACCTTTCTCAAACCTTAAGTGGTTCTAATAGGATCTTAACTCTCCGATAATTGGCGGAGAAAAGAGACGATAAAAATGACTGTATGCGTAATGTACTATACTGTAATCCACGTGTAAAAAGTATAAGATAAAAAGATCTTCAAAGATAAGAAAATTTGAGTGAGTTTTGGGTAAAAGTTTCCTCGTCTGAAAATTTCCATTATTTTGTTCTTTGGCCATTTGCTGAATCCTCGCGGATCAGACCGTATAAAAATCGTGAATCTTTCTAGGCTCATGAATTTAACAGACCCGATACATCATCGCGGCGTGCGGAGTCGATGGTATATAGTCTGAAATGCTCGAGGGTAGGTGAAGTATACCAAGGGTCGTGGTGTACTACGACCCCTGCAGATACGCAGCAGACGGTTTATAAGCAAGCTAGTTAACCCATATCTCGGATATTATGTACTTAAATACATTATATGAAACTAATGGATCGTGAAATTATTATACCCGGGGATATGAATTAATCTTAATTTACCGCAATATCTGTTGAACAAAGCGCAAGAACTGAACCAAACTAAACTCAACTAAACTAAACTAAACTGAACTGAACTGAACTAAACCGAACTATATATTCAAGTAAACCCCGTGCAGTTTACTTCGTGTCATGTTATCAGAACGCGGTTCTTTTTTGTCTTCGAAGGTCTGCGAGGAAGGGAAAAGAAAAAAAAATAGGAGCAGAAGAACAAGAATAAGAAGAGAGGAACTTTCACCGTGCCTCTGAGGGGATTCAATTAAAACCTGATAGAGAGAAAAATTTACAACTTTGTTTACGCCGGTGTTATTCAACGGGGCTGCTGATTGGCTACCGGCTAGTAGAAATAAGAAAAGAGAAAAGAGTAAGAGGAGGGCGCGACTTTAATCTCCTCGTTTCTCCCGTAACTTAGGTTACTCAACCACCACTACTACTACCACGACTTTTCTATAATACACGTACACTAACAAGCTGCAACGTGACATTTATACCCCGAGTTATAAATATGGTCGATCTCTCTTGTTTTCTGCTCGAAGAAACTGCCCTCCCCCGCCCCGCCGCCCCGTCTACGTGTTTTCTAACTTGTGTGTCAATAATATATTGGTTCACCGGTTCAGTTCATCAAAAGTTTCGACTTTATTCTTACCTGAATGGGATTCGATGTTTGAAAATGAAATCGTGGGACCAAGTTGAAGTTCCGAATTTAAAAACTTTCGAAAAGGTTCTTATAAGAGCTGGTAGGTATTTTCTAAAGTCCTACGCGAAACTCTGCATATACATGTATAGTTGATTTGAAAAAAAAAAAACTTTAAATCTCAAAAACACGAATGGTTCAAAATTCCGAAAGCTAAATCTGTCGTGTCTCCGATTATCCGGACGGGTGAAAAAAGGGTAGTAAAAATGCAGTTGGAATATGAGATCTTATCAAAAACGAACTGTCAACCACCACCGGAGATTCTCCAACTCTCCATTACCACATGCTCCGCGTTATACTATATCTATGTACACGTACGTACGTCTATATACATAGATATGTGGGTATATGGGCTATGCACAACCCTGTTAACTATACGCTTCACCGAGAAACCGGAGCTGAGGCTTTTGCAAACTCCTCACGCCCGTTTCGTGAGAGACCAGAACTGCAAAAAGAAGAGAGAGGCGAAGAGAAGCGAAGAGAAGAGAAGAGAAGAGAAGAGAGGTTGCGACCGACGAGGATATTAATGGGTCGAGCGTGACACCCCGCGAAATAACCAGCCGCGCATCCCCCACCCCTGTACAGGGGCGTGAGTGCAGTACATACATAGGTACACATATGTCTTATATATATTTCACGTATGCATATATATATCCTCTTGGTCGTGCGTCACTTTCTGGGTCAAGAAGAACTGCATATGGCCCCGAGAGTGTCCATAATCCCAGTGTTCAAACTGTTACACAAAAGCGGAGGAACAATCTGCGAACAAGTCTTCGAGTAGGTACCGGGATACGAGTAAAAATGGCAAAATATCGGATGTCTCAAATCTTGACGGTAAAATTTTTATCTCCAACATTTTTTTAAACCATCAATTTTCGTCCTCGTATATCGGAGAACAAGGAAGAAGAAGAAGAAGAAGAAGAAGAAGAGGGAGAAGCCAATTAGAGGACATTGATATATCCTTCACACGGTGTGAAATGGAGAAAATGAAACTGTCACTTCACCGTCGTTAACTTCCATCTCGTTTACTGAGCTGAACAGTAGAGACGGTGGAGCCCATTTTTCACTCTTATATCCCCGAAAGTGATACAAAGAGGTCAGCGAGGCCGGGACCTCATAGGCACCTAGACATTACGCTAAAGTGTGAAGGGAGCTAAGTAATGTGCACCGTTGCAGTTCTCTCCCGGCCTCGTAGGACCTTGGCTGAAGTGTTTAATTAATAACTGCATCACGGGGATGTATATCTCGGCTAGAGCTGTAATTTAGATTAATTACTAAAGAGTATAATAAAGTGGGGTGCAGGAAAAAGGTCGGGGTTGTTTCATTCCTAGTTCCTCCGCGCTGGTCTCTTATTGAATTAAAATTCTGCATTTATCATCCTCCTTATATTACCCTTCGCCGTCTGTCGGGCTTGAGATACGTACACGTTATTCAACCGTTTCGAATTGGGCTTTTTATTTTTTTATTTTTTTTCATTTTCTTACATTCTTAGACGTTTGCTAGAGCCCAGGCCGGGTGCTTACTGTCTCGTATTTCGAGCGGTATGCTATTTCGTAACTAATGCAATTCCATTTGACAAGTAGACGCGGGATCATGACTGTTGCATTTTAAGTAGTTCGCACCCCGAGGCTCGGGGCTAACAGAGAACCGGAAACTAATCTTGAGAGATATTGTCTCAGTTCGTGTCAAGGCTGAACGAGAGATATATAAATCCTCCCTCGAGCTGTTTAGCTAAAATATCGTTCCACGTATTCGAGAGGACGGTCCCTAAACCGGATCATTCACAAACTCTAAATACTGCAACAACACGGATTCAAACTACCTAATAATCGCATTTAATTAAACTAAATCTCTTCATTCTTCCAGCAAGTGCAGTATACCGATGGAACTTCTGCTATATACCCTATACCCAGTACAACCTGTTGCTTCGCTAATTCTCAACAGTTTTTAGCGAGTGCAAGGCTACAGTCGATCGGACGATTATCTCTTATCCATTTCGATTCAACAACTTGGAGAAAGATAAAAGGAGAAAAAATATTCGAGAGATTATTACAGAGGTACACGTGGCATTTGGTTAATTAATATATGGGACGGGGCGATATATATGTATATACGAGTATATATATACTTTATCAATAATTACGTGACGAACAAGGCAAGAGTTAGGTATATAATTAATCCCGAGTTTCATAACGGATGGTAGAATATTACTCCCAGCGGTGTGCTAACTGAGGTGTAATATTTTCGTTTCGTTGAGAGTTTAATAAGCAATGATAAGCGGAGGCGAGGCGACGGGTGTAGAGCAAAACGGGGAGGGCACTAAGTACACGGAAGCGATTGTCGCTGAAGACATTGCGGAAGCGTTAACTCGATTTTCAGAACTTTTCTGGTTGGATCTTTTATGCATTACACGGTACACTTCATTTCACAGTCAGTTTCTCGGGGATTTCTCGACCTAGCTACCATCTTCTTCTTCTTCTTCTTCGTCTTCTTCTTTCCTTCCTTCCAGCTTCATGGGCTACGTCGCTGTCAAACTAGTTGAGCTCCTTGCTGAAAGTTCGAAAGCCTTCCTCCAAAGCCCGCGTTTAGCGACTCTGTATATGCAGCGCGATGGGACTTACCCTACGATTTTGCAAAAAGTTTTATCGCACTTTCGGGAACCGGATGGAAATGAAAGGAAAAGAACGAAAATAGGTATGGCAGTTTGGTATGTACCTTCGACAAGATCGTTGGACGAAAACTTTGCCTTGTTTCATATATTTCCATCCATTTCGTATTTTTGTTTTCCTTTTCTATTTCTATTTCTTCTTCTACTTCTTTCTTGTCTCTTCATTTCTCTCTCTATTTTTTCATCTTATAGGTAAACCTGTGTCACGCTGGACCGTCAACGGGCGTAAAGCCGTAACATATTTTAGCCCATTGCGTTGAATAACAGCTGAGTAAATCAATTACTCCCCCGAAGCTTCGCGGAGGTGAGTGAGGGTGGAAAATGGAAAATCGTATTGACAAGGGCAAATCGAAAATTTATCGAGCCAACTCCTCGCGATGTATAACCAGTTTTATCTGTGGGAGACAGCCGGGCCTTCAAAGAGCCAACGTTCATTCTCGACCCAGTTTTACTCGGCTAAAAATCTCCAAGTTGAAAATGACGCTGCGTACGTAAGTGGTGAGTAGGTACTACGTGCTTTTCTCTTCCATTTTATTTTATTTTTCTTTATTAAATATGTGTCTATCACCCCGTCCATTCATTCGCTAATATTATTCATCGACCGAGGAGGCAAAGGGTAGGGGGTGCTTACCGCAGCTTCAAATTTGGTTCAAAAGGTCTGGCGAAGACAGATGTGTGTCGGTGAAACCTGATGGACGAATTACGTTTAAACAGGCGGAGGCTGGTTTGGTTAGGTCATGTTGGTTCCCCGTAAAGTAAATATAGAAGGGGCAGAGCGGTTTGATACGTAACTACGAAATACCTATCCCAGGGCTCGAGCTCTTTGCCTTGGCAAAGGAACCCTAGGTTCCTAGCCGGTAGTAATCAACAAGACCGTTCACGACAAAGGATTTATAACGGAGAAAGTCAGGGTTTATTTTACGTCTAGAGAACAGAAGAAAAGAAAACGAAAAGCTTAGTTCTACTCGCTAAAGTCTTCGATCGATCGTGCAATTATTTTCATCCGAAATAGAAGACCGTGAAGGAGAAGAGAAAAAATAAAATAAATAATAAGAAGGGAAACTATACGCTTTGAACATTCCTTTGGCAGGATTTATTTCCGAAAAACTAAGCCAAATATCCGCGGGCGATAAATTCAAGTGGTTAACAATTTTCGAACGGCGTTTCCAATTCGCAGACTGTTGTAAATTTTTCTCTCGTAAAAAATCAATCATCAAACGAGGAATAATTATACTAAGAAATATTTATTGGTTATTACCGTTCAATACGTGGACAGAGACGGTGGTAGCCGCAACTTCGGCCAAAGCGCAGCTGTAATTTCCGCTGTCCTTTTTGTTGGCGTTTGCAATGTAGAGTCTGGATACCGCGCCCTCGGCTCCCATGTCGGTTTTGACACTGTAACGAGAGTAAAATTTTTATAGAAAAATTTTTATTCTGCAGAAATGAATGAAACAACGTGTCGGATATGGTCTAATTATTCTTGGATTCAGGACTCTACCCTCCTCCCAACTGATTCTGATTCTGATTCCGATTTCGATTCCGATACTGATTCTGATTCGGATTCTGAGCGAGCTTATCCTCGAGCGAGTTGGCCCGGGCTTACTTAGTATTGCGGAATCCGTTTCACCTCGGCGTGTGCGGGTGGTGGTGGTGGTGGTGGTGGTTTGTGCTGCAGGATCAAGAATAATTAGGAATTAGGAATAATTAGCTCACCCTGAAGGGTAATTAATGGAGCGTGCAGTTTACACCACCCGCTTCTTACCCGGCTCATAGTTTAGCCGGTTAGATATCAGCGACTTATACGTCTATAACCCGCCCCTGTCCTCCTGCAGGAGAACGGCGACTAGGGCGTGTAGAAAATTGGATTTTATCACCGACCCAATTTCCTCGAACCGTGTGCCGTTATCTTCAGATAACTGCTTTAATATCCGGATATATGGGGGGCTAGGTGAACGTGATTCAAACTGACTAGGTCCTGCAGCATTCAGTCAAAAAGCATCATCATTGCAGCCCGGATCTCGAACGGATTATACTGATAATCTAGGTCCTAGATTCCACCTCCTGAACGAGGACAATCAGCGAGGGGTTTGACGCCCCGTTCCTGCATGGATTATGCCTGTGGAAAGCGACGCGGTATGCTCCGGTAAATAGAGCTGCCTCACGGAAGGATTCTCCATTATTAAACTATGGGAATAAGATGAAGGATAAGGAGAAGGAGAAGAAGAAGAAGATGGAAATTGGAAAGAGAGAGAATCGACGCAGGTAGCGATGGTATTATATTGCTGCAGCGTTATCCCAGTTTCGAAAATTCATTTTCATTGTCAGAAAATCGTTTCGCTGACATAGGTTTATATAGAGGCAAGAAATCCTGCACCCAGGATGGAAAGGGGAAAGAATAAAAGAAAAAAAAAAAGAAAAATTGATGATTCTCTCTGCAGGAATCGCGTAAACTAGATAAGTTGAATTCTATTCGGCGCATCAATTTAATTCTATAAAATTTAATCCAACTCTTGGAACTCCGAACACTGCTGCAGTCTAGCTCCTGCACCTCAAGTCAATAATTCTACTCGGCTATGTGAGGGAGTAGGGTAGGTATTGCTCTTGGGACCGACTCGTCAGACTGCAGTCTACGGTCTTGTGTTCCACCGTTTTAGATAAAAAAAAAAAAACCCAAAAATAAAAAAGTGTCCGAGCGCAATGAAGAATGAAAAATGGCGTTTTAGTTGGAGCTTGGGGAATTGTATAAGTATAAAGGATTTCTTCACGTCGGTATAGAAAAAGCAAATTTCTTTTCTACGGGCAGAGACGGTGGTGTTTTTCATCGCATTTCAGTACCACGGCCGGAATGACACCGCGCCGTTCCTAATGGCATTCTCACGTCGATCGAGATTTTTGTTTTTCTATATTCGCAAGAATTTAATTTACCACTGACTCCCTCTCGCCATCCCCCTACGACGCGACGCCTCCGGTGAGTTCCGACTTCCGAGTCGTCGCGTCGCCTCGTGTCGCCCCGAATTGTTCGGATAGTCTGAGCCGTGGTGGTAGGTCTGCAGGAGTTTAAGGGGATGAATCGGGGTAAAGGAGTGGCATGGCGTCGCGGCGCCATTGCCAGATCCTAGCCTAACCTAAAATAGCCAACGACACAGACGTACGACGGCGACCGCCTTTATATGTATACACGATTCTAGGTATTTTCCGTAATCTAGAACACGCCGTCGCCGTGCCCCGAACATATTCAACCGTGCCCTTTTCGCTTTTTAGCAACTGGAATTTCATTTGAATCCCGAAAATGTTCAACCAACGTTATATAGTCTCCTAGTATTGTTTCAATGGAATTTTTATCCATTAGGAAACGCCTGCCCGCACCGCACCCGCTGTCCCGTTCAACGTTAACGTTTACCCTCACCCTCGCCCTTGCTCCCTTATACCCTTGCCCGGAATCTACCGAAATTCTACCCTGTGGGTAACCGAGTCGAAAGTTTTAACCCCCGCGGGTCTAAGTCTACATGGTAGTAAAAAATGTATTAAGATGAAAGAAGAAGAAGAACAAGACGAAAGGGACAGGCTTAATAGGAGTATAAAATAAAAAACGTCATATCAACCGGATCGTAACCCTCCCGGCTGAATGCATGGAAATTTATTCTTATAGAGATTAGATTTTTATGCTTATACCCCATATGCCTGTTATTCCTATTCGGCGATATCCATTACCCTTGTACTTACAAAATTTACGATATCGAAATATGGGTTTTCATTTGCAACAGCTCCGTGGTCTGTCGTTTCTCTCGGGTATTAACCCGGAAAGTTTTCACCCCTGAACGAACGAATGACTTCCATTCGCTGTGCTCTAATCACTTTGTGTACTTACTCAGCTGATTCGAGAGGTAAAAGCGGGGTATTAATTCCGTGTCGAAATTTCGGCTGATTTGAGAACGCGGGGATATGATGACTTCCTGTAATTGTCACACTGTCAGTCCGGACTAGATATATGACCAGACCTCGATCATTAATACTCTATTTCTTGCGAGCACTTCAGGCGTAACAGACCAACGATCACTTCCACCCTACTTCTGCAGAACAACACCGAAGCTCAGCTCTAAAACTCCGCAAAGAACATTTTACCGGCAGTTTGTTTTTCTACATGCGATGTACCGATAAATCTTGACCAAAGCGCCAGCTCCCGAATCACTGCGTTCACGGAATTTAAAGGCGGGCAAAAAAAGCTCAACCACTGACTACTGCTGTACGGACTCTTTTATACAACGACCGATCACGAGTGGTCCGATTTCCAATAAGTGTATTGCCGCGAAACGTTTATTTAGGAATGTCCTTTTTCAAGGATGGGGGTGTAAGTCTGGAAAGAACAACGACGTATAATGTTTCGGAATTTTTCGTATAATTTAAAATAATCTTTTCGGAGGTACTAAACTTTCTCCTTAATCGAGAAGAAACCAGGATGCTAATTTACGCGATAAGTAAAATAGTCGGTATGTCTGAAAAACAGAAAGGAAAAAAAAAAACAAGGGATGAAATTCTTCGGAAAGTGTATAATACGAGTTTAGGTAAGAAAAAAAAAAGGGAGTAAGCAGAGTTGGGTTGACATGGGAATTTTATAATTCAAACAAAAAGCAAAAACAGGATAAGAATAAGAATATAAGAACACGAAAGAAGCCCGAAAGTTGGCTGTCGTAGCAACAGCCAACAGCCAACAGCCAACAGCCAACAGCAGCAGCACCGGCAGCTAGTTTTTGTTGCCCGATTTTTCCGAGTTTGAGTAACGAGCTGGATACACAAGCTACAAGTTTCCTACATAATTGGGTTACCCAGCGAATAATTAACTAGGGCATACGGATGTGCGCTACCAGTTTCAAGGAGTGCATTAAATTTAAGCTTTTCAAGAAAATCCTCTCTAAAATCCAACTCGATTCCCCCCACCCCCGCCCCCGCCCCAGTCCAGAGCTTCAATCCTCTCCTAGTTATCCTACATTCTACCCGCATCTCAGCTCTGATTCTATTCACATTAATTCGCCCTGTATAGGCTAGTACAAATTGGGCATAACAAGAAAAAAAAATTCACCAATCATCGCTGTCTGATCGTTATCGTTATCTTTTCATAATATCCCGAAACCCATATCCAGAGCCAGTCTCGATGGAAACACCGAAGAGATCGAAGCTTTAATAGTGGTGGTAGTGGCTGGATATATCGGGGTATGGGCGGGTCCAATATGCAGCATCTGGCGTAACATGTTTCAAGCTTGGCATAACAAGCTTGGTACCTTGCTGCGCGTTGATGGGAAAAGTTCCTGGTTGCTGCAAGCTCAGATGCGCCCTTGTATGTGTACCAGTGCAGCACTATGCAAGTCCTTCCGAGTCACCGCAGCAAACAACGCGCATTATAACATGCATATCTTAACCATAAGCTTCCGTATAGGGTCACACTGACTAAGCCAATATGGTGTATTAATTCGCAGTTCGGTGCTGGTGCCAAATTTGTATTTTCTGCTTAATTCCTGTTAAAACTTCATTCTTTATCTAAACCTTGTTTTTTTTCTTGTTTCTTTTTTCTTTTTTTCTCACCGAGTCGTAAGTCTGGTTCGGTGCAGGCAGCTGCGGAAACGCAACGAGCCATTTATAATTTATAATTTTTTAATTTAATTACTCGACTGTGTGTGTGTGCGCGTGTGGGTATGGGTAGATGTGGGTAGAAGTCTAGTACCTGCACAGCTATTCACTCGACCAAGGTAACGGTAGTTATATTATATTATACGACATATATAGCTAAGAGCTGGAGAGTTTTATTTATTTAAATATAGTAAGCTTTCATTGCCAGTATGCCCTTTAAAGCTCACCTCCTCTTCTCGCTCTACCCACGTTCTACCCTTGAACTCTGAGCGCCTTATTACTAACGACGCACTCGAAAATGGAGAGTGTATGACATAGTTTTAGGAGAAGTAAAACAGAAAAATATGTATAGGTATATATTTACACGATATTATTTTCAATAGAAAATTTATGTGAGGAGCTTTTCATGCCAAGTCACCCACTCTGCGACCCTGACCATTTTACATATATCACATATTTCAGGATATGACAGTTCTCGCCTTAAAAACCAACAAAAAAGTTTACCTTTGTTTCTTTCGATAATTATTTTCAAAAAAGTTGCAAAAAAGACAAGAGAAACTGTTTGAAAAAATGAAATGAAATATGACCAGAATGTGAAATGGTCAGGGTCACAGGCAGAAAGCCCCATGAGTATAAAGTTTAGCGATTGCTTATCGCTTCGTACTCAGCTATATTTGAATAGAATTTTGAAATTCAATCGTAAAGTGGAAAAATGTTTGAAAAAGTTTTACAGAACAGCGAGTTAAGATAGTCGAGGGATTTTGCAACCCGTTTGGTTCGGTTGGTTGGTTGGTTGGTTTAGTTTGAAAAACTTTTGGATGAAAATGAATGTGTTGAACGCGTGATAATGTTATCACGAAGTGGTACTCCCGGGAGTAATATTGCAATTCCATGCCGAGGCGTCCGCTTTACAATTAGCACGGGGCTCGGGGCTCACGGCTCGTGGGTTTGGGGGGGTCGTATAACGATATCCGTGGAAAATGTTCAATTCTCTGCTTACACCATCGTCGAACCGTTACTTCCTGGCTTTTTCTGGTAAAAATCGAGCGTTTTGTTAGACGTTAATTACCCGCCCGTCACAAGTTTTGTCTTTTTTTTTTTTTCGTTTTTTTTTTAACGGTCATATATTTTCGAGCTCATAATTAACGTCGGTCCAACAAAATTCACAATTTCAACAGATGATTAATCGCCGATTTGTACTTAATCCATATACTTCAATACGCAAAAAACTGGAGAATTTCTACTGACTAATGAATTGAATTCGTCACCAAATAAAAAACAATGTAAATTTTTTTTTTTTATAGAAAATGGATGTCACTTCAATTCCATTCTCCTGTATACATCCAGACCGCATACAGATAGACAGAGAGAGAGAGAGAGGGAACGAGAGGGAAAAAAAAGAGTAAAACTTCGGTCATGGAAGTGAAACCAGGGGATGTGGCCGTTAATTCATTACGCCTCCATTAGCAGTAAGTGATTTCACGACACGCCATCATGCAGCTCATGGCTCGTTTATTAGATGGTTTATCAGTCGGGTCGGTTTGTTTGTTTGGCTTGTTTGTTTGAGCTTGGTTGAAGGGTGAAAAATTGTAGCAAAAGCTGAACCGCGCGGTCATTATATTCGTATACCTAAGTCCCTCACATATATCCGTTGTAATCGCGTGATACGATTAGGAGAAACTAATTTCAGGATTTTAATTCGGAGAGGCGTTATAGCGACACGTGTTCTTTCTCATTTATTTTTTTCTCCTCAATGGGGTGAGCTAGCGTGAAATCAATCGAAAGTTGTCGAAACACGAGTTATAAAATAAAGTCGTTATATAAAACTTGGATTAAGATTTATAGACGAATAAAAAGACTGGGGTGATGGGCGGAAAGTTTAATGGAAAGAGTAACTATATATGGGTGTATATAGGATTTTTAAAAATTGACTGAAAGTTGGTAGAATATATTTATCGTTATTTTATTTATTTTTTGAAAAAAATTTATACGTGTGTATCGGAGCTGAGCAATGTCGAGGGTAGGATATCCCGGGGATGGTTATAGTTGCGGTACTGCAGCACGATCATGAAATATAAATGCGATACCTATACGCCCGCGAAGACATCTTTTCTCAATTTAGTATTTTTATATTTCTCAACCTTTTTATCATCCTCTTATGTTTTTTTATCCTTTTCGCTCGTGCACCTTATCCCTCGCTGACGTGTAGCGGTATACGTGTGTACGCTCACCTACATCCACCCCCATACGAACCCACCCCGCACATTTATACATGAATATACGTATATCTAACGCGGAGCCTGCGTTCTTAAATTGCAATGAGAGCACGTCTTGAATTTAGAATCGGAGCATGATATACATAAAAGATCGAAACCTGGAAATCCAAAACCTCGACAGATTCTCAGCCCCGTATATATATCGTGCGAGCTATTGCGCAGCTCTGGCTTTACCCTGTATAAGAAAGTACAGAGATAATATATCCCGATACGTATACCTAGAGTAAAAAAGTAATACAGCTGTTGAAGCTGAGAAATTTTTCTATAAAAGTTTATTACAAAAGTAGAATTCGAGTCCTGAATTTTTCACTCTGTGTATAATTAAATGTCTGTTTCTAGTTTCCTCTGAAGAAGGTGCGAGCCTGAGATATGCATGTCTTCATTTTCAATTGGAAGACGAGCGAAAGATGAGCAAAGCTTGAGCTTTCGAGAGTGCAGTTCGGGGAGAATGAATGTCAGCCCTTGAAATTCGATAACGAAAATCTCCGATGGAGTGATTATGACGCGATGATAATACGATGGTTCTAGAAATGTAAGAAAAAAAAAATGAAAATTGATTTTGTATTTTATAAATAAATGAATAGGGTAATATATATATGTACATATGTATGGAAATATTTGAATAAAGTTGAAAGTAATATAGAGAAAGAAAGAGAGAACAAAAAAAATAATGTAACTGCCATTCTCCGTTATGCCGAAATAAAGTACAATGCTCGAATCCCTTCTTGCATTTTGATGCGATGTGCACAAGCGACGATATTACGAGACGCTTTCTATGCAGGCCAATATGTATGCTGTTCAGGCATGCCTGGTATCCACATGTTTCCACGTGTCTCATTTCTCCCTCCTTCTTTCTCTCTCTTTCTCTTTTTTTGCTCTCCATTACTCTTTTTCTATTTTTGACATTTCTCTATTTTCTACACGTATAAACTTCAACTCCCCCACCCTTTTCTCCTCCCCTCCCTCTCGTACATGGGATTTGAAATATTTTTATTTCGACCCAGTTGCACCGTCAAGCAATGTACGTATGTACGTATTCGTACATACCTACCCGAATAGGTAAAAATCATAAAAATCTGTACAACTACATGCATGCATGTATGCATGCATTGGGACTGGGTGAGTTTGTAAACGTGCTCAATTGGGACTGGGCGAGTTGGTAAACGTTGTCGGTTTTTCCCGCCGAAAATTTCAGTACACTTCCTCGAGTCAGATGTTCTCCTGATACCAGGAGCAATTTTTTGACCTAAAATTTCCAAAATTCTATATATATCGTAAGCGAATGAGACATACAGAGAGATATACGAATGCATGCTTGCTTAGACATAGACTCAGGGTGTTTTCCCGCCAAAAATTCCAGCACACCTCCTCGGGTCAGATGTTCTCCTGATACCAGGAGCAATTTTTCGTCTTAAAATTTTAGAAAATTCTTAATTTTGTAAGCGAATGAGACATGCAGAGAGAGAGAGAGAGAGGCGTGCTTGCTTAGACATAGACTCAGGGGGTTTTCCCGCCAAAAATTTCAGCACGCCTCCTCGGGTCAGATGTTCTCCTGATACCAGGAGCAATTTTTCGTCTTAAAATTTTAGAAAATTCTTAATTTTGTAAGCGAATGAGACATGCAGAGAGAGAGAGAGAGAGAGGCATGCTTGCTTAGACATAGACTCAGGGGGTTTTCCCGCCAAAAATTTCAGCACGCCTCCTCGGGTCAGATGTTCTCCTGATACCAGGAGCAATTTTTCGTCTTAAAATTTTAGAAAATTCTTAATTTTGTAAGCGAATGAGACATGCAGAGAGAGAGAGAGAGAGAGAGAGGCATGCTTGCTTAGACATAGACTCAGGGGGTTTTCCCGCCAAAAATTTCAGCACGCCTCCTCGGGTCAGATGTTCTCCTGATACCAGGAGCAATTTTTTGACCTAAAATTTCCAAAATTCTATATATATCGTAAGCGAATGAGACATACAGAGAGATATACGAATGCATGCTTGCTTAGACATAGACTCAGGGTGTTTTCCCGCCAAAAATTCCAGCACACCTCCTCGGGTCAGATGTTCTCCTGATACCAGGAGCAATTTTTCGTCTTAAAATTTTAGAAAATTCTTAATTTTGTAAGCGAATGAGACATGCAGAGAGAGAGAGAGAGAGGCGTGCTTGCTTAGACATAGACTCAGGGGGTTTTCCCGCCAAAAATTTCAGCACGCCTCCTCGGGTCAGATGTTCTCCTGATACCAGGAGCAATTTTTCGTCTTAAAATTTTAGAAAATTCTTAATTTTGTAAGCGAATGAGACATGCAGAGAGAGAGAGAGAGAGGCGTGCTTGCTTAGACATAGACTCAGGGGGTTTTCCCGCCAAAAATTTCAGCACGCCTCCTCGGGTCAGATGTTCTCCTGATACCAGGAGCAATTTTTCGTCTTAAAATTTTAGAAAATTCTTAATTTTGTAAGCGAATGAGACATGCAGAGAGAGAGAGAGAGAGGCGTGCTTGCTTAGACATAGACTCAGGGGGTTTTCCCGCCAAAAATTTCAGCACGCCTCCTCGGGTCAGATGTTCTCCTGATACCAGGAGCAATTTTTCGTCTTAAAATTTTAGAAAATTCTTAATTTTGTAAGCGAATGAGACATGCAGAGAGAGAGAGAGAGAGGCGTGCTTGCTTAGACATAGACTCAGGGGGTTTTCCCGCCAAAAATTTCAGCACGCCTCCTCGGGTCAGATGTTCTCCTGATACCAGGAGCAATTTTTCGTCTTAAAATTTTAGAAAATTCTTAATTTTGTAAGCGAATGAGACATGCAGAGAGAGAGAGAGAGAGGCGTGCTTGCTTAGACATAGACTCAGGGGGTTTTCCCGCCAAAAATTTCAGCACGCCTCCTCGGGTCAGATGTTCTCCTGATACCAGGAGCAATTTTTCGTCTTAAAATTTTAGAAAATTCTTAATTTTGTAAGCGAATGAGACATGCAGAGAGAGAGAGAGAGAGGCGTGCTTGCTTAGACATAGACTCAGGGGGTTTTCCCGCCAAAAATTTCAGCACGCCTCCTCGGGTCAGATGTTCTCCTGATACCAGGAGCAATTTTTCGTCTTAAAATTTTAGAAAATTCTTAATTTTGTAAGCGAATGAGACATGCAGAGAGAGAGAGAGAGAGGCGTGCTTGCTTAGACATAGACTCAGGGGGTTTTCCCGCCAAAAATTTCAGCACGCCTCCTCGGGTCAGATGTTCTCCTGATACCAGGAGCAATTTTTCGTCTTAAAATTTTAGAAAATTCTTAATTTTGTAAGCGAATGAGACATGCAGAGAGAGAGAGAGAGGCGTGCTTGCTTAGACATAGACTCAGGGGGTTTTCCCGCCAAAAATTTCAGCACGCCTCCTCGGGTCAGATGTTCTCCTGATACCAGGAGCAATTTTTCGACTTTAAATTTTAGAAAATTCTTAATTTTGTAAGCGAATGAGACATGCAGAGAGAGAGAGAGAGAGGCGTGCTTGCTTAGACATAGACTCAGGGGGTTTTCCCGCCAAAAATTTCAGCACGCCTCCTCGGGTCAGATGTTCTCCTGATACCGGGAGCAATTTTTCGACTTTAAATTTTAGAAAATTCTTAATTTTGTAAGCGAATGAGACATGCAGAGAGAGAGAGAGAGAGGCGTGCTTGCTTAGACATAGACTCAGGGGGTTTTCCCGCCAAAAATTTCAGCACGCCTCCTCGGGTCAGATGTTCTCCTGATACCAGGAGCAATTTTTCGACTTTAAATTTTAGAAAATTCTTAATTTTGTAAGCGAATGAGACATGCAGAGAGAGAGAGAGAGAGGCGTGCTTGCTTAGACATAGACTCAGGGGGTTTTCCCGCCAAAAATTTCAGCACGCCTCCTCGGGTCAGATGTTCTCCTGATACCAGGAGCAATTTTTCGTCTTAAAATTTTAGAAAATTCTTAATTTTGTAAGCGAATGAGACATGCAGAGAGAGAGAGAGAGAGAGGCGTGCTTGCTTAGACATAGACTCAGGGGGTTTTCCCGCCAAAAATTTCAGCACGCCTCCTCGGGTCAGATGTTCTCCTGATACCAGGAGCAATTTTTCGACTTTAAATTTTAGAAAATTCTTAATTTTGTAAGCGAATGAGACATGCAGAGAGAGAGAGAGAGAGGCGTGCTTGCTTAGACATAGACTCAGGGGGTTTTCCCGCCAAAAATTTCAGCACGCCTCCTCGGGTCAGATGTTCTCCTGATACCAGGAGCAATTTTTCGTCTTAAAATTTTAGAAAATTCTTAATTTTGTAAGCGAATGAGACATGCAGAGAGAGAGAGAGAGAGAGGCGTGCTTGCTTAGACATAGACTCAGGGGGTTTTCCCGCCAAAAATTTCAGCACGCCTCCTCGGGTCAGATGTTCTCCTGATACCAGGAGCAATTTTTCGACTTTAAATTTTAGAAAATTCTTAATTTTGTAAGCGAATGAGACATGCAGAGAGAGAGAGAGAGAGGCATGCTTGCTTAGACATACACTGAGGGGGTTTTCCCGCCGAAAATTTCAGCACACCTCCTCGGATCAGATGTTCTCCTGATGCCTGGGTGAGTTTGGAAACGCGTTCAAGTGGGACTGGGTGAGTATGGAAAAGAGCTCAAGTGGGACTGGGTGAGTTTGGAAACGCGAGAAAAAGTCTGAACTTTCCCGGTCATTATTCCCTCATTTTTTTTTTTTTATGATTTTTTTTTATAAACTTTTCATATCGATGATTACGCCGAGAGCTTAGAGAGAGAGAGAGAGAGAGGATGAGGCGCGTGTATTCGTAGACTCGTCAAAATCGCTTTCACAATAATCAGTAAAATGTAGCAAACATGTCAAAACAAAAAAACAGAAAATGATTCAAACGTGAAAAAGTGTTGCCTGCAGAATTGCTGCAGGGAATTGGACCGTTTTTTGGCAATATAAGATTAGCATTTAAATTAAAAGATAATTAAGTCAGCTGGGAAATTATAATAATGAATATTAATAGTACGAATGAAAAAGCGTCAGTGTCACGTCGAGAGATAGAGAGACACATATTACCATATGATAATCAGCGTACAGTTTCTGACTGCTATTATACAGTTTTTAGCTCATCTCATCATCAAGCTCGTCATAAGAATCAAGCCGAAAACAAAATGGCAAATAAAAGGACAAGAACTAAAAATAGAAATAAAAATAAAATGAAACGAACCCCTCGTCTAGATAAAACAAAGAATAAAAAATAAAATAAATAGATATACATATATATATAATCAAAGGGGGGGGAGAGGTTTTCCGGATCTACTTCTGATCATTAAACTGCTCCCGGGGGTCCCAGCGTCCAGCAAGCTTCGTTAAACCCGCTTCAAAGGCTTGCACGGGCCTTGAGCTTTATTGCAGCGATTCACTGTTTATTCTCACGCCAAAGGGAGACCCGATGAGTATCCGCATTTCGTAGAGAGAGAGAGACGGTAGGTATAATATAATTTTATTTCAAGCTTCGATCTGGTATAGCATATCAAACAAAAAAAATAAAAATTCTTCAAAAAAGGTAAAAGAGGTAGGATAAAAAAAAAAAAGAAAAACTAAGAAAAACGAAAAGAACAACGAGTTCCTTCTATTCTTCTCGCTTTTTCATTCTTCTCCGTGGAAAAGTAATAGGTAGCGTATTGTTGCCCCGACGATTATCTTCACCCTCTACGAGACCCGCGACTACCCTCATCCTCTGGAAAGAAGAAAAAAAGAAAAAAAAAAAAAAAAAATGATCGTGTAACCAAAACCACCGGGGAAAAAAAGAGAGCGCGAGAGAAAGATAGGGAGAAGAGCAGGGGTTATTGCCGGAAAATAAAACTATAAGAGGGGGTTAGGTATAATACGTATAGTAGTACATATAAGCGGCCTTGTGCTGCAGCTTTTCACGGTAGTGAAATATCCAAAAAGAGAGAAGGAAAAAAAAAAATTGTAAAGAGAGAAAAAAGGAAACAAAAACCCTGAAAAAGCAAAAAGCAAAAAAAAAAAAAAAAAAAATGAAAACGACTAAAATTTCGCGAAAACTTTTATTTATAGTCCATAAAAAGTTTTCAACCCCATGTGCCCCTGTGCAGACGGTTAAATCGTGGATAACGTACTGGCCTCAATCTCTCTCACTCGTTTTTTCCCCCCTCTCTCTCGCCCTTTATCCCGTCCGCATGCTTTTTGAACTTTAGTGATATTCGAGTGGCGCTATTCTGATGGATCACCATTTCCGAATGCTTTATTACGTAATACCTTTCGTTTAGCCGTCCATTCCTCGTGTAAAAGTCCGGTAACCGTTTAATTTGCGGTTGTTACCCCAGCCCTGCGCCGATAAAAGTAAAAAAAAAAAAAAAAAGATATCCAAAAACCGAAAATGAGTATGCGGTTCATCCGTTTTTATTATACTGCAGCGCTTATTCAGACGCTTCTGCTACCCATGTAGCTGTAATAACCAAGGTGACGGTGATTATGATAGAAGTGTTTATGGCCAGCGATAAGGATTTACTCCTTAAAGCTCGTAGGGCGAGATAGAAGCTCGTTAGAAAGTGTCGCGTTTCAATTTCGAGGGCATCATCTTACCGTGGCACGTGGACGGGGGATGATCGGATAACACCGTTAACAAGATTTTTGATATAAATATGAGGAGCGTCTTTTTTTTTTTTTTTTACTTGAAATCGAATTGAATTGACTTCCCTTGGATTGAATGGAACCGACGCATTCACGGCTCGGTCATTAACCGAGAATAATTAGTCAGTTTTACATCCCCGACCTGGCAAAATAATTTGTCGAGATCGTTTTCAAGGGAGAATTACTGTTCCACAGTTTCCTTATTATACCTCCCTTCCTCCCTCTCTCTCTCTCTCATTTTTTTCCTCTATCATCCTCGTCCGACACAAAAAAAAAAAAAAAGAAAACTACTCTTGAGAAAATTTTTGTCGGATGGATACATAGCTGTACACCTCTCAGACTCCTTCTTGCAGCAGTTGATCGCGAAATCGGACCCCAGGTACCATTTTTCTGGCACCGTATGGAAAATAAAGTGGGCGATGACGTGGGAATGACGCTTCGCTATCCATCAACACCGATATCACAGGGATAAACGGGGAGAAAGCTGTTCATCCCCTAGCTCCGCACCCTCCGTGCTCGGTTTTCGACGTAAATTTCGTTTTGAAAAAGAGAGTAAAAAAAAAATAACTAAATAGAAAGAATAAGAATAAAGAGAAGGAGGAGGAAAGAATAAGAGAAAAAAAAAATTCGAGAGAGAAAAATTCAGAAGAAAATAAAATAACGCCGTATGGAAATCAATTCACGTCAAGGTCGGTGGAAAGGGGTGTATTATATGAAACAGGAAAAAATAGAAAAAATAAATAAATAAAATTCTATCACCTTACCTCCAGAGATTTTTTTACCCGTATTATACATATCATTTTTTTTTTTTTTTTTTCTTACTGCGGTTTCAAATGATCTGAAATAAAATTGATAAATCGGTCATTTTTAACCTACCGGCTAAGGCAGAGCTTTTATAGGTTTATAGGTATTGGACGGGTGGAGTATACCCTGCGGTGGAATCTTATCTACGTGTGCGTATGTATATAATATATATATATATATATATATATATATATATGTATATAGGTATATATAAAAAATGAAAAAACAGGACATGTCAACGAAGATTTATGATGCTGCTTTTCCCGGCTTTATTGCGGGGCTGGACCAGCTTCTGACCAACAGTTAACGGATCACCGAGGAATCTTCCGGTCGTCTAACGCGACACGAATACCAAAAACCGTTTCAATTTTCGTCAAGTTTTGAGACCGGTGGAATTTTTATTATTTTTCCTACAATTTTTTTTTTTTTCTCTTCTCCTTCTCCTTTTCCTTCTCATTTCTTCTCTTCGCGCAGTTCCAATATATTGAAAAATCGATCGCGGTTATTATACCTGTACCTGTACTATATACATATATACACACAATATCTTGAAAATCTCAAAGATCTTCATCATCGTACGTGGTCGGATTGGTAAGGTATAATATATGAGTTATTTTTTTATTTTATTTTATTTGTATATTTTTCTAGAAAGAGAGAGAGAGGGTAAATAATTTTTCTCCTCTCTTTCCCCAAAGTACATAAATATATAATTATACTTTACTTACAATGAAACCATATAAGTAAGTATGAGCTTGAGCGCGCGTATGACTCCAATTATAATATAGAATTAAACCGAAAGCTTTTTGACGATTGTGATTGACGGGTAAAAATGGTGAAAGAAAATCAAAAAAAAAAAAAAAAAAACAGAGGGAGAGAGAGAGAAATAAAATAACGTAAATTTTTTTTATTTTTTTTCAGTCGTGTACATGTACGAACGTCATTTTAAAATATGCGCAAGCGGTAGGTGTACGTCAGGGTTGTATAAATATTAAAAACCCGTCAGCGGATTTTTCGGATGCTTTTCAAACTCGCTACACGTATTCATATATATTCAATGAGCACCGAAGCACGTACTTCACCCACGCGAGTTCACCTCGTGACAATAATATCCACCACTCCCTGCAGGTAGGATACGTACGAGGAAATTGTGTGTCTGCGTACGTGTATGCGTGTGTACAGCACATCTACAATACGGGTTATATAGGTAGGTGACTGGAACTCCAGTTTTGTCAGAGAAAGCTTGTTCGGTCTCCCTCTCTCTCTCTCTCTCTCTCTCTATAACGTCTAACAATAATAGCTACGTTACCGAAACTCGATGAAACGAAACGTTTCAAAGCGAGATTTCAACCTCAAAGTTATACCAAAATTTACGTTATACGCTACGCTGGGCAATAATCGTGTGACCGGGACGTTATATACCTATATTATACATGTATAAGAAAATAGTTGGAAAATATAATTCTACCGTAAAATTTTATATTTTTGCAAAATGTACATATATTCAAGCCCATGATATTTTAATCGTGAAACTTGTCGATTTTTTGGAAACCGGATTATAGTGCTTCAAAAAAGATGTAGAAAAAAAAATTGAAATAAAATAACGCAGCCATGAAAAGACGAGTAGAGAGAGAAAGAGAGAGAGAGAGAGAGAAGAATAACAAGAAGAAAAAAATCGAAACCTGACGTAAAAATCAAGGGCTGAAAAAAAGCCCCTCGTTTCTACACTCTGCGTACGGTATATTATATGAGTTTGTATTAAATAAAGTCGAGGTGAAAAGATATCGCATGAAAAATTCTATTTCAAACATCAAAGCTCCCCCCCCCCTTCTCTCTCTCACTCTCTCTCTCTTTCTCGTGTGAAAGATTTTTTCTTCTTCCTTTTTTTCCCTTCATGCCACGTAGGTACGCAAATACGTAAAAAACGTATGAAAAAAAAAAATTTTTTTAAAACACACCAACATTCAGTGGATTATATTTCTGTCTTCTTATCGATCCATTTTTTTTTTTTTTTTTTTTTTATTGAACGGGATTGAACAATGACAGATAATTTGACTTAGAGCCGATAGTTTCTGAAGAGGAAGCTCGTTGATCAGGATCGCAAATTTCTCGGTGAGATGAAATGTAGGTAGTTTCCGTCTCAAGGTCCTGTGCGATGGACCAGCAGGCTCACTTCAGTTAGCTCGCAACTCGCCACTTCCAGTTTCCAGTCTCCAGTATCCTGTTTCCCGTTTGCCGTTTCCCATTTACCCCATTTCCCAACGTCCCGCTGGCCTCTTCTCGATTATAGAGCAGTAACGACGCCGTAACGGACCTTTATCTCTGCGGCAACAACTCTTGACATTAACAACGCCGGGCGAGTGCCCTGCACGAGACGAAGACAAGGGCAACGATATCGCCAAGTGATGGTGGTGGCTGGTGCTGGTTGTGGCGTAGGTCGCAGGGTCTAACCTCGAGATAACGACCCCCGTCGTTCAGAGTTTGTAGTCGGACAAACTCCTCGAGAAACTTTACCCCCCTAGGTCTGGAAGTATCGTCGTACCGACCCTGAAATCCACCGCGAATTAGGCTTTTTTATTTTTTATTATTTTTTCGTTCTTTCTTTTTTTTTTTTTTTCCTCTCTCCGTCCGGGGCCATATCCCCGAAACTGGTATCAATTTTCGGAGAAAATAAATGCTCCCACGTCTCAGTTTATTTTTATTCAGAGAAAAAGTATAACCTGGCTATCCGGGGGTAGTTCGACGCTCAGGGGTTATTGGTTTTGGCTGTACGTAGCCGTCGTCGCGGCGACTGGGCAAGTGGCCCGGAGCGTACGAGTCGCTGATTTTGAGGTACTAAATAATTTTCGAAATTGCTTCATTAACATCGTCGCGGCCCGAGGCGCGGTCGTTAATATAACGTGCCCTTATTAAGGCTTCATTAGTCGGGGGACGGGTGACCTGGCACAGAAGTCCGTATCCGTATCCATATCCATACGTATGGTATGCTCCTGTATGTAACCGCGAGGGCGGGTATAAAAATGCAAAATAGTGTGCATAAAAATTTCAATAAACATTCCCCTTAATGAGGAGTAGCAGCCCAGGAACCGACCCACCACAACTGCGGATATTATCGGTGGATGGTTCTTTTTTTTTTCCTTTTTTTTTTTCTTCCTTTATACGACGATCTCTCGCCGCTTCTATTCCATTCTCTTCTCCTCTCTTCTCTTCTCCGCTCTCGAAAGCTTTTACCATGATCATGTATCTGCGCAAGATATGTAATGCTTATAAACCTGCAAGCTGGGATATATCTGGATGGATTTCATCCGTCATAGTTGGATTTTCGGGGGTAGAAGAGGAGAGGGAAGATCCTTTTTTGTCGGCTTCTTCAATCTGCGATGTAATATCAATGGGCCATTGATACACGGTTGAATCAAGGCTTAGCCACGCGTGCAGTACAGGCACGATTTTTGATTCCGTACCGTTAATAAAAACTCCAGGAAATTTATTCATTTATTTTTATCATTTTTTGTTTTTTTTTTTTTCGTCACACCTAACGCTGTACGAGGAAGCCGCGGTAGCGGATAGCCGTTGCAGGGTGAATTGTGTGTAATGTAGATCCATCTGGGTGCGGCTTTACGTAACCGTGCAGAGGAAAAACCGCTTAAGTTCTTAGCGGTTGACGCGAGGCAAACAAATCGGTTGAATTCTTCCATTTCGTTTTTGTTGGTTTTTTTTTGCTTCTCCTTTTTTTTTTTTCATTTTTATTTTCATTTTTCATTTTTCCCAACGTTTTTCGGTTAAAAAAAAAATATATATATACCTATACCCGAGCCTGGCATAGTAGTAAATAGAAAATTGTAAATGGAAAATGGAAATGGGGTGAATCCCATGAAATATTCACTCCCTAGTAGCTCTATCTCGATCACGGTAGGTCCTCTACGTATATATACTTATACGGTATGAAATGAAATCGGATTAATTGTTCACTATTCATTTTGTTTATTTTCACTTTTTTTTTTGTTAAGCCCTTTGCCTTTAGCCTTTTGCCTTTTCACGACTCTGGCCACATATCGATCCATTAGCCAATTTTTTTTTTTCGTTTTTCGAGCACCCCGAATGCCCCCAATTCGGCACTGTAACCATAAATAAAGGAATCATAATCCGGCATGTAATACCACGGTATAGATAGATCACAACGGGTACGTATAATACGTATATTTCAACGTCATTCGCGCCTATATTGCCACTTCGTTAAACCGCGAATGATTCCCTACCTCCTGATATTTTTATTTTCATTAATTTCGTTTTTTTTTCTCTGTACTTCTTCTCGCATCTGAGACATCGGGATCGGGTATATAAACAGGAAGCCGGGGCTTGCGACGAAATCAAAGCGAGTTATCGGTCACATAGTCGTTGAAAATGGTCCTAGTATCGATTTCGTAGACTCAGCTTGGCACCTCGATGGCACGGATGCCCCAGGCACCGACTCGGAAGTCGTTCAACTCACGACGCTGGACCCTAGCCGTCGAGAAGGTATACCCGTAGAGCTGGTAATAACGTTAAACTACGACCTCATTGCACCGCAACCTTGTTGCTTCAACGGCCACCTTCTCACCACTCTGTAAATTTCTCACATATACGATACCTGGCGATACATATACATACGATATACGTACCTATACATACATACATAGATCGTCTCTGGTTTCAATATCCCCCGAAGGGTATAGCCGAGTACAGCGGCGAATGTGTTCGGGAATGAAGGTAGTCCGCTCTTTTGATTTATCAGAGTCAATTTTTGTTCTTTTTTTTTTTCTTGTTTTTTCACCACCCCGTTAATCAGAGAATTGGGTTTCCAACATACGTAGTGTGTTATACGACGCGTGATTTAGCCGAGTTTAGAAGTAAAAGTAACTGTAGGAGTTAAGTAAAGTTAAGTAAAGTAAAGTAAAGTAAAGTAAAGTAAAGTAAAGTAAAGTAAAGTAAAATTGGTGTTCGGATGATGACTCGGTGTCGACGTTTCGAGTTGGATCTGGATTTACCCGTTTACTTTGGAACTCGATAACTCATTGTTGGTTTATCGGAATTAAACTTTGCCGTAGAATGTTTGATCCAGCAACGTGCGATGTGTGTGCGTACCTAGTCTGAACTGTCATCTTCACGTTATAAATTGTATACCTATATTCTACCGTATAGGTGTAAGAAGATACCCGCGGTGAACCGAATCCGCGGAAGATCAAAAAACGTGACAACCAAAAAAAAAAACAAAAAAACTGTCGTAAACGAGAGATACATAAATCCTTTGAAATTCACATCGCGTAGAATCGGTCGCGGATTTACCGCCTGTAATCTCGCCGAGCAGTCTACGGGATATTAGAGGTTTGTGATTTTCAAAAAAAGAAAAAAAAAAAAGACAGTAACCGAAACAATCGGTCCAACATATTTGTCATTCAATCGTCGAACGAAATTCCATTCTTAGCCTGGTCAGGTTTTCATCCGCTAATAAAAAGCATCGGTTATCGTTCGCCCCAAATATCTCTATCTATACTACATACATACCTGCCTTACCACCCTTCTTATATCTATAACCTTCCCATACCCATATCCGTACGTGTTGTTAATAACCTTACCGCTGATATTTTTTTCTCATCCCTAGAGAAGACGCACACCGATATATATATGGGTGTACACAAATTATATGGGGAAAAGGAGAATGAAAAACTAAGTTCGAGGAGACTGCGAATTGTCTGTAAAGAATTCTTGTCTTTCTCAATTTTTCAAAATTCTATTTATTTTCTTTTTTTTTTTTCTTTTGATTTTTGAACTCACCTTATTCCTCCGCGAGTGGTGTCGTAGTTCAGCATTCGAGAGCCGTGACGCCATGTGACGTAGCCCGACGGATGCGGCACTTTGCTCACCACACATTTCAGCTCTATCGTACTTCCGGCTTTGTAGAATTTATCTCCAGCCGTAGCTCCGCGTTCGTCCACTATCTCCACCTTCGGCACTGTAAGGTAATTACACAGGAGGTCTCCGTTAGCTATATATATATATATATGCATATGTATTATATACCTGGGACTTTAATTACACCGGATTATAATTATCATGCGTGAGAGGGGAAGAGGGCTTTACATATACATACACAATTTCGAGTATAATTTCCGAAATTCCGCGCGGCTTCGGGGCCATTTTTATAATTTTTTTTCTCATCTCCTTTTCAAAATCCTTTGAACATTTATATACGACAAGAAATTGTTGAATTCTTTAGAACCGTCCCTGCAGCCATGACGATATAATTTTCGAAAAATGCACACCTATGTGTAGCTCCTATAATAACGGAATCGCGAGATTATTCAACGGGTAGTTTTCTCGCTCCAATTATCCTTAATAGGGTTCGAGGTACGGTAGTTACACCTACTTTCAGTCTAGTATTAATTTATAAATAATTCATTTAAACGTTGTGGATTAAACGTGGAGGAAAATTTCGAAACGTGTCAGTGGACAGCCATACCGGACAGCCCCTTCGTTAAATTTTCAGGAACCCTTCGCCCGAGACCGAAACCGGAGAGACGTAGTCGCCAGAAAAGGGTTGTAATTTCTGGTCGTATCATCGGTCGTTCTACAGCAAAATTCCTATTCAGTGTTGATAATGATTCGACGGTTTATGATTGATGATTGTTCCGAAGGGTCAGATTCAATTATCGTAAAAAAAAAAGAAACTATACGTCTATAGGGTATAGAACATTGGCAGGGATGATTTGGTCAATTTTACACTGACAATGCGCGCGAGTTCGCTTAATCATTTATGATTTATGATAACTGAACACGGAGTGCAGAGGGTTAATGATCCGAGTTTTAGTCGAGTTTAGTTGACTCCGTGGCACGCATAGCAGTGAGGGATCGAGGTCGAGACCAGACTCGGTTTGTAATTCAAATTAAATCCAGGTTCAAACTCCCGCGCGAATTAAGCCGAGGGATTTTCATGCCTATACGACCCCGACACTCCTAATCGTTTTCTTGTCCGGTCGGTGTAGGTACAGGTATACGTTCCACCGTTTCGAGTAGAATTTAAGGAGTAAGAAAAAAAGCTGCGTTTTATCGCCCGCAAAAAAAAAAAAATACTGTGCGAGATGTTTGTTCGTCACTTTTAACGAGGAAACTTGGATACGAGAAATTAGCAGCAAAACCCGAAGATAAAATATACCGAATCTGTAATTTAAGGCGAAAATAAATGCTCGGGCCTCTATAGTCTATATATTTGCGGGTGGGAAGAGCAAACAGTGCCATGGGAGAGTGATTTCGTGTTTGTGGTTTGGGGATGCTCTTGAACGGGGCGTTGCGGCGTGGTGCGAACGTGGTGGTAGTCAGGGTGGCCGTGGGTGAGAGCGAGACGTGGAAGAGGGTCTGCTGTTGGATCCGGTGGGTATCTGTTGCGGTCTGCAAACGAAGTCGCACTTAATTGGCCCGATAAAGTACGGCCCCGCTTACCCCTTTCCATTCCTTTCCTTTTCCTCTATCCTATCCTTTCCTTTACCTTTACGTTCCTTTACTTTACAGTCCGTTCCATTACGTTCGTTCGCTTTTATTTTTACCTCCTTTTATATGTCGAAACAGATTTCCCTAAGCCCACTCTATCACGAAGCCACATTCAACTCACGGTCAGATTTTTCCTCCGATTTAAAAAAGAATACAGAGAAAATATAATACCGTGTAGATCCATCCCTACAACCTACCCTTGACTATCCCCATTCCCGTTTTAATCGGTGGATCCGATTCGCCAAATTTACGAATTTTTCGAATCGCAGGTAGGCTATACAGACCCCATTGAAAAAAGTCATTCAATCGAATCCGGGGCCTTTATCGATCTTCGTTCGTTGGATTTGTAGCAGTCGATTAGCTGCGGAGACCGTTGAACTCGTTTACGGTTAGAATTTCTTCGGTTAAAAGTTTATTTCTAAAAGTGGTTCGATTTTACTTCACCAACGATCGTTAAGTAGTCGGTGAATAGTGCCTTTTCAGACACCAACGGTTACGAGCTATACGTCTGACAAATCCTTTACCAATTTTCCAAGCCGATAATACAACGCGGGGTAGAGATGGCTGCGGAGGTTCTTTCGGTAATAAACGACGGGGGTCTCTCTATCAGAAGACAATTTGCTAAGAGCTGGAAGAAAAGCACCCTTTTGGGACACAATAGACTGGACTCAGGGAAATAAGGGGCGCGGAAGAAGAAGGGCAGTCTCAAAAGTTCCGTTCCTTTCGGTACCGTTTCGAAGTTGGTGTGGGTCGGCGATGGTGCAGGTTCGACGTCACGGTGGTACGGAAAATTTCTTAAGTAAAGAAACGAGGAGGGTAAAGTTTGCGTGTCCCATCCAAAGTTGAATAACAATTGCAGCCGTCCGATGATCAAAGATTCCTTCTTCTCTTACTTACTTACTTACTTACTTACTTACTTACTTTTTCATTACTATTTCCTTTCCTAATTTCCGCATTGTTATTACTCGAATTCACCGTCACTCTTCGGCGGGCGGTCCATTATAGATACCTACTCTTTGACTTCGACACTCATTACCGTGTTTTATCGACGTCCCAATTAGTTATACCATTTCTTGTACGACTTGGAACAGGAAAGTTTGTTCCATAACCCGGAGAGAAACTCCGCTCGAGAGAAATACGTCGATATAATTATAACCCCGCCTGCTCGGCGACTGTTTTCTTTCACTTCTTCTTCTTCTTCCTTCATCTTCTTCTTATTATTATTATTATTATTATTATTATTATTATTATTATTTTTATTCGGAGAAAAAAGTATGAAAAGTATGAAACGGGGAGAAGGAGGTGGCTATCATCGGCGTGGCCGCAGCGTTTTGGGGTCGAGGTGTTCGAAGCGCGAATAAAAGGTGTAATTAAATAATCCAGGGTTTCGCAAAGGGTTGGTGGCGCGGGACACGGTGTGGCACCCTCGTAGTCCTCTTAGCGGTAATCAACTGAAGATTAGCATAATTCATTTTACCGGTGAGTCGAGGGTCGTTTATTTCACCTCGCACGTATATATACCTACCTACCTTATACCTATCCTATTCCTCGCCCACGATCATCAGCGGAGACCTGGCAAGCCGCAGCGGACAGGGACCTCGGTTTTTAGGATTAACTGCCGGAAGCCGCTTCCTACGAGATCGCAATCAGTCCAAGCTCGTGCATGGACTGGCGTCAAACGGCCCATATATATTATATCTCGGCTGCCAGCTCGCGGTTCACGATCAAATTTCGAAATAATTCAAATTCAAACAATTTTCAAACGCACCCTTTTAATATTTTTTCACTCGGGACAAGTAAGTATATTTTTTTTGTACATTGAATCCTATGCTATGATACTATGCTGTTCCTTACACATCGCTGCAAAAATACCCCCTGACCACCTCTACCACCCTTTTCACGTCGTGGACTGTTTTTAAACAGAATTATACGATTTTATACACTAAAATCGACAGTCGGTGTTTATACTCGACATTTTTACCCCCTTTCGTTAAATTTTAAAATTCCCTACGGGGACTTCGGTTACACCTGATCGAATCAGCGGTAAAAAAAAAAGAAATAAATAAAAATAAAAACCAGAGCAATGTATGTATGTACGTATACATTCTCTGTGAAATATGGTATATGTATACCTATACCTATACCTGGGAATAAATTGGGGGTTGAATAATTTTTTTTTTTTCCTTCAAATAGAGTGAACGGAAAATATTTCTTCTTCTTCTTCTTGGTCTGCTTCTTCTTCTGATCCAACGTCTATTCTCAACGTTTCGAATTTCGAGATATTTCTCCTTACCCTCTGAAGAGATGAAAAAAAGAGAGAGAAACGAAAAATGAAGAAAAAAAAAAAACTGAAAAAGAAAAATCCGGTATTATCATCTAAATTCTAAAGTCTGCAACACCCGGGACGGATTCTACGACCGCGCACGTAAACGCGCAGCCGCTCTTCGCATGGGAATCACGTTGTTGATCTACGGTGGAAACGGCGTCGTACACCAAGCATATGCCGCCAAACGAGCCTCGGTCGTCGACCAACTGCTTCCAGCCTCCCTCAGCTCCATCGCCCTTTGCCCTTTTATAGAACCGAATTCGGTAGTATAGTGGCAATGGCGAGGTACATGACAGCGACTTAATATCTCGCGGTGTGGTTTTTTGGTTTTTTCTTCTTTTTTTATTTTAACGCTTTTTCACACTTTTCAATATACTTTTCACTCTCTCTTCTTTTTTTCCATATACAGCTGCGATTGGGTAAAAAAAAAAAAAAAAAAAATCGCTGACCCTAAACCCAGGGCTGAATTTTTTTTATTTTTTTGTTCAAAATCGCTTTACGCCCGGACGATTTTTGGCGAGAATATAAATAAACGGCTCTCTGACCATCTGACCAAATCCGCGGGTTGTGTTAAAATCAACATCCACGCTCTGCGGGATCATGTTGGGTTAGAAAATGGTCGTTTTGAACTTTTCGCGGTTCAATTATTGCGAGGGTAAATTTCTGCTCTTTTCGTGATCGCGACAGGCCTATACCTACCGTCGATTAAGTTCTCGAGCACCTTATATCCACTTTCAGGCGAAAACTACACGCTCTTCAAGCTCCAACATACCGAGAGCAAAATTGGTGGCTTTCTCTTCATCCTCGTCCTCCGTCTCTTCATCGTAGAGAGAGAGGGGATAGCTTAATTAAAATATGGAGATCAGTGTCTAAATCCCTGCATTGTAGCTGCTTCCCACTACGTCCGCTGCAATAATAGCGGATAATATATCGCTGACCAAACCACCGCCTGTATATAGCTGCCCTCTCGAAACAATGAATTCAAATCCGGGGTTTGTTATATTACCTCGAAACCAACGAATAATGGCCCAGTCACCGTCGTGCCCGGAGTCCTGCAGCTGGTTCAGACTCCGAAAACTGGGTACCGAACGATGAAAATTTCAATAAAACTGACTGTCGAATGTGCAGTAGAAGAAAAAAAAAACGAAGACAAAGAGGAATAAAAAAAAAAAAAAAAGAAAAATAGAAAGGAACACGGTAATCATTTCTTCGGCAAACATTTCTTCAGACCATCCGGATCACTCGCTCCTCAGGGACTCGACCCAACTGAGGTCTGCGAATGGCCATGAGCAAACTAACAAGTCAGTCTCGAAATTGACTTTGGCGGTTAAGTCCTAGCTGATTGCTCCAATGGAGCCCGAACCAGGGTTCGAAGTTTTTCGGAAGGTGAAAGAGGAAAGAAAAAAACGAGGGATGAAAATATTTGAAATGAATTTTTTACGATAAAAGAGCGTGTTTATGATCGTTGGGGGTTCGGGGTGCGCTGCAGCAGAACGAGAGGTGAACGAGTTCGAACGATTTACTATCGGCAGCAGCTAGTCATGATAATTAATCCGCAGATGTGTGAAATAACTCGTGGAAATTTAGCGGGGGGCCAGGTAACTGAGATATGAGAAAATAAAATGAAAACTAATTGATATATTAAGCCCCCTCCGTTGAATCCACTGGGATTACAGGTTTATTACCAACTACCGTTTACGACTTAATTCCTGGTGCAGCACACAGGTCCGTCCTGATTAGCTCGGCCTGACTCGGTCTGGTTAGCTGATTGCTTGGCCAATCATTATCTCCATTTCACGGTCCGCGATTTCCAATAGCCGGCATCTCTCACGCCGAACGAAACGTTTCGATCGATTTATTGTCACGGTGCGATATCTGCAGCAGGTATATGTAACACACGATTATACCTACCACGATAGTCGCCAAATGTCTCTGACGTGGAGGAGATAAAATCACGATGAAATTAGGTATCTCATTATGTTGGTTTTTTTTTTTTTTTTTTTCATTTCACCATAAATAGATCGTCCTTGGGTTTATGAAAGCGCGTTCCCGTTTTAAAATAGATGGTATAAAAAGCCCTGGTTGAGCTTAAGCTGTGTCGAGCTTTAGCTTAAAGAGTCGAGATCTGATAACCGGGATCTAGAGCCGCGCAGGCAGCTGCCTTACAGCGGGAAGCGTGATAAATGTAAAGAACAACCGTGCACGAGATTAGGAATTATGTATGGCAGTGCCTTTATAGTCTTATGCTAATCTTGTACAATTTTTTTTTTTTTTTTTTCCCCTCCTCTTTTCCTTCTCCCGCTTCTTATTCTTTCGCGGAAATTTTATGTCGAGGGTGTACGTAGGGG
The DNA here is from genome assembly GCA_949628255.1 of Macrophya alboannulata. NCBI lineage: Eukaryota > Metazoa > Arthropoda > Insecta > Hymenoptera > Tenthredinidae > Macrophya > Macrophya alboannulata. The sequence goes on from OX451213.1 coordinate 656,749, forward strand.
GGCTGCACTTCCGACGATGCTGTACATTGAAGATTCACTTTACCGGAAATTAGATATAATACATAAGGTAGCGTACACGTAACTTCCGGTGCTCGATGAGGGGTATGAAAATTTTCGTTATTAGATAAAGCCAGAAAGTTTTTCCTCGGGGATATATACGGAATAGCTACTTTAATTTCTTTTTCCAGTTCACGTATATCCACCCGGATGACGATGACGTTCTTACGTCCATATAACACGACGATGTGTGTTATTTGTCGTATAGAAAGCTCGGTGTATTAGTTGGTTACGGTATTCGAGATAGGTCAGCCGGAATTATTCGACCCTCCTAAACAAACGGAGCTCGGAGAACGAGTGGCCCGAGAGACCCAAAACTTTCGGTTACCTTTTATAATGGAGCCACGGTACGACGTACGGAAAATCCCTCCAGGAAGAGGAAAACTAGAAAAAATAAGAAATACGATACGGAAGTGTGAGCGACGAAACAAAGACGTTGAAGAGCTGAAGAGACCCCAGCTCTCTGCTAGCCTGTATTTAACCAACTAGTCGTTATCCGCATTTACTGAATAGAACTTTGCTCCATTGATCGTTTTCCACGGTCCACTTCAATCTGGACGCAATCTTCAGTCGCCTAGATAAGCTCAATTACAGTATGCTGTGCAAGTACACCGTGGTCGAACACTGCGCCGCGGTTTACGCCCGCACGTCGTTGTGTTCGCATGGACAATGGAACAATAGTCGATATACGCGTATTTCCGGTCAGGATAACAGTGTTCGAGTATTACACCATTGTGCCTCGCACAATACGTAAAAGCGTCGCCTGATTTTCGGAACAAGGTAAGCCGCAGTTATCATGGTCATGCGAATTTGATTGTCCATAACGTTTATTTGATTTCGATAATTCTTAAACAATCCAACGGGACAAACGTTGAATTGAATTCCAACGACTGTTTCTCATTTCGTAAGTGACTTCGATAAGGAATCGGACGCGAATAGAGAATGCTGCAGTGTCTGCATTTCGCCTCTTTAAACGAATGGAATAAAATCAGTAAGAACTTATTTTTGTTTTTTTTTCGAAAAATAGTTCGACGAGGTCTTGTATATGCAAAGTAACTGCCGAGTCGAACGTGTTCACAGTGATAGAATGAATATGCATATATGCAGAACGTTTAACGTTTAACGGTTAGAAATTGATTTTGAAAAATAGAATAATTCCACCGCAGTCACGTAGTTACAGTTAAATTAGCATCGATTTAGGCCGAATCTTTCCTTTCATTTCATCCATTCACCTATATATATATTATCTTTTTTCTTCTTATTCTTTTTTCAAAATCTTCGCCAATCTGCCGAGATCCTTTTTCTGATCGAGTTTAGCGAGTTCATACGACGGTCCTCAAGCTCCGGAAATTTCTGGAAAGTTATATACAGTTTGTAATTTGAGTCAGGGATGACGGGAAGAGGTAAGAGGTAAAAGGGAAGACGGAAGAGGGAAGAGGGAAGAGGGATCTGGATTTTGCAGTCATAGTTTAATCTGACGGTGAAAATCTACACCTACTTCTCGAGTCAGCCGTTTAATAGAACGTTTCGAGGAAGTTCAATTGTTTGTGGAAATTGGCTTTAAGCGCGAATGGCTGCGGCGTTGGAATGTTATACAATTGGAGCTTAGAAACAGTTTTGGAGTAAATTGAACGTGGTTTGCTGTAACCAAATTCGCGTGTCAGCTGCACCTTGGGTATCCCGTAGCTCTGCAGCGAACTCCTCGCTCCGCGAGCTCCGGGATATGGGAACTGCGAGCCCCGACCGGTCACCGTGGAACTAATTACACCTCTTTTCAAAACTGTTAGCCCATCCCAAAGGCTTAATTAACCAAGACCTCAGACTGCACTCGACCAATTACCAGATTATACGGTACGCGCATACCTTCCTACACTTTGCCACTGCGCTTTATACCTACCCGGCCACGGCTGTTTCTCGGGACATTTAATGGAAATTTAGTCGAGTAGTACGGTCCGGCTCGACTCGACTCGGCTCGGGTTCCTCCTGCAGCTATAGAAACGAAACGAGAAATCGGGGACTAGTTTGGCTCTCCCGGTTCCGCTGAACGCAATAATTGGTTGCTTTTGCTCAGCCGCGAATACCGATGGAATTAAAGTTAATTCCTGGTCGTGAAACTAAGTTCTGGGTAACACGGGACGCGCCCCGGCTATCCGAGGTATAGGGGGTAGGATAGTATAGGTATATAAGGTGAGCGAGGATCCGACCGGGGGAAAATCCCGGCGTAGATGTAGGTAGGTAATCGTGGCTAAGTAATCTCTCCTTTAATTCGTCGGAATGATCTTTAATGTCTCACTTAAGTCAATGCCTTCGCAGCCGAGGCCGGAACTCGGTGGGAGAGCTACGGGAAATCGAGGAGGATGAGGAGGAGGAAAGAGGAGAACGGCGAGGATGAAGATAATGTCGAACATTACCCCCCCTACGCGGCCCTTGTTAACCCGTGAAAATTCGGAGAAAATCTTGAAATTATGGAAAACCTTCAGGGCCTTACTCGCGGGCAGTTACTTACTCCGCTTTTACAAGCCGAGACGAATGAAAAAAAAAAAAAAAAAAACAGAGAGAAGAAGAAGGAAAAAGAGTACGAAAAATCAACGACCGTAGTATAGCGGATATCGATTTCACCTGTTCAACGTGGCTTTTTATCACCAAAAGAAGCTGCTTCGAGTGTATAAAATAAAAACTTGATATTAACCATCGGGATATTCTCACGGATGAAAGTGTAACGTTTTTATGGAAGGGGTGCAGCATGATTGAGCAAAGGTTAAACCCGATACGGTCATACCTATAACGTAGCTTTTGCAGGATGTAGAAAAGCTGAAGCTTGTACCTAGTGATCTAAATATTTAAAATTATGCTACTAATGCGCAGTTTCTGTTCCACGTTGTAGGTATATAGCCGAGAGATCCCCCTCACCCCCGTACCTCCAAAGAACCGGATAATGGATTTCAAGTGATAAAATAACTTTGTACTTCACTGCTCGTACTCGTGCTGCAGGGTACTGGTACAGCTTTAGACTAGCTATACGTATCGTACTTAGTATAAGGCGACGTCTTGCAGCGTAAGGAAATTATTACACGCGGTAGTGTCATGTCCCCATGAATAATTTACAACGAGAGGAATATGATGATGATGATGATAATAATAACCGTCGAGCCAACGTACTGCAGCCAACGCAAGTATATAAGGAGGCATTTTAAATCGTAGACAATTATTCATGGGAAGAAAAGTTCTGTTCGGTCTATAAAATGTCTATTTCTTTACTCTAGTTTTTGATAGTTTATCTTTTTTCTCTCTTCATCTTCGTCTTCTTCTTCTTCTTCTTCTTCTTCTTTTTTACAACGGAAATTATTATATCCAAAACGGTGATGAAAATTCTCGACACTTTATTTGGCTGTTGACGCTACACTGGCTGCAGTTGCAGCAGTCCGCACCATTGAGGAGAAGTGATAACTATGAAAAATACTACCGCAATAATTTCTGATGTCTCGTAACAGCGAGGATTTTAGCTCCAGTCTCTATTGTCGAATGGTCCGTTTCTCTGACAGCGTTATGACTCTACGTACATATGTATATAGGTATATATCTATGTTTGTTCTATGTGGGTTATACCTACAATAACGTTTATTTGTCTCATGGACGTGCAGCGGTTTTTCGTTATTTAGAGAAAAATATCTCAATAAACACTTCATATTCGCTCTAGGATGAAATAAATCGTAATCAACGATCGTATACGTCCCACTTCACATCTACCTTTCATCATCTACGACATTACGTGTACGGCAAGGTTTTCCGCTCCTATTTTCACTTCCCCTTCAATTCGTCAACCGCATTTTTATACAAAGAGCACAATTTTTTTCTTGTTTTTTTTTTACCAACCAAAAAATTCTCATTCTTCCAGACCGAAGTTGAGAGCGAAACTGTACAGTCTAGACAAATCTTGAGCCCGGGGAGTAAAAAGAGTAAAAATTACTCGCTGGACGTTTTAACTTTAGAAAAAGGCTCCATGACCTCAACGTCAAGGTGTACCTACTGGGTATACGCAGGATGCAGAAAAACTTTAATTTTTCTTTGGCCTTAGTCAAGTTTACTAAAACGCAAAACCTCACAGGCTAGACGACGTTGTGGTTACATATAGGTATATGTATAGTTAAAAGTTGAGTGAAATTTTTGCTTGAAATTTTACTGCCAAAGGATTTGTATAAAAGAAAACTTAAAAAAAAAAATAAAAAATTCACTTTAGTTTCGAGGGATATACCCAGTGCAGCTAAAGGCATCGATAGAATATCTTTGAATTCAAGTTGAAGCAGATGTGATTATTAATAAAAGTTTATAAAAACTTGACGGAAATTTTTTTCTTCTTTTTTTTTTTGGTTCAATAGAAGAAATAAAAGTGATATGGGATTGAAATGAAATGAATAATCGGCAATTTAAGGAAGAATGACTGAGTTTTGATTTTTAGTAAAACGAAGGAGAAAAGTCGCGTCGTAACAATAGACGATAAAAGCCCTCTCGAAAGTGAGAGCCTTGAAAAGAATAAGAATAAGAATGAGAAGAAGAAGAAGAAGAAGAAGAAGAAGAAGAAGAAGAAGAAGAAGAAGAAGAAGAAGTCCTCGACGTCTATAGGGACGGGAGTCTTTGAGCCGATTCTTAACCGGTTAATGGATTGCCGAAGAAGTAGGGATAAGAGTGGGGCGAAAAATGAGGAGGGCGGGGGGGAAGGGGCGAGAAAAAGAGCTTCAAAAGCCAATATTATTCGAGCCGCGGATATACTCAAGCTTATCTATAAAATTATCCGCAAGCCGAAAAGGACCCGATTGGTTTCTCGCGTCGTTAGATCCCGGCGCCTCAGGCGAGCCGAAAACGTGCCAGTAAACGGCGCGGTGAGGTCTTCTTCGACCGGCGACGTGAGGTGAAAACAAATCCGCAGTCCAGTTTTCTCTGGTTACGTCCCAAGAAGAGGAGAGCGAGAGAGAGAGGGAGGAAAAAAGAAGAAAAAAAAGAGAGAAAAATAAAGAAAAAGGGAACCGCGGCAAAGCCGCCAATTTAGTTAACGCGGAAAAGTATGAGGGATAAAATCTCTGGATATAGACTCGACCAGGAAAAGAACTTCGTCCTGCAAGAATCGCGACTACATATACCTTACGGCTTCGGCTTGAGCTTCAAAGGGCTCGATAAGACGCCCGGAACCAGCCCCTTGACATGATTTAATCAGCCACCCTTTTACTTGACTCTACTCTTTTCGTCCAGCCCGAGGAATTAAAGAGACTAAAATCGCCGTGGAAAGAAACAGGAAGGATTTAAGAACCGGTTGAAGTAAAGGGTAATAAAACAGAGCCTGCCTTCCTTCTCTTCGACGGACTTTCGTTTAACGAGACCGGATAAAGTTTAGACTGTCCTCGAGTAAGTTGAAAGCTACTCGAGGGTTGGTCGATACTTTTTCAACCTTTGCCTAGCCCCGTCCCGTTACGATCCCTTGGCATCGGTCTCCCCGGACGACTCCTCGACTACTTTTTGTTAACTCGCAAGAAGAATAGAATTCTCAACGGTAATACGAGAGTGGCATAAATATGCATGCAGCGAAGGGAATCTAAGAGGTTCGAGGTGGGTACTTTTCTGCACTCAATAAGATAGCTGCAGGCCTCCTCCTCCTCGTCGCAGCTCGATTTGCCAAAAATATTGAATGGCTATACTCCTAGCTCGAGTTGCCCCGACGTTGAACCCGGCGTTTTTTGTCAGCGTTTTTCTCCTCCGTACTGAAAGTGATTCTGCAGGGTGAATGAAAACAAAAAAGCTTTCTGGTTGAACAAAAAAAAAAAGTTTCCTAATTTTCATTGTCTCTGTAGGAGTTTTCGCCCCGGGGGTTGTTGACGTTGTTGATTGTTTGCTTGTTCGGTCAGATACGTATATACGTATTGTACATGTATGTATTGTACATACATACATACCAGGTATACCCAAAACGTATTCGCATGGCGGTTAACAGCCCTGAGCGAAATAATACCAGGCATCTGCGGGTATCCGCGTTTGAAGTTGCATTGAACGCAACCCACCGGCAGCTGACGATGAAATAGGATAGAGAAAAGCTAGAATTGAGGTAGATTCCAATTTCTGTGGTAAAACCCACGGAGTAGCTAGTGTGTAGTAGGTAGAAATGCTTTCCGGCAATCTAACCCTGGCCTCTATACACCCCCCACCAATGTACCTACCTATGTATGTACATACATACGCGTATGTCTCTACCCAGACACAAAGTCTTACGCTAGACTTTATATTATATATTCACGTGTGGATCTAGCTGTGTACATACGTCTGACATACACGGACGTTCACTCCAACCCCATGAACAATATTCTACCGTGAAAATTCCGACCATTTCACAAGTCATACCCCCGAAGCGTACGTATATGTGTACGTGTGTAAGATCCAGGGGTATGCAAAAGGGGTAGATGGCGGCGAGACATTGACTAGTGACGTCATATGTTGTACCTATCGCAAGATCTGGGCCACGTTTCGTATGAGGATCGTCGCCGTCTTTTTACCTACCTACCTACTTACCCCCATCCGGGTTCTCGGCAACATTTCATCCCCCCTTCCAGAAGGGCATCAGTTCTTATTCAAGTATTTCGCGAACTTTACCGAGATTTTGTTTAGTTATAAGTTATTCGGTTATATACCCGTGTATACCTAAACTGGCCTCTGCGGGGTGGAAGAAAGTAAAGAGAGAGGGGGAAAAAAAAAGTAGGAGAGATAAAGGCGTTTAATATATACCTACACAGTAAATTGGAATAACATCACAAGAGTGAAATTTATCCAAGGATAAAAAGGAAAGAAAAAAAAAGTTTCCGGACGAAGAGGGAGGAGGTGCGGAAAACTGGGAACGTAGAGCTTTACGGGTACGGGGACGAGGGGGAAATTGATCGCGAAATAGTGTCGACAACTCGACCCCTCGGCTTTCCACGTCCGTCACTTTGGGCACTGCCCCCGTTTTTCTTTCTTTCTTTCTATCGTTTTTTATTTTGTTTCTTTTTTTTTCCCTCTTCTTTCGCCTCTCTTTCTCCCTTGTCGAGATAAAAAAAGGCTTTTTCACATATCTATCCCTGCCACGGTACGGGACGGTAGCACAGCAGTATAATAGAACACCAAAAACACAAGATTATAGCCCCTGATTTTCTACAATATTTGTTGTACGTATTTATACCTAAACCCCCGCTGGAGAAACTTTGCTCTCGGTAATTTTAAAGTAAGGTTCACAAATTTTGTCGCTAACGAGCCTTTAAAAGTTTTAATCCGAACTCCGAAAATATTGTTTTTAGGGGTTAACACGACCCGTCGAAGTATCCTTGTTTCATGTCAGTCGCGATGGGGATGGTGCTGCCGTGTGTAGATAGGTATATACGCATTGATCAAGAAGCGAAAGGGGACGGTGATACATATATTCTGAAACGGCGATCCTGCAGAAACGGAAGAGGTGGGGGAGATAATGTTGTTTTTTCGTTTTTTTTTTATTTTATTATTATTCTCGTCACGCTACGTCAGTTTTCCTCACCTTGGAATACAATTTTTTTTTATAACTTTACTGCGAGCTTCAAACCTTCAAAGCCCACACCAACCCCCATACTCTCAAACTTCAAGCTCTCCTCGCTCCTTTCGGGGTCGTTAAAGTTCCTTCGCAGCTCGGCTTAGAATCGTAAAGTTTTTATTTATTCGAAACAAACCGTTTCCACTTTTTTTTTTTCTGTTTTTTGTTTTTTTTTTTTTTGTTTTAAACCTCTCTGTTCTTTTATTTTCATTTTTATTTTTATTCTCATTTTTCATTATATTTCTCCTCTCGCTCTTATATAGCTTATTCAGTTTTATTTTTACGGTTCATCAAGGATCGACAGCTGTGAAACAACACCCTATATCCGTATCGTATAATATATATAGTATATCCCGTATCAACATTGTTTTTTCAAAGAAATTCAGTCTCCTAAAACTTTCAGAAAAAAAAAGAAAAAAAAAAAAAAATCAGCCGAAGGCGCGGCTGTGAAAACAAGATCCACCACCGTATTTCCCCGGTTTTCCCTCCCGAGTGAAATGCCGAAAAAATATAGTGAATAATTTCAGGAAATTCGTGATACTTTGAGGAACGGATTCAATGGCCCGTGAACGCCAGATGGTCCAAAGGACGAATACCGCTCGATTCCGGATACTCCGAGGCGGATAGTGCAGGGTATGCCCGGGACCCGATTCCTGCCCTTGCCTCGTCCTTATAATTCTCAATTCGCTCAAACACCCATAGATTTCACTTACGGGATCCGTTTATATACAAATATAAAACTACCCGGCTTTTGGCATTTTTTTTTTCTTCTCTCGCTACGTCCCACCCTTCCAAAGCAGCGTTATTTGTTGACTAGTAGCCGTTTGCACACACAATATGATGTCATATCTTATATCGGAGCCATAGGTATATACCTAGCTACATAACGAAAGCGAGAAAACGTATACAAGGCAATAATAACCAGAAGAAGACATTCATTGCGGCTTATTCTCATCCTTATTTATCACATAATTGCTTCTGAGTTCCCCTCTTTCCTCTTTCCTCTTTACCTATTCTTTTTCTTCTTCTTCTTCTGCTTCTTCTTATTCTTCCTCCTTTGCTTTCTCTTACTCTTCTTCTTTATCTCATCGCGTTGTTCTTTTCAAGAGGGTACAATCATTTCTTGAAATGAGATTCCATTCGTTTTGCCTCAGGAATTACAACCTATCCCGCCTCCGTAATACGTCAGGACCTTGTTATACCCTGCAGAGATGATGTTTTTTCCCCAAAATTAGATGAAATATTCTTATCACTGTTTCAGGTAGGTATAGCTGCTTGTAACTACCTTGAAGAGTATATTTTTCTTCTTTTTTTTTTTTTTTTTCTCTTCTTCTTTACACCAGTTTCAAAATTTAACACCCAAAATTCCTGCACCTCGATTATTCCCACTTCTAGTTCGCACACACAAACGCACACACACACGTTACCGTTCATATACGAATTGCTTTAGGTATGCCAACTGTAATTGGTCAACATCCAATTAGTATAATGAACCACGTTATAGAGTACATCTATTCCGCGATATAATTTTAGCTTTTGGCATAATTATGTTCGCAGCTGCAGGTATATATGTACGTTGTTTGCCATTTAATGTAGCTGCAGTACACTCATATATACTATTTGGATGAAATTTTTTGGTCATTTATTTATTTATTCGTTGTTTATTCTGTACTTTATCTCTTCGAGGACAGTTCGATCTCATACGATTTCTAAAGGACGCGTTCGGAGGACTGTTTACCCCTTCGCGAATACTGTGCGAGGGAAAAGCAGAGCAAATATATACCGAGGAGATATATACTAAGAGCGTAGATAACGGCACCAGGAGCGAGCGAGCAAGCGAGCTGCCGGATAGAGGAGACTCGAATTTCTAGTGCTGCTAACAAGCCTTAGGCTAGACTTTGATGCGAAATTATTTGCATGTGAAATAGAAGGCCTCGGTTCGGACGGGTTTAAACCTCTGAGAAACTGGTCTCGTGTCCCCAACGTACCAAGCAGAGGGTTGATATCGCACGATTTTCGATTTTTATCATCATCTATGTATAGAACAATTTTTGGAAAATATTCTCCTCTCTTTCTTGGCATTCTTTTTTCTTTTTCTATTTTTCTTCCTTCTTTTCATTCGTTATATTTCCTTCGGGTATGGGGGTTCCTTTTTTTTTTGTTCGCTGGTGGACACGATTTATTTCAACCTTCGAGTATAATAAGTTATATCTCAGTAAACGTGCCTCTATCAAATTTCATCCCCAAGTTAAACCAGAGACTCCTTCCAAAAACTATCCAATCTGTTCGCCAGACGACTGTCGTGTCTAGATTCTATGTAAGGGGTGGTGAAAAAATAAAAGCAAGTTCAGAGGCTATAACAAAAAAAAAAAAAAAGAACGTATAGGCAAAAATTTTGAAGGGTGGGAATTTTGCGGTAGGATTTTTTTTTTTTTTCATTTGTTATTTCAAGTGAAACAAATGGCAAGGTAATATTTATCGTTTGTTTTATATCGGATTTTCACCCCTTCGGTATGAAACCGTTATACGGATATATGTATACTCTTGTGTGTGCACAATCTCGGGCTGTAGAGAATGGCACTTTATCTTATAGAATATTGCCCAAGGACACTTTAAAACTTGGGTAATAGGAGCCCGCCCCCTCAGTGCCAAGACGTGGTTTCAAGCCAAAGCTGCCAAATTGCGGTGGATCCAACCTTCGCGTTCTACAGCAGCTGGAATATGCTTTAAGAATTTCTCAAAGCATCGCGATCTCTGCCTGTATAACATACTGTACCTACGTACATACGTGCGTATTTACTGTGTATATAGTATATGTATATACGCATATATATACATGTATTACGTATGTGGATAAAATATAGCGAGGGCTAGCCGTTTGATCGTATTTTCCTCTCAAACCCCGGGGGGTTCTTACAAGGCTAGGATTTTCCTCCCTCCCCCCCTAGATTTATTTCGTTTTCCCTTACGTTAGTCCGGTTTGGGTAATACCGACGAGTAGCATAAACCCCCTCTCGCCTCTCCTCGCCTCTCCTCGCCTCGCCGTATACCCGCCGCGCGACTCAATTTTCTCTCTGAATATGATAAAACGCCGACGTTTTATATAAGTCTTCAAGATCCCGGTGTGCCGGTAGCGGAGTGAACGTGTATATATATATATGTACCTACTATCCGGGAGTTTTGGGAAAAACGAGAAAAAGGAAAGTAAGAAGAAAAAAAGAAAAGGATAAGAAAGATAAAAGAAAAAAAAAAAAAAACGTAAGAAAAAAAGATATCTTCGAGAATGTTGTTTTACCAAAAGTGGAATTCCCTGTTCGTTTATCTCGCCCACGACAGAGAGTTCCTGGTCACGGACGAAAGAGAAGAAAGACAGAGAAGGACGAGAAAAAAAATAGGAAAAAACGACTTCGTAATACTCGGCTGTAACGGGAATTATCTCGCAACGTACATTCGTCAAAAAATTTTCAGAATTTCTTTTCTCAGCCCTGTATCTCCGTTTCTATATACTAGTTAACGTAATCTCATATTTTCTTCGATTAATCTTCTTATATAAATGTATATAGGTATATTTTGTTTCTATCGCGAAAGATCCTGAAATATTTTTATAATTCGTTGCGAAGCTCGTTGCAAGTGGGATTTAGTCTACGATCAGAAATAATATAATGATCTCTACAGCGAAGAGAAGTGGTCGTTTGTTGTCTCGTTTTTCTGCCAGATATACATTTATAAGAAGAAGAAAATCGAAGAAAAGAAGAAAGATAATTTTTCCGATAGAATTTACCGAGTAATTATAATGGCTAAGGAATAATATTCTTGAATTTCTGGTGATCGTTTTTTTTTCTTTCTCCTCGACATCCCCTGCAGGGGTTTAATATTCAATTGGTATTGGAATGCGGTCATTGCGCTTGTCAGCTTGAATGATGGTCAATTACTAATCAGTTTCTGTCGCGAGTCACTTCACCGTGATTTTCATTTTCCTCATCGTCGAACACCGGGTTGTCGATGCTCAATCAGAAAAGAAGCCGTCGCGTCAGGGGTAAAGGTATAATTTGTTGAAGTCAGTTTACCGCAGACGGAGTACCTCGCTTTGTGCCTCGGTTCAATATTCAAATAAAAATAAAAAATATCCGGTTCCGTCGAGTTCCTCAGGGTGAAAAATATTTTTCCTTGTTCTTTGTTTGTTTTTTTTTTTTTGTTTTTTTTTGCTGTTTCACGTTTTTGTTTTTTACCCTAAAACACCCTCAAAAAAAAAAAAAAAAACCGAATAAACCATAATAAAAATTCAAAAAATTCAAATTATTCGACGCCCCTGGACCCTCCAACACTTCAATTTTCCTCCCATGAAAACGGGGTGCATAAATAACCAACGTACAAGCCCTCTCATCGATCGCGGTATCAAAGTGGACAACGTAAACCACACTTTCGAAACGTATATGAAAATATTCCATTTAATAATTGGAAACAGCTTTTTGTCCTGACGACGATTACAAACTGATAGATTTTCATTCGGTTTCCCTTCAGAGAAAACCTCGAAATGTCTTCTTTTTACTTATTTTCGCTTTTCCTGCACAACGGATCAGTGACCTTCACTCTTCTTCCTCTTCCTCTTTCTCTTCCTCTTCCTCTTCTTCTCTTATACACCGATGCTGCACGAGATACTTGAAACAAGATAGCAACAGTTCATTGGGCTCGAACGTCTAACCCGCGGAAGACCCTCTCTCCGAAAGTTTGACCCTATCGCGAGTGAAAAACTGTGTTTCCCATCGACAAAAGGTAAGCCTCTTAAACCTCTTCCTCCACTTTGCCCTTGCCACGGCGGGTTTCTTAGCGGCTTAAATTTAGTCTATAAAAAATTCAGGGTAACTAGCTCTTTCAGCGTTTTTCTCAACGTACCTATATTCCGCATCTCGGAAGTCCAGATATAACCAAATACAAATCCTTCTCACCAAAAGCTATTCATTCGGTCCCTCGACGGTGGGGCTCTTCGATACTTGTCACTGAAGTAAAATCAATGAACTTCAACCCCGCTGATGGTTTACGGTTGATTATAATTATTGATCATTTCAATACCGACTGACAATCAAGGGGCAAACAGTTTGTCCCCTGAGGGTTTTGCCCGCAGGACCCATACCCCGAAAATCATAACCGTTCACCTAATGGATTCTCAAAGTTCCTCCCAAGCGCCTCTCTCTCTCTCTCTCTATCTATCTCCCTCTCTCTTTGACTCGCCTATTTCATTAACAAGATGGACCAGCGGAAAGTGACATTTGGTTTACGAGTACCGTAAGCGAGTGAGTGTACCCATTACCGGTGAAAACAGTATTGGCGTGTCACACGCGATCTCATAAATGATCATACCGTAAATTCGAGGCCAGGTATATTATTTCATTGGACAAGTTTACATCCACCATTGTCTGGTGCCTTCTCGCTCCCTCGGGCAGGTTAACCATAAACCGAAGGTACGTGGGACGGTTCTAATTTCTATATTGAACTGTACATGTATACCGGCCTCCGATGCTATGTATACGGCGCGGTGTACTAACCCGCGAGTTCAAGGGTGTCTAAGGTGGTTTTCGGTTCGCCATAGGACCGAGCACTCCGACAGTCGCCGGGAGTAGTATAAGGATAGAAGTGGGCAAAAGGTCTCGGGCTCGAGTTCCGAGAGTTAGTGTACAGCAATTTCTGGCGTTAAACCGCAAAAGTTAGAAATGTAAATCCGCCTGTTGGCTACGTCCGTTTCTCCCCCTCCCCCTCCCCATCCCCCTGTTTCACCATTTCGTTACCGTCCCCGTCCAGGATCTTCCATAAATAAATGCATGAGCGTATATCCATAAATAAACACAGCGCCGCAGTGGACAGTGGAAGCGGGTTTTCGTATCCCTCCCCCAACCCTGGCCCGTGCCTCCTACCCTCCGTGAGAATCGTGGAAACCTCTGAGGGGAATTCGCCGTGGAATAATTGTGAATTTTGTAAGTTAGCGGTCGGAGGTTATAGAGGGGTACCATGTGGCCGTGCTGCAGAGTCAGAGACTTTAAAACCGTTTTCCGATCGGTTTAGAGGTTTGGTATAAAACCGGAAGTAGGTAAGGGTTTAGGGCAAACGAAGCCTCGAAGAAAACCATTAAAACTTTTCCCGTTTAATTGGGGGCTCCGCGAAGCTGAAGAAGATATAGAAAATTCCGTAAAACTACACCCCGTAGTTAGGGGGTTTTACCCCTTTGAGTCGAGGATCGCTCTCGGGGTTTGGTTCGCCGTTTTCCAACGTTTTCGTGAATTTAGCTACTTTGCCGTTAATTATGGCGCCGGTATAAGCACTTTCGAAGTTCGCCACTCCGTCGGGAAGCCCCGGCTCAGAAGGATTCTGAACGGTATAATGTACACCGCGGTACCATTTATAGTTCACTGCTTGCCAACGTTGTATGTAGCCAGAGCTGTATGGCTTGGCTTAATACAACGAGGTCTATTGTACCTATGTAACAACCCCCCGGGTCATACGGGACAACCGTATTTTATAACTACTCTCTTTTCTCGCTTCTCCTTTGCCATACGCTTTTTATGCACCGTAGTAGACGTCGATTCGCGGTCCAAATTAGTTCTTTTAATTTTTTTTTACCCCGTCCCCGTCCCCGCCCCCGTGTACCCGTGTGTATAGTTATGAAATATTGAATCTAAGGACAATTAAAACTAATGAGAATATCCGTGGAGCTAGGTACCCTTTTTTCCTTCTTTTCTCTTTTTTTTTTGGACAAAGTTAATTTTTGATCAAAGCCAAAGAAAAATGAAAAGGAATGTTGGGTTTTCGTTTCCCGCCATGAGTCGCAAACAAGCCCTGAACGTATGTTACCGTATAATTACATAGTTTCAAATTCGTTACTGAAACTCGGGGAAAAAACGAAATGAAAATAAAGAAAGAAAGAGAAAAAACAAAGTTCGACTTTTATCCAACCCCCTCGGAGGATGGAGTGGTCGTGGGGTTTTTTTTTTTTTCACCCCGGCAAAGGGGGTAGAGACTCTTTGTTGTGAGCAAGGTTGAAAATCAGCTTGGTCCGTTTCATTTCCTCAACGAAAATCGCGTGGTGTAAGGTAGGTAGGTTCGTTGGCTGGTAGGTTATAGGTAGAGCTTTACAGTACAAAGTACCAACGTAGACTTGTCTTTTATCCTTTACTCGGTTTCTTTATTTCTTTATTTCTTTCTTCCCTTTTTTGTCCCCTCCTTCTTTCTCTATCTTTTTGCTTTTTATTGCGAAACACTGTGCCGAGGTGCGGAAACAGGCTTTTTTCCGAAGCCAATTTCCGATCGACGTTATCCGCGAATAAAATAGTGCAGTAAAAGTGTAAACGTGTGTGTTCCTCGTTTTGTTTTTTTTCTTTCTTGCACTCCTTTGGTTTTTTTTTCGTAGCATAGATGAAGGCAGGATTCGTTATAAATCGAAGAATATATATATATAAATGTAATCTTTGTACATATGGGTACACGGCCGACTGCTGCAATAGCTGCAGGTATAGTACTAAAGATACGATAAACCTGTAATAAAAGCTGGTAACGTTTGGTATTGGCAAAGCTTGATTTATCCCCGCGAACTGCATCGGAGCTTTCAAGCTTCTCAAATCCCAGTCCATACTTTTTCCGTCTCTCTCTTTCTTCCGCGTAGATTCTCCCGGTCGTTTGTCTTTCAAAATTTCTCTCTCCCTTCTCCCTCCTCTCTTTTCGTCTCTCTCCATTTTTATCTCTTTTCGTTTTAGCTTCGATCACAGAATTTATTACTGTACCTCCGACAGAGTGACACGTCGTAGAACTACTAGTTCAACGTAGTATAACGTAACACGTATATATATGTACCTGTACACAATTCTATACGGGGCATTGATCCACGAGGATAATATGTACATATTATATACATAGATACATGCATGTATGTACGCGATAATAAATCGCGCGAGTTTTATGCTCGTGGAATAAATTTATATAAAATTGAAATAATAAATTTATGTATACAGCCACGGGATTTTCGCATTTCAATATTTAACACCTATAAACGATGTCCAATTTTAATTTTTTTTTCTTCTCTTTCGATTTCTACTTCTAGTTTTTTTTTTCACCTATTTTTCCCATTAGATTTTATTCCTGCAGCGAACCAACCAAGCAAACCTCGACCGAGGACAGGTAATGTAATTTTTCATTTCACGCTTGAATTAGCAGCCCGCATTTCCCCGCAATCACTGTCTCTGCAGGCTAAATTGACCTATGAAAAACGACGTCGTGACGTCTAGTTTAATTATCATTTTTTACTCTAAATAATACCTGCAGGCACGTACGGAGCCAGGTTATTGGTACAATCATTATTCCCGGTAGAAAGAAAATTGCGGAAATTTAATACGCGTGCTCGATCGTTGCAGGATAATATTTGAAATTTGAAATTTCTTCTCTTCTACTTTTCATTCGTTTATTTGATTTTATTTTATTTTCTTCTTTCATTTCTTTCCCTTTTCTTCCCTTTTGTTGAAAATGATTTTCAACCCAGTGGCATAATCTCTAGCCAGCGGCGCGTACCTTCGTACAACGTGAAGCGCAAATCGATTTCGGAGTAAAGGTTAATCTTTATCTAACTTTAACAGAGGCTTAAGAAGTCCGCCGGAGGCAGGCGAGCGAGCTCAAGCCTCGTATTAAGTTGAGCTTGAAATAAGTGAGCGTCACTTGCGAGTTGAGTTGAGTTGAGTTGAGTTGAATTGGATCAATTTCGAGTCGCGGAACTGATATAAATTTCAGATTTTACTTTTTTTTCTTACTTTCCTTTCTTTTGCCACTTTTTTTCGTCCCTTCTGTACGTATGTATGTACGTACATACATACCTGCAGCAATTTTTCTTTCATCACATTTTTCAACACTCGGTTTTTTTTTTTTTTTTTATTTACCCTCTCCACGTCAGTACCTAGCTACACTCCCGCCTGCTGCACAACCACCCTAACAAGAAAACTAGCTCTCGCTCTTCGTCACGTCAATTTCAAGCTAAAACTTGCACTAAACTATTCCGAAATTCAGAGTTTTACAGATTATTAGAAAATTCTCGATGTTTTTACGTACCTCCGAAAAGCTCATTTGCTTTCGAAGGCAGAGAAATAGGAGAGCTGATATACTATGGCATAGAGTTATTCGCTATACGTTAAACTGAAACTTTTCTATATATATATACATACGCACGTACATACATCTATAGGTATGTAGCGGTCGTACCACCGAGTAAGAAATTTTAAGTTCGTTTCGCGACGTCGCGTATTTTATTCCGCCGGTATCGTAGGTATACGTTAGAGAAGGATTGTAGATCATAGAAAAGCTGCCACCTTGTTGTTCCGGATCTAAATTCCTTTACCAGTATAAATCACGGCGTCAAACTTATTGCAAAATGTCTAGAACCAGTACCCGCATGGTATAAGGTATTTTATAGTGGATAGATATAGATAAATGGATGGATAGGATCCTCAGAATCGCCAAAGTATCGGCTTATTTCATCCTCTGCAAGATCTAGGCAAGCCATCCTCGAATTTATGCCGGTCATACCACCGTCCCGCCCCCGTTACGGTCAAATATATTTTATAACCGAAGTATATGAGTCGATCTCGTATTCTTGACTGAAAAATATCGCCATATATTACCCCGCGCGGAGAGAAATCGATGGATCTATAATCCTCGGGAAAATCTGATCCGTTGAAAACTAGTGGTCTAAATTGTACCGGTACAACTATCGGCAACAAAACCCGCGAATTTATACTCCATATACATATACATGCGTACATACACACGTATACATATATGTATATAGGTATACGTTATATTATAATGTTTCTCTCATTTAAAGCTGCGCTTAAGCCAAGGCCCAAACCCCGCTCGGGGCAGAACATTGTTCAATAAAACACCGAGCTGTCTGCTTAATCCGTAAACTTATACTCCGGGGAGTTATAGCGACTATAGCTAGCGAGCTTTCTCTCATCGCTGTACCAAAATTCTAACGGTAGCTATAAATTAGATCCTGATATTCAGAATCTGAATTTTATTGAATCAGAGCCCTGTATTAATAATCGCGCAATTATGAAAGCTCGAAGTTGTTTCAGTTTTTCCATTCTCTCTCTATCTCTCTCTTTTTTTTTTTTTTTTTTTTTTTGAGGGGGTGATAATCTGCCATTTATTATTTTTTTATTTATTTTTTTTTCCAAAGTGGAATACAGGGGGTTTATCGAACGAGGAGTGAGTGGATACTGTTCTGACGTATCCAGCCACCCGGATATATGTGTCGCGCTTTTCAATATTATTCAAATGTTCGATGACGTAGATATACTTTCTCCCTGCACGAATATCCAATAAAATTGGATAAAAATAAAATCTCGAACTAGGAAGTGAAGGGATCAGTATAGCGAAAGGTACAATTCGAATATGCGAACAGCCGAGTGTCCCGGACTTTGACGAGCCTGTAATCTCTTCTGTCTCAATTTTGATATCGAATTTTTTTTTTTTTACAGGATATTACTCGATTCGCGTGGAAAAATTATATACGGATATTTCGTTTCATCTTGCATATCGAAAAAGCTCGAGTGAAACTGCGAAAACAATTATCATCCTTTGCGATACATATAATTTAATGACTATCGTAGACCTCTGTACATGTTTTGATGTACGATAATCCGTTTTACGACGAAGATATGTGTATACGCGGTATATATAGATATTCCTTTCCAAAAGGACGCTGCAGGGTAGTGTAATTCCATCTGCGAAACTGTGACGAATCATTTATGGTCTGACCATATTCCACCTCGCTTACCCATGTCCCTTCCGGTTTCTGCCTACGCCTAGTCATTTATTCAACGACTAACACGCTCGAATAACGGAACGTATATAGCTGCGTTTGGTACATAGACACTCATACTCAAAATCCCAAAGCTAATCCCAAAGAGCTTCAAGACGTCCGCAGTTTTGAATAATAAAAAATCACGCCTACATTCCCTCTCTGCAGATTAGTTCGATGAGAAAGAAGAAAAAAAAAAAATCATGAAGAAAATGATACGGGAAATAAGTTGAAAACAAGGATATGCCGTATACGTGTATACTTGGCTTTGGTAATTCCGTTAATACCTACAAGACTTTGGGCTATCTTTTTAGCGAGGCGCTTTTAGTCAGGATTTATGCAGGAGATGAAGGTGAAGGCGGAGGCGGAGGAGGTGGAGGATGTATAAGTAAGGAAGAAAAGCCGTTTTCTTGTATTTTAAATGCGATATAAATCAAGTCTTACCTGCACAGCCTATATACCTAGTTTTCGCGAGGGTGAATCCCGAGCTGAATCCCTTCCAGCGTTTATTCCTCGTCGTTTTTTTTACTACTACGCCCACTCGCGCCGTATGAATATTGGCAAAATTTAACCGTACATGTACACCCACACGTGATTATTATTGACGCGGGTTAAACCGTGTGGTCTATTTAGATTTTGATTCCAGGTAATATATGTATAGCCAAAACCCGTTCGACCCAGAACGTACCTTCGAGCCAAGTTTGAGCTGCTCAATTATTACTCGATGTTCAGCTTGATGAGATTGCCTATTATTCAGTCCGTTGAGGGTGTACTTTATCGCCGGTGTTAGGACTTTCTTTTACGCACGTAATTTCGCCCGTCGAGGTATTTTATTTGCTTGGAAATGAATTTTCAAATTGGATCTTAGCAAATAATTAACTCAACTAATTAGGGGGTTTTTTTTTTTTAGGGGGGCGAAGGGGGGAATCGTGTCAAACGTATACGCGTCGACGTGAATTTCAATAGGCATCCGAAAACGATCCCCTGCCTGCATTCATGACTCGTGCTTCTTGTCTAAATTCGATTTTTACCTCACGGTTTCAATTCATACCATGGGAATCTTTGAATACGTATACTACGTACCTGAAACGGTGAGGTAAACGACCCTGTTCAACGGAGGATGGGCGGTGACCTGGCACTCGTATACCCCAGCGTCGTTTTCGGTCACGTAGCGAAGCAGAAGGCGCCAGTCGTTCGGGGGTTGATAATCAAGCGACAACCTAGCGTCGTTCGAGTACGTGAACGTCTTGAAGGTCAGTAGGTGAAGCTCTTCGCCGCGTTTACGGACCCAGGAAACCTGGAAAAAAGAAGAAGTGAAAAAAAAAAAAAAAAAAAAAAAAAAAAAAGAAGAATTACAGAAAAACAGAGAATCATTCATTTTATCAATGTGAGAAAAATTTTCGTCAAACGATTCTCTTTTTAAAAAATTTTCACTCGCTTTCACGTCGCGAATATTATAACTCAGCTCTAATTACCCGGGCCCTTTGATCACTGCTAAATTATACCTCCACCTTCTTCCTCTTCTTCTTCTCTTTCCTCCTTATTCTCCTCTTATTCACGCTTTAAAATTCACCTAACAACCCCGTACTACAAAGGTAACTGACTTCTGTTTACGCCGAGTATATCCCCATCCCTACGCCCACCCAGACGTAATACATACTCAGTGCTGGCTGTGTAATGCACAAGCCATATCTTAATTGTATAGGTACCGATATATATGTATGTATATATATATTTTGGTGTATATCTATATATATATATTTAGGAGTTTGCTTGTATCCCACGGCAGGTCTACTTCGTAGAACAATTAAGCCCTGAGTCAAGTGCTAAGTTTCTTGGCAGTGAGTTGACTGGATTTTCGATCTACGATATACAAAGAGGCTGAAATCTAATTCGAAAATTTTCAGCCTTGATGAACCATATTAGGGATTGTCGGGTCTCACGTGCATGCCTGTTTCTATTACGCTAACAAATTGCATGTTCTTGTGTAAATCTAGCGAAAAAACATGTATATATCCTAACTCTATGTACGAAAAAGCTTCGATTTTCCATGTTGTATATACGTACGTACTACTGTCTTCGAGACACATCCTACTTTACTTTATCCTCTTTCGTGCACGCCACTCAGAGCGTATTTCATCTCGTCTCGGCTTCCTCCCATGCAGAGTTTTTCTCTCAACCAACAACCAACGCGACTGCTCTTTCCGTGATTTCCCTAGTCCGTCCTACTATTTCGCTGATCATTCGAAAAAGGCTATACCGGCGCGGCGGATGGGAACAGTTGTAGGTTGTAATTCCCGATGTGGTGTGGCTGACATTATGTGATTTGGAAAATGAAACGGGAACCAAAAAATCCATACATTTTATATTGCTTACTCTTTGCTACGGACAAAGAGAAAAACTGTAAAGCAATATATGTACATTTGACCCTGGCTCATTCGTGGGTTGAATTCCGCGCGTGGGTGTGCCACTTTTTATATCACTCGTACCGGCAGGGATAGACAGGAAGGATTCTTTCCCAATGTATTCCAAACTCACCTCTAGGTTCGATACGATTTTAGATTTTACAAAATCGAAAGACGTTGTATAGAAAAATCGTTACATCTAATACGTAATTATCTTGTGACATCGGTGATAAGAATCGCTTTCAAAAATCTAGAACTTTTATACAAAGATAATTGACGAGATCGTAGTAAATTTTTTTCAGAGATTTGCGGAAGACTGTATGTTCCAAAGACCTTTCATGTTGACCGCTGAATATATCTTCAAAGATAATTATTTTCTTCGTACGGGTCAAAGCTGACCTATCCCTACCCCCGGATACCACCCTGGAGCAGAGAAGACCCTCGAGAAATCATCAAGTGACCTCAGAGCCCGAGCTTCGAGCTCGAGATAAAGATGAGCGGATATTTGGAAATTACTGAACCGAAGTCGATCATTCGCTTAGCTCTTCGATTTCGTGAGCTATGAGAAGTCCCCAAAGCCTTCGCTGTCTGCGGCGTATTTCGGGAACGAAATAAAATAAAATAAAGAAGGAATAGAGAGGAACGAATCCAAAGACAAATGAAGAGAGAAAGAAAAAAAAAAAAAATATCACGCAAGAAAGAAAAAGATTATTATATGGCTAGCGATGTAAGACAGCTGGTGGTTCGAGTATAAACGAAGTTTCGAGTTCTGCCCAGTGACGTCTTGGTAATTTTACACCCTATATACGTATAAGTGGGTAGGTATGTACGTACATCTTTGGGCGACGCGGGCATCGCCTACTTCGGTGAAAACTTATTCAATTAAACACTTAGAACGGCTGTTGAAAGCGTGAACTACAGTCTCAAATAAGAAAATGGAAACTGAGAGACGAACTGGCTGAGGAATTTGAATATAACAGTCGAATAAAACTTGGCGAAAATTTTCGAGATCACCTAAAATTTGCAATTCAATAGAATCAGTAAGTAATGTATATGTATGTATGTATGTATACCAGTATACATCGCGTAAGCCTTTGTTTGAAACGAAAATTACACTCCCCCGATGGATTTTTGATTAATCTTTGAAACAAACTGTGGTCAATATTTTTTCTCTCTCTCTCTCTCTTCTTTCTTCTTTCCAAAACTTTTTCAGTCATCCCCTTTGATAATGAAGAATCTTTCTCCGCGAAATAGAAAAGTGTCAGACATGCGGGTTCTGGCACTGTGACTTGATCGAGGCGTCTATGTAGGTCTTCGGAACTCGATTAACGAATTCCGATTTTTACGGGGGAAAGGAAAATTCACAGTTTTCTCGTTCCGGAGTGGGTAGAGAAAATTCTGTCCCAACTTCTGCTCGGCTGAAGTTAAACAATCGTTAGCTGTGTTGGTCGTAGATTCATGTAGGTAGGTATATACGTACGAAGTAGGTATATATGTAGGTACGTTGGTACTACGAGGCGTGGGCGAAACCGTTTGTCACTATTATAAAGGAATCTGCATCATGAGTGAATAACTACAATCTTAGAAACTTTTCAACGATTTATGACTATACGTAACGTAACGTTAAGTTGAGTTACGTTACGTTACTAGGAAAATATATATTCACGTAACGTTCCCGCTGCTGCAGCTACCATTTCGCCGATGAATAATCGAATGAACTAAAAATAAAATAATCAAAAAAAAATATATATATATAAAAAAAAGCACAAGTTTCGAAGAGATTGGCAGTTGCAAACGTTTTTTTTCTTCCCCCTTCACCATCTTTCGACGTAAAACGGAGAACTTTGAATAATAATATGTGAAGTTATTAACATCACACGCCACATTGCGTGCGAGTATATAAACGTTGGCCGAAGATTCGGCTTTTGAAGTAAAAAAGATTGGCTTAGGTGTAATTTAGTTTCCTCGTTCGAAAAGTTATCTTAGAAATATTATCGAAGCCGTTAAATATCCCAATTATGAATGTTGGGCGATATTTTTTTTCTACACGCGATCTTGATTTACTCTCTGTATAAAAGGACTAAGAACAAGAAAAAAAGAAGAAAAAAAACGAAGAGATCGACTTCTATTTATACTCGGTGGAAATTTTCGAATGTGCTGGCAAAATTTTTCTTATCTTTAATTTTTTTTCTACTCTTTTTTGAATAAAGCAAAGAAAAAAATTGTATCAGGTATATAATTTCTCCGGTTGCTCGTTAGGAGCAGCTAATTGTAAAGAAACTTTTCGGAACTGACGTGAGTAGGTGGCTACTTGGTACTCGGTAATTAGAGAAGAGGAAAACCAGGAGCCGGGGACGGTCGTCGGCGAGTGCAAGTAGCACCCATTGACGAAAGTGCCGGAGAGAGGCATCGAGCTGAGCACAAAAAGAGTGAAGTGAAGTACCCTGGGGTTGAAGCGATAAGAGGTGACAGAGGACGGACAAGGACAGAGAAATTTTTCGAGAGAGAATAAGAGAGCGACGCGGAGAGCGGGAAATGGGAAACCGGGAACCGGGAACGGGGGAGAATCTGTTTATCCGAACACGCAGCGGGTTCTCAAGAGTCTTTGCCTCGAGGAGCTTTCAACGCGCCTTATTTAATCAACCGGGTTTCCACTACACCGAATTACACTCGAGGACTAGGCACATACCTTGATATACATACATTGTGTATACAGGGTGTTATTTTCGACGACTTTTTTACGAATAAAGAAGGAATTAAATTTTCTGTGAAAAAAAAAATATATATATATGTACATAAAAGTTACGCGGTTTTATTCCGGGCACGTAATTGCGTGATAGAAATTTCGGTGAAATTTATTACTTTTCGGAGATATTGAATTCTAATCCGGTTTATTCGATACGATTTTACAATCCTATATGCTGGTGTTGTAGAAAATTTTCTGACGAATCCAACGAGCCCTCATTCGCTCATTTCTGATCATTCATTTCCGAGATATTGCTGCAGTTATAAAACGCTGAGCAGTAGAAGAGCATTGTAAAAATTTTGAGAAATAAACTTTCTCACGTTTGGATATCTTCGAAGTGAGATATCTCGCGATCTGATTGTCCAAAATGGGCAATTTAGGGCTCGTTGGATTCGTCTTGAACTCCTCTACAAGCGTAGCTTCTGTAAAATCAATTTTTCAAACAAAAAAGCATAGCTGGCATTGATACATCCGAGAGTGAATAGCTTGAAAAAAATCCGTGTACTGTTTGGTATGCCGGTAAAAAATCCGCACAACTGTTCTGTGCGAGATCCTCGTTTTGTAAGAGCTGGAATACCGCCGGAAAATCGCACACCTAGCATTCGCTGAATTTTTCCCTTCAGAAAACCCCCTGCATTTCGCGTCTAGGTTGAATACCGTGAACATATGTGTACGCGCATACATGCATAGATTTTAGTCGAGTTGATCCCGACTGCCACTGCACAAAGCCACTTTTGCGATGCCCTTGCAGCCAGCACGAGTGAGGTAAGAATAACGTGGCCCAGTTTACTGAAGTTTAGTTGAAGCGGCGTGCATGAATACCTCTGTATGTATGCACACGTGTAGCTCACGAGCCCTTTCAGTCGCTGTGAAATGAAAGCCGCAAGCTTGCGCCACAGTGGAGATTTTCAACTTGTTTTTCTTTTTCTTTTCGTTTCTCGCATTTTTTATTTCCGCGTCTTATTCGATATACGAGGGAAAGAGAGAAGAAAAAAAAAATAGCTCAAAGTCTTTGCTACTCTGCATTCAGTACGTTAAAAGTAAACAAAAAAAATCCAAATCTGACTAATTTTGAACAAACTGCAGCAGAATTCTCACAGCCAATAATTTGGCCAATTTCGTCCGTTGGTAGGTATATTCTCGCAGTGCATAACGAGTATCGAAATATTTGAGTAACTGCAGTATAGGACCCAGAGACCCGCTTTGAACTAGGGTGGACTGCAGTGTTGTCGGACAGTAAATAGAGTGAGTTGCATGTCACTTCCAACGGGTAGGGAGAATATCTACCAAACGTGAACGAGCGGTATTTACTAGTCGTCTACGTCAAGCCGTGAGCAAACAGTACGATTCGGTTACATGCCTCGGGAGCTTTCATCGTACTGGCGGACAAACTGACCGTCAACGTGGTCGTAGCTTTTTGAATTAATACCAACTGCAGCCTGAACCTATTGAAAGTCTAGACTCCGAACTAACAGCCGTTTAAAATCGCGTCAATATAGTGGCGTCGTATCGTGTCGTACGTTTAGACTTGGCAGTTTGCACTCTGACGACAAATTTACAACCGATTTACACCCCATTAAGCATAACGTTTCATCCCCCCCGGTTAAATGTGGGATTTAAATTTATAAAAACGATCAATCGTGGCTTGATAATAACTCCTGTGATAATGGAAAGAGGGGGATAGAAGATGAAGAAGAAGAAGAAACGGAAGAAGAAGAAGAAAAGAACACAGACTCAGCAATTACGGAAACTGGCAAAGAATAATTGAAGACAGTCGAGGGAAGATTGAACGAGGCTTAATGTCTGAGGAAAAGAATATTATATACTTTTATCTTATAATGAATCTAGCTGTGTTATCTCCCTTCCGTTTCCCAAAAAAAAAGAACAACTCCCCGAAGAAAGACAAAAAAAATGCAGTCATATTTTCCTAATCATAGTCATTTTTGTACATAAGCAGCATTGAGCCTGCACAGGAGCCACCTCATGGAAGGCAGTTTCCTTATTTGCAATTTCCTTCGGAGTGAAAAATTATAAATTTTCAAGCAACAGCCAAGTGTTGAGTTTGAGTATAATATCTGCAGGTCTCTCGTCACTCGCGATATAATTGACTACAATTAAATCTACTACTGCTAATTGAATGTAAAGTACCTAAGTATAATGAATTTTCCTTGAATTTATTTCCCTTACATCATCATCATGATAATAATAATAATTATTGATATTTTTCGGTATATAAAGGTATATAATATAGGTAGGTAATATGTATACCGATCGCGAGTGGTGCTTTGACTTTGAAAATTTTTGTTCCCGATTATTACGCGTCAAGTATTTTAGCAGTGTAATTATACGAAGGGTGAGGTAATTGACAATTGGAATAAGTTCTGAACAACGAGGAGTTTCAGATTTTCAAAATTAGCATACTTCGGGCATTACGTATGTATATAACCACCTACTTGAATTCATCGTGTACTTTAAGAGAACTAGAAACAAAGCGAACGTTACCACGTATACCTTGCCTTGCCTTGCCTCGGCTTTTCTTACTCGGAAGGCTCTACATTATAAACTCTGCTTTGTCTTTAAGGAGGATGATGATGTAAACTGGGAAAATTTCGATTCAATTCTTCTCTCTTAATACCCAAACCGCATATAGTATATTCATAAAGTTTATGGTGTACGAATTCCTCCGGCCCGCCAACCCGGCCCGATCATTTTTCCTCGTCATTCAAATTTCGAAGGTATGCTAATTCCCGTTTTGCATACAGATCGACCTATCACGTGCAACTCCTGCAGGATCAATGATGCCCGCGGTCACGACAAATAGCGACGGGTTCGGGCACACGTATATAGGTATGTATATACCCGAATATCGGGCAAACGCTGAAGGTTTAAATAATTCAGAAGAGGGCCAAGAGAGAGAGAGAGAAAGAGAGAGAATAGAGGAACCAGGAATTAAGAAGATCGATATCGATCCTCGGCCCAGAAAGTTCGACTGTGAATTGAAAAAAGAAAAAAAAAAAAAAAACTTTTATTACTCTTTTCACTTTTTTGGCAACCGAAATGAATATTTTTTCATTTGTACGTTTTTCTATCTCGCGGAGACATCAGGATCGACGCCTTTAACCTCTGCCGTTTTCGGTCGCCATGGCATTGTCTTTTTGAAATTTATGCAGATCATTTATCAGTCCCTCTTTTACTTCGACTGACTGTGAGAAAGGATTTCATTGTCTCTTTTTGGCGCCGTTCACATTCGCTCGAAGCTTGGTGTATAAGCACGTGCTTATACAGAAGCGGTGCTTATTTAAACGACAGTCATTCCGGCGATTCAAACTAGTAGACAGACAGATAGACAGACTCTAAGAGATTGAAAAGTCAGTTCGTGTCACCCGGAGTCGAGTGAAACCGACTGATTTGTCAAGGTCCCGAAACATTTTTTTTTCCTCGCTCCGTACATTCTGGAAAGATTCAAACCGCAAGGTCAGACCGCTGAGATCTTGGAATGGGCGAAATCACTTTGCGGTATAACGCGCACAACTGTATAGAGTATAGAAACTAGGTTTGAATATGAATTCCTGAAGGGCTGTGAGGCGTAATAAATTAGCTGGTGCTATGATATAGCTTCGGGGTCTAAGAAGCACCGAGGAGGCTGGAATGTTTACCGAGTAAGCCTCTAGTTCCATATTATCTTAGCCACCATCTTAATCACTTCAAGTCACCTCCCTGCCGTTATAGCCTGAATTCACCCCTTTTCGTGCCGGGGGTAAGTAAGTTTAAGTTTTTATGTTTGCCAAACTGTTTAACTTGTCGCGTAGCGCGGGCACGACGTACCTAGATCTAGCCAGGCCTTCGTTGCAAGAACACCGAAGTCAAGTCGAGTTAATATTGCCCAAAGATAAACAGTTTACCGTTTATTTCATGCATAGTAATAACCGCGATGCCTCGTCGCGTGGGCGAGCTAATCTTCGAGAAAAATTAGAAGAAAAGAAAAAATTTTTTCTTTGCCAAAAAATCAAGAGCGTGGCAAAAATTGAGGACTTCAATTACACGAAGAGAATCACCTATATATACTGTTCGAACCAGGTAATAAATCTTTTTTAAGGTAACTGCAGCGTAATGCTGTCGATGACAGTTTAGTGGCAGGTTAAAACAGTTTGTACGTCGCTACCTACCGCTAATGAACTTTCGTTTGCACTAGCTCAGTTTTCTGCCACTGACGTTTACGTTGAAGAATATCCAATTTTTATTTTTATTCCCTTCATATTTTTCGTCCTCTTGTTTCCCACGTTTCTTTCTATTTTTCAAACCGCTGAACGGTCCAACTTTACTATCATTGATTTTTTTTTTTCTTCGTGAAAAGAGCCGATCAATGAGAACTCAACCCTGTAACCCTTATATATGAGGGCTGAGAAAATTCAGCGGAGTGTAATTAATAGAAGAAAGGAATTGAAGAAAAAGCAAAATCAAAAGAAAAAAATTAATGAAAATTATCTACGATGCATAAGGCGTATTGATTGAAGACGAGAACTTTCGACTTGTCGAGAGAATATTCGAGTTGTCTCACGTACCCCGAGAGAAGGAGGAAAATGAGAAGGAGGAGGGGTAGAAATTCTGCATTGATCATGACTATTTTAACAATGAGATAATTCCCCAGTGTCTAACGACGAGGGAAGGGGTGAAACTTTTTCGAGCCATTCGAGACCCGTAGAAGATAATTGGAGTAAAGTAATCGGCTAATCTTATTAGAATTTCAAAAACTAATCAAAATTATCTCGAGCGTAACGCGGTGAAAACATATCGTGAGACAGGAGAGGAGATGAGAAAGCGAATGGGGGGGGGGGGGGGTTGGCACAGATCGAGGGCGGAATTCCGATCATGAATTAAAGACGCGAAACCAGCTCGGAAAAAGAGACGGTAGGAGAAAGAAAAGGAGAAAGAGAGAGAGAGGAACAATGACATTAACCTCGTAGAAATTATTTATCCAAGTTAAATTAATTCCAGAATAGCTTGGCCTCCTTTCACGTGAAGTTGGTTAAAAAGAACGGTAACAGGACGGGGTTTTCAACGTGGAAAGTCACCGCCCGTTAGTCTGCATCGGGGGGGCGAAAACTATAACTGTAGAAAAGTCCGGAAATCAAACTCTCCGAAGAGGGGACGGTTGTAGGTGTTTCCCTATTTTTCGATCCTTATTGTTACCTCGCTGCATCCGGGGGTCGTTGAGAGCTCTATAGTATCCGAGGTCAGAGGGAATAGTTCGTACTTTATACAAAGTGGTTTCAAGACGATAAGGTCAGATGGTAAAAGTTGTGGACGAGTTTGAAAAAGCAAAAAAAAAATTATAAAATAAACGAACCAATAATTTGATTCGGATCCCGTGATTTCGGATTAATAATCGCAAATTCTCAGCCCAATTAGTCGTTGATAGAATATTTTTCATTTACAAATTACGTTTACAAAGTATTTTTACCTAATTGGCAAAAACATTTGATTTGTCCAAGGAGTAATGAACAACGAATGATAATTAATTTGAGCGTAGCTGCACCGCAGTTTGGAAATCTTTTTTTTTTTTTTTTTTTTCGAAATGCGGAGCGAACATATTTTTCCAATTCCCCGATGTATGCATGTATTTACTTATGTACGTATACGTATGTATGTACATACATACGGTACGAGTCTCATGTGAATTAATACGAAACGAATATCCGGGAATGATATGAAAACGGGAGCACAGTAATAACTTTCAATTAGTATAAAAACATAAAAGTAAAAAAAAAATGTGTATGTATATATACGAGTACATATATCGCATCGCATTAAAACGTAGTGAATTCCGACGACATTATATATTTTCAACCTTTACCCCGTACCTCTTCAGAATCACCCCTATACGCGTGTATATACCTATATATCTCTTTAAAAATTTGTCTAAAGAATCTTTTGAACGATGCGCTTGCCGCGAAAATTCCAGGTCACGAATTAAACGAGAGGTGGATTTTCTAAATAAATTGACAAAAAAAAACGTTTGAAAAAAAAATCCCTCAGTAGGTACTGTTGAATATATATGAACCTATCTACATACGTATACTCGTACGTCTATATAATATTAATGATCGAAAATATTGTACATACGAGTACATACATCGTATAATTTTGCATGCGGATTTTTTACTCTGCGAAATGTCAAATTATCGTTTTGCGTGAGAAAGAGAAGAGAGAAAAAAAAAACTGGAGAAGAAAAAATGACGCATTTCTTCGACCCCCGAATCTCTTCTTCATAAAGTTGGTCGATCATCGAGCGGAGGGGGTTGGTAGCTGGAAATTCGCCCCGGGTTACCCGGCACTAAGTACTTCCTCCGCGTCACGTACTCGAGACGTTTAGCCAGAGTAAATAATACCCACCGTGGCGCCGAGGGAGAATTTCACCCGGCAGGGCCCCGTGGTATACGTACCTACCTACCCTTGCGATTCAGGATGAGCTCTGGCGCGCAGTGACACACCCAGCGAGCTAGACGTGACCAGACTAGACCTTTGACAGGTCACGTAATACCAGCACACTAGCCGATCAACGTGCCCACGGACTACCACCTCCGAGTATACCCGGGTCTCGTCTCTCGGTCAAGATTTCCCCAAATATCACCGGAGGATTCGTTCTCATTTCCTTTAAGGCGGACATTTCGACTCCGGAAATCTGTTACCCCATGTGCACCGTAATAGAGCCGCAGTACTTTATCGACATCTTTGAATTCCGAACCGAGAAGGAGCCCGTTTCCGTCCGGGAAACAATACGGATCGCGAATATTGGAGCTGAGTGAGTCGAAATTCCGAACGGTCAATAATACGCGGGTTCGTTTGAGACGATTTCGAGTTTTCAGATATATACGCTATACAGTTCAGAATATCGAATATTCGGAGAGATCGGGAATGCAGACAATCTTCCTCAAAACTCTGATCCGGTAATGATAATATTCGCAATTTTTGACTCTTCGGAACTTTAAAAATTGGAAACTTCAAACTCCATCACCGATTCTCAAGCTACGTGTACAATTATCACCCGATAAAAGAACGTCGAGAATAATGAAACGAATTTTTGATTTTTTTTTACTCGAAAAATATACTTCCATAAATTTTTTTACAACCTGCACCAGTACAGGAAGAGAGAGAAGGAGGAAGAGAGGGTGAAAAAAAAAGTATGAGACAACCATGTATGTACGTATCTAGCTCAAAAAGATGGCCCTCCCACGAACGGGATTCATAGCTCCCTGGGCAACAGCCCTGGGCCAACAGTCCGACACAAATCATGTAGTACATACATGCGAGAGGGCCGGGTATCCCAGCTTCTGCACCCTGTTTCGGATCCGGGCGATAGGTTAACCGTGAATTGTTGCTTTTTGGGTAAATATGGGTGGCGAAAGGTAGGTGCTATACGAGTATGCCCACCGTTACAACTATACTCGTTTATTAATTGGCAATGAATTAGTTTGCAGAGATACCTCGCTGATAACATTTACCGCTAATTAACTTCTCCACGTACAATTTGGTATTTTTTTTTTTTTCCCCCGGAAACGATAATTTATAATGGACCGATTTTGTAGACAATTTATTGTTCTCGCGTTTTCGACTATAGGCTGTTTCAATTTATATTCTCTCACGATTATTAGTCTCATAAGGGATGAAAAAAAAAAAGACGTTTCTTTTTTCTTCTCCACATTTCAAGCAAGGCTTGAGTCCTCGCCGAGGTCTTGGATCTTTCATGCGTGGTGCGAACCATTTCGCGGGCGAATGCCCATGTGCTCTGTTCCGTGGTGCGGTAACGCCCTCGCCTTGAATAAGCCCTCGCTCCACTCCCTTAATCTAGGGGCTTTAAAATCTTGACGACGACGGTGTCTCTTGGAGATAAATTTATAGCATCGACGATGGAAAAAAAAAAAAGAAGAAGATAGTAAGAAGCTTTGGGAAACAACAAGAAACGAGAAGAGAAGAGAAGGGAAGGGGAAAAAAAAATAAGGATAAATTTTCGCAATTATCGAACATTCGGTAGCTGAAAGATCGATTTCTCTTCATTTACATGATCCACTTTCTTCCCACCATTGACTCTGTTTCGTTTTCGGGGTTTCTACTTCAGGCAAAGCTCGGGGGTAAGTAATCGGCCGATTTCTATACCCTAACTCTTCCACCTCGCTCTTACGCGTGACAGGAGAAGACGAAATGCCATTACTCACGCCTTGCCTGCCGGGGGGGCAAATAATCGAATATGGCTTACCTCGAATTGAATCGAACGGTAGGTACAATTAGGAAAGCATTAATCTTCCGGAAAAGCTTTGGTTCCCCGCGCGCGGTTCGCGGAACAATCTTATATCGCGAAAAATAAAGGTAGAAATATAACGGGAAATGAAACAACTGCGACGTTATATCGAAATAAAATTATATACGAATCTAGGTATATAGTATATACATACCAGATAGAAAGCACAATAAAAAGAAAAATATATTAAATAGAATGAAAGCCTGTGCGGTTTTCCGTATCGCCACGGAAATATATTTCTCGCATTTAATTAATTCCATGCGACATCTGGAAACGTCGAAAAGTTTCTAGTTCCCGGGGGGTCAGACGCCCCCGGCCGACCGAGGGTGGTAAAAAAAAAGAAGAAAAGAAAAAAACAAATAGAAAAATTACAGAAAAAAACAAAGAAACGAAAAAAGTAACTCCATGGCTGATCAAAGCGAGCTGAAAAATTTTCGCCCCCCAGAAAAAAAAAAAAACCTGGTTGTAAAGTATTATACAGGCTATTTCATGTATTATATCATATACATGTATATATGTTGGAAAAAAAAGATAAAGAGAGAGAGAGAGAGAGAGAGAGAAGATAGAGATCCTATGCCATGGCCGAGCAGCTTGTAAATGAAAGACTTTTATTTCTCTGTACAAAACTTTTGGGTCGTAATGAAACGGGTCGCAAACGTACGGAACCGAAACTCCCCGACCGCAAAGAGAATTTGGGAAATGTGTCCCGTCGGAAATATGGATCAGAACTGTGACTGTGTCATGTTGGAAGTTCGTTTTTTTTCTCTCTTTCTCTCTCTTTTTGTATTCCTTCTTTTTTCGTCACTCTTCGTTTTTTATCCTAGCTATTTTTCAGCTAATAAAAAATTTTACCTGCATACTTGTACTCGCAATTTTTTCCCCGAAGCTTTAAAAACGCTTTGACGAAGTAAAAAGTATAAAAAAAAAAAAAACCAGAAAGAACACATGTTCGGTTATTAGCTACGGAAAATTTGACATCGATTTGAAAATGAAAAGAAAAAAAAAACCTTGAAAAACTGGGTGTTACAGCCGTCTACCGATCGCGGAATACAATCAAGCGATTTCCGATTTTATTTCGAGGTTCTCTCTGCCCTCTGCCTATTCGGTGATCGTAGCTGTCATTCAAGCAAGGTGTTATAAAGGTTGAAAGATATCTCAGCCTTCGGATCAATCGATTCTATAAGATCTCGACAGGGTTTACATTGGCTAAAAAATTCTAGTATAGGGTTTGACGACGTTTCATTTAAACTTTCTTTCTTTTTTTTTTTTCTACACCTAAACCCGCTCCTTCGCTTTTTTCCCTATTTTCGTTCTTTTTCCCTACCTACTTCTTATCTATCTCCGTATATCCGGGGCTGATGATCGAGCTCCGCGGAGGTGGCTGTTTATTCGTCGATATTGTTTTCGGATTCTCGCTCCATAAAATCCCTACTAAAATCCGAGCCGTATATGTGTGTGTGTGTGTGTCTGCAGTCTACGTGTAAGGTATTCAACACCACATTTACACCCCTTGTATTTTCGTTGCACTCTCGCCCTATCCTATCCCATAGAACTCTACGTCCTCGGTTCGTGGACTACTCCGCCGCGAATACGCCTGGGTACTATATACGAATAAAGTAGAGGCTGAACGGGAATACAAACAAGCTCAAGCCTCCTGGACTCGAACCACTATCTCCGGGTTCCCTCAACCCCCGTTCCTTTATTCGAGGGCGTGAATATGGTCGTGGCAGGGGTTTGTTTCTCTCTCATCCTCTTATTCCCTGCACTCCGAGGACTCGGGGGCTACGTAAATAGCACCTGTGCGCCAACGGGAACAAGATACAAGCCTCTGGCCAGATAAGAATAAGAGGCACGGTTCCAGGATCGAAAATTGTTAAGCCGCAGCAGCAGCAGCAGCAGCAGCAGCAGCAGCATCAGATGGGGTTAGCGTAAATAACCAAAAACGCTGTTAAAGTTGAGCGTTATACTTAAAATAAGATCGACTGTTTCTTCTTCGTCGAATTACTTCGTTCCTTTCTCGGCTTTTCGTATTATTCAATGAAATCCGAAAGTTCAACTTGTACATTATAAACGGGAAAACTCGTTGCAGGTATTTACCTTCGACAAGACTTTAGGCCAGAAGCTAGCCGCTGGCTGCTTACCGAGATTTTAAGGAAGAAAATTAAGAAGCGAGATGGAGGGAGAGCGCAAGGAAAATTAGAATTAGAACGAGAAGACAGAGGGATGTAAAGCCGGTGGGATCCCGAAGGCATTAATGAGGAGGAATAATTACGCGTCATAAAGACTTTAACGCGGTACGGCCGTAAAGCCTTTTGCGCAGGGCAGGGATGAAAAAGACAATTCTCGTTATTGAGATTGTTAAATTTAATTCCCACCACCACCACCGAAAGGTGACCTCTTAGTTTTAACGTCGGTAACATCTGCCTTAGCTCTTCTACTACGGAATCGCCCCAGATTTAACCGCTGCACCATAGTCTAGACTCTAGAATACCTCGAAAGCTCCTCTTGTTCTTTAATAGTCCGCTCATTTTCATCCCTATGACGATGGAAATATATTTTTTTATTTTATGTATATACATACATACCTATAGGTATATGTATTTATTGAAAATGAATTTCATAGCGGACGGTATGAATTATACATTGTAAATTTTCGGTGAATATTAATGCCTAGGTCTGGATGGTTGAGCACAATGGGTATATACCTACAGCTAGTGCCTACCTTCACTTGAGCAATAAATTTACCTCCCTACTGCAGAGTATGCCCCAAAGTCAAATATTAGTTTTACGCTAGTTTATGTATTCGATTAATCTACTTAGTATACCTACCTACAAGCACATACATATATACATTATATACCTATACTTCTATACAAGCCAGCGTTGACCCCGCGAGTGTTCAATTAGTTTCCCCACAATGTTGTATATATAGGCGCGGTATGGTTCACCTCGAGGACTTTGGTAGACGTTGATCAAAAGCCTGTCTCTCATAGATCGGAGACAGTCGTTGAAATTTTGGGATGAAAATGATTGCGGTATCAATCGAGTATAAATGATCAGATTTGAAAAGAAAAAAAAATAACGTAGGAAAAAAGAGAAGAGCAGAGAAAAAAAAAAACGGATCATCTAGGCGTGCAAAATTTCCCGCAAACTTTATTCCTTTATGTTAAGTACCTTGCGAGTTCGCACCAGATTGCACCTCTCTTTTATTGCTCTTGGGACACGTAATTCTCACATGTTGCCGTTTCGTGCGAAGCACGTCGATTTTCACGCTCCTGTACTTGCTTGGTCTATCTTTTTTTTTTTTTTTCTTTTTCTATTCTGCTTTCTCACTTTTCACCTTTTGCCCTTCGCACTGAATTCGCTTTTTTCATTTTCATTTCTCTCTCTTCGTACTATCAGTGTTACAGTATGAATTATACTAACGCGCGCAAACGCGTGATGAATAAATACGAATGATGAAGAAAAAAAAAGAACAGAAATTAAATTAAATGAGAAGCAAATTAGTTAAGAGGAGTCTAATTTCATTAACACCCTGTGTCTGTGAGTACAGCACTGTGCACGATTTTAGTCTGTAACAAAGGGCAGAACACATAAGCCTGCAATATGATATCTGGGATGGATTACGTACCCACGTACCCGTGACACGAAGGATAAGAAAGGGTTGCTCTCCGCGTATGGGGGCTAAGAGTAGGGGACTAAGACTCGAAGGGGTATGATGGGGAAGGTTAAAGAGGAGAAGAAGAAGAAGAGAAAAAGGAAGAGAGAAACGTGCGATGGTACAGCCGAAGGGTTGAGAGGGGAAGACTTAGTTTACACAGAGTCATTTAGTGTAGGCTTACCCGAAAGCTCCTCGGGAGAGTCTGCATGAATTCTAACAAGCCAGGAGACACATTTTTACCCTAAACACAGCCTGCTAGCCCTGCCCTGCTCCACCCCCTCACGTGCAGGTTTGCGGAAAAAGATAAAAAATAAAAAAGATTAAAAGTCAAATTTTAAACCCCAACTCAACAACCGGCTCCGCATTTCACATTCACAAACCCCGCCGCGCTATAAACGGTCAAAAATCTGATTCGACTATCTTCACTTCTGGTTTATATTTTATTTTATTTTTTATATTGGATATAAACTATCCTCTGTACCCGCATATAGGACAAATCGAGAGATAACACTCCCGAAAGTAACCCCAAACGGAATATATCCATCCTCATTGTCCCCGAATCAGAGACAGGCGCGTTGCCTGGGATTTCACGAACTGTCTGTCTCAGTGCTGCGCGGCTACTGTCACCACTTTTACTCGACTAGTTATGGCGTGTGTCTTGTCAGACGTCGTCTAGACTATGCGGGCTCTATAGAGCGGAGAGGCGTAGATGGGACAGGGATAGAGGTATCTAAGTAAGAGGTTTTTTTTTTTCTTTTTTTTTTTATTCGTTCGAGACAGATTCAATTTTATTCTTACGTTTCGTTAGCCGAACTGAAACGATCCGAAGATTACAGACAGCGATTTCCTATTTTTTTTTTTTTTTCTATCTTTCCTTCTTTCACAAATCGCCACCAGGATAAATGGAATCGTTCGATATAATGAAGTGACCCCTCGCATGTTCCCGAGCCAATATAATACGTAGGTATAGGTACGTAGGTATACCTGTGTGACCTATAACCGTTCAAATCTGGGAATATTAAGGCATAAAATTGTATGGCCGGAGCTCTGACACACCCGACGATTTTCCTATGCCGTTATTACTGCTAGTGGAAACTATCATCTATATTGCTACTACCCTTCGTTTAATACTGCTATGTAGAAAGATCTGTATATATACTGTAGAATCTGATATTCGGTCAATTAGGGACATATACGCGTGCTTTGAAATGATTCAATTAACGAAGTATACGCGATGTCGTTTAGTCGTTATTTTATATATCATTTTTTCACGATGCACGATGATCATTAAAAATATTTAATAAAATATAGCTACGAATTTTTGTCTATATATCCGCGATTCGCCACCCGGCATATATGTACCAATATATCCGTAAACACGTATAATTATTTTATAATTTAGTAACCGCGCGCTGGAGTATTTTAACGGGATCATACAAGTTAATTAAAATGTTTAAATGAAAGCTGAAAGTCCGGGATTTTAAAAAGTTTTCCATAAATTCGTGTGTCAGACTCAAACACCTATAATGTCTTTCCCTTTCTCTGATCGGTATGGATATTCTCCACGAAAAAAAAAAAAACGGAAAAAAAATGATTGAATAAGATAAAAAATACTTTCCCTCAAGTCGTATCCGGGTTTCTGTGGGTGTCAGTAGGTCCCATTGGGCAGATACTACCACCGCCCACATCATACTCGGTAAAAGTTGAGGTCTCGGTCTCATACTTCGTTGCCTGCAGAGCTTTTACGCCCCGTAGTTTAACGAGTGTTGACAGATTGTCATGGCATAGAAGCGTTAGCCCGCGTCTCAAGAACGTAATAGGACGCGAGACTGGAATACGAAGTGATTCACGAGTAGCGAATAGCGAATAGCGAAGGCTCCTTAACACACCTCTTTCATATTCAACTCTCATCATTGAGGTTGAAGGTATAAAGTACACATGCCTGCAGGGTAACAAAGCTTGAAGCTATGCGTAGGCGAAATTCGCAGACTTTTTCTATAATTAATATATATCTATATAAATATTTTTTTAGCATATGTTTAAATGGACCTCGCAAGTTTTAACCACCCGATAAAGTAGTGTGTAATTACCCAATTATTCAAGTATATATAGGTACAGGCATGGGAGTGGGTAGTTCGGCGTACCGCGTTGGTTAAAATCTAAATGAAATTTCCATAAACAAACTTTGCGGAGAATTCTCGTTTGCCTATGGACCCATGGCCGGCTATACCAGTGCTTTTGACTACTTCAATTTTGCCTTATAAGCAAGAAATTTGAAATTTAACCCACGTATGTACCGCTGCATAAGTTTCTATGTATAGCTGCTGCAGTGGCGGAAATTCATGTACGTATGTACGTACAATCGAGATATATATCTGAATGTATTTATTTATGTTTTTCAATCGATTATATCGTTCGTTATTATTAATTAATTGATTTAATTCGTTGATTCAGGTTCAAGCAAATATAGCAAGTATACTATACATATACAAACTCGTTCCACAAGTGTCGCCAATCCTCCGAATGGGTTCTATACGGGGATAAATTATATCTATATCGAAACCGTATCCCTGAACCCCTCGGCTATTGTGTATTGCGGTTAATTATTCGTTAAAACGATCATTTACCAGCATAGGTGCCGCGCTGGGCGGCACGGTGGTGGTATACTCTGATCTTCCCACATTATCCCGTGAATATCGATTTAGCACTGTTCTAAATTCACAATCGGATCACCCCACCCGACATACGTATATATACGTCGTATATATGTATGTATATCGGTATGTAATGCAGATTCGTGCAAACATTACAACCATCCGAACAATACGATCTCGTATACTTATCGTGGCCGTTATCGGGCTGAACAATACACTAAATTTATCATTCTCGATACATACTATGGTGGATATATACGACATACACCTATTTTCTACAATCATTGTTTTACCCAAGTTATAATTAATACCCGCAGCGATATCCAGAATCTCGAGAAAGATTAAGAGACGATCTTTGACGCGGTGTACGTACATGAAATTTTTGTCAAAAATCTTTTTGATACCTTGTCTTATCTTGTTTATTTTTTTATTCATTTTTTTACTGTCGTATAGAAGAAACGCCCGGAGTTTAAAGTCGCTCCATTTATATGCCCTGCAGAATTCAGCGAGACACTCGCACAAACCCCCCCCATACACATTGGTAAGTCGATTCTCTACGCTCGGATTGAGATGGAAAATATTCCAAGCACTTTTTCGCGCCCGCTATAGACGGTGGAAATTTTAAACAGAATCTCTGTAGTCAGTCGAATGAATACACGGCAAAAGTTTACGTGCAAATAATTTTTTTTCCTCTCCTTCTTCTTTTGAGACTCGAAAGTGGATAGATCTAAGTGAATATGTGATACAAATATTACGCAATTTCTCTTTTTTTCTCCTCTTTTTTCGAAGAGAAATATTTTGTCACCTGTTTTTTTTTTTTTTTTCAGTTTTATTATTCACCCCGAGTTTCACAGGAGAGAGGAGGGAGGGAATCAATCGCGTCTTTCATAACGGAATGATTCATTTTATCAATTCTCTTAGTCAGATGAAAGATTTTTATTTTTTTTTTGTTTTTTATATTTCGTTTCCTTTCAACGCGAATCACGTGCTGCAATATGCGATGCTATGGTATACGTATATACGCGATGGTCGAATCAGAGCCTCGGCCATAATAGTTGCCATTAGAATTCTCGAGTCTGACAATTTTCCTGGCTGACGTAAACGCGCGGGATATCACTGGTACCGATCCAACGTGGAACGACCGTATAATTTTCCAGTAAAGTAAATCACTCGGCTAGAATTCTGTCCGAAACACTATATTGTTTCAGTTTTTTTTTTTTTTTTTTTTCCCCTCTTCTTTTTGTTTTTTTCTATTTTTTTTCCGCTTTTTTTTTTGTCATCCACATTATTTATATCGCGTCGTTCCATTTCCTCTTCTTCATTGCCTGCAGGGTGCAGCTTTTGCTGCTATTTTTGAATTAAGCTTGTTTATTTTTCACTTTAACTACCCCCGCATCTGTACCCCTATACATTCGTGTATATTCTTCGAGCGATGAAAGGTCGTGGAACAAACGAAAAAAAAAAAAAAAAAAGAAAAAGAAAAACCAGGCAATTATGTAATAAGAACTGGCTGTCAATAACCAAGTGGAAAAGCGATTTCTACGGGATTGCCAATTAACAGTCGAGATATAAAAATAACACAATACCATTACCAGCCAGATGGACCGTTCCCTCGTTCATCTTCCCATTGAATATCGATATTTATCGATTTTCTCACCGTAGTCCGTCGTATACCTCTACCCCACCATTACGACCATCCCCATTTCAAATTAAATTCCTCCCCCTTTCCTCGCATTGATCGGCCGGACAAGAACCAATTACAGACTTAGCTGTAATTAAACATCAAATTTTCATACCGAATGAAAGCGTAAGAAAAAATAAGTAAGAAGAAAATAAATGAAAAACAGAAAGTGTGTAGGTATATATAGAAAGATGAAGAAGTTTAACTCTTCTTTTTCTTTTTTTTTCTCTCTTACATGCGTAGAGATTTCAAAAGTTGATTTTAAATCGAATACAAGATGAGCCACGTCATTCACGATCATAAGAAATGATATTTACAAGCTCCGCCATCCCCTACACCCCGGGGATGAAAAATATATATATTTGTTGGCAGTATAAACACATTTGAAGAGCGATAAATTTTTCACTCTTGAGAAACGATAAATCGATCTATTGACAAGAAAATTGTGATTGATGGTACGGTATATAAGTATAACGGTATACGGTATACGGTTACACAGTACGCGGGGGAGTAAAATCGAAATGATGTTTGTGCCTTTGGCACTTCTTATATATCTATACATAAATATCATGAATATAAGCTTTAACGTTACTTTTGTACCTGTATATGAATATCCTATACGCATATAGGTATATACCTGAAGACTTCGAATTACTTCGAAGCTTTCGTTTGACATTTCGCGAGCATCAGTCGATTTCAATGGAGCTTTGAGTATAGAGGGAAAACTATCGGCAGTGACGGACCGGAACCCGCGTAAGTAGTATCGAGTGAATAAATAAGAAGATCAGAGAAAATGGACGAACAGAGAGAAGGGAGAGACGAGGTGGGAAAGATTGTCCAAAGAGGATTCGCATCCTTTGTTTGCCGCGGGATAAATTCAAGCAGAGAAGCAAAGTTTCACTCTCTCGTGAAACCAGCCGTGCCTGACCCTCTGTTCTCATCTCCCTCACCCTTTCCCTCTTCAACTGGTTTCTCTCGCTCTCTGGTTTTCCAGGATACGCTTCAACGTTTCAACGTTTCACCTTGCACCTCCCACCTTTCACCTTCTGCTTACTTTCTCCGTCCATTCTGACCACCCAGAGACCTCCTGTTTCGCTGTACCAAAGACCCTGAACTACCCAACTCGGACCCGGAATCCTCCGCAGAGAGCCTCGCCCTAAATGACCCCCGCAAAGGAGACGTCTCAACTTATACTCCCGTCCAAATTCGACCACGTTTGCCAGGATGTATGTACGTCCGTGCCGGAAGTCCAAACATTTCGTCCTGCTGAACTGCCAGCTCGGATATAAAGGATTCTGTACCGTGTCTTCGGAGGGAGGATTTTACTAAAAAAATGATCAATCCCGGAAAATCTTTAAGAAGTTTGTTGCTTTAAATGAACTTGATGAGTTTGTTAGTGGAGAGTATGGATACTTTGAAAGAGAAGAGAGAAATAAATAAATAACAACAAAAGATTTTTAATCCTTGTTACCCGTCCGATCAGACAACGTATAAAAGAGTTTCAAAAAAATCTACACAGAGAGGGAGTTTCATTCCTCTTGAAGAATGATGTTTAGCCACCCGTAATAATCGCGATAAAGTTTATTTTCCCCCCTGAACCCTCGCCTACTCGACTTCCATCATCTTTCAATTGATCAACTTGGTTGAACTATCGACTGGTTTAACTCTCGATAGCGAATCACGAGAGAGAGGGAGAGAAAGAGACAGAGAGAGATTGCTTGAGTCGGTGACTAGTCCGCCAGTAAATCAGACTTGAGGGACCTGCAGACGTCGTCGTTGTATTAATGAATATTAATGATTTAACGAGAAAGTGGGTGAGCCCCGATCCCCGATCCCCGAGTCTGAACTAAGGGGTTGTAGCATTGAGTAACGGGATTCAATTGCACGCCAATGATTTGACGAGGAATCAACCTGGCCCGTAGATGCAGGATTAATCAAAGATACACGAGTCTGAATCTCCAATGAATTAGCGAGATCAAAGCAGCCCTGTCGTAGCTATAAACGTTGCTGTACGAAGAAGAGATTGGATAAAATGAAAATTAGAACGTAAAATATCTCGTCATTGGTATTTAAACTCGAGTCCTTCAGGGATATGTATTAGGCATAATAGATCAATTAGGGGAACAGGCAATTAGGAACATTAAGCTAACCTACCAGCCTACGTTTTAATCTTTCGATTAGCTCGTTTAGGACCAGATTCAATTTCTTTGTTATCCGGGATCTCGGCTTTCATCATCCCCCTTGATTTTCCTCTTTTATTAATCCTTCCCTTCCTTCTTTATATCTTTCTTCCCTCTTTCTTACTACTTATTATCGTTATTCATCGCGGTATGGAGGGACAATACTGTACGACCAGCTAGTGGCTCGTACGTACCCAGGTACTGACAAACTGATCGTGGTTACAATCTTATTGTTAACGTTTCGGATGCCCGGCTCGCTTTCTCAATCTCGTTAAGTGGCCGGAGCGATAAAGGCGAGGTTGGCATTATCTGATAATTCGGGTGGGTAAAGTGAACGGTGGAAAGGGTGGAGGTGGGGAACGAGGGATGGGGGATAGGGACCGGGACAGGGATAGGGACAGGGGGAAGAAGGGCCCCGCGACGACTTACTGCTATTACGAACACGGAAAGCCTCTCCGCCCGAAAGGAGTGTGAATACTAAATTATGGTCGAGGCTGGGCTGCGAAAGGTTGGGTTATTATCCGACTCGGTGTCTGGAGTCTGGAGTCTGCAGGACCCGGTTGGAATTGTCTTTTCCGTATTTTGAGATGGAGTGGCTCCCTCCTTCCGCCCTTTTCACCCCGAGTTTCTTTCTCCTATTCGTTTAACTTCCGCTTTCTGTCTCCTCAACGATATTGCCCTCCTAATCTATCCGCATCTCATTTTTAATTCGCTTATATACTGTGTTTGTGTCTACGTGTATAACTCGCCCTCCGCACAGTTTTTCCATCCTCTCCGTTGCTACCATACTGCTAGGTACGCCGCTCATAATTTCGATAATATTATTCACCCCTCATCCGTCTACCCGCGAGATACGGGTTTCACATTTTGACAAAAATAAGAAGAAGAAGAAGAAGAAGAAGAAGAAGAGGAAAGAAACCAAAGACACGGGAAGATTGGGGGAACAAAATATAAGAAGATTTGTCATTGTCGTTAGAACAAATAACTCTTGAGAATCTCTAAGCCGTATATTATTATATCGATTCGAACCAGGGTGGACTTTGGAAAAAAAAAAGTTAAAAAAAAAAAAAAAAAAAACATGGCAAAGTTTCCTCGCAATGCCGATCAACTTTCAATGACGTTAATAAATTCACCCACTTCTCGCGCATGAATATTCCACCAAAGTATTCCTGAAATTTTACCCCCTCCCCGCCCTGTCGTATACCTACCAACCTCGAAAACCCTGGCCCCAGCCTATTCCATGCCCCGGCGACCGCGGAACGAAATTTTCCCCAAATTGCTCGGATGATATTCCCGATAAATCTGAATAATTGCTGTCGCATTGGCACGAGGCGTTAAGAATGGCCTGCCAAGTTATTTCATTCAGTTTTCAGTTTCGGTTTCGGTTTCAGTTTCAGTTCCGGGTTTGATGAAAAAATAATGAGAGAGAGCGAGCAAGAGAAAGAGAGAGAGAGAACCGTGTTGCTGGAAAATTATTTACCATTTTATTCGATTAATTAATAAATATCACAACGCGTAAAGACAAATACGTGAAACACCACCAAACACGAGAGCGCCTGGCCGGGGGTAAGTACAAATAACGGTTCCGCGGTTTCATTCGAAATTCAAATAAGGGTTTCGATCCCATCAACATTTTAAATCCGGGTTTTGCTCCCTTTATGTTTTTTTCATTTTGTTTTTTTCTTTTCTGTTTCTCTTTTTTTCGTTCCCCCACCTCCCACCTTCCTCCTCTTTTCGGTTTCCTGTTTTTCAACGTCTTTCTTCGAACGTTTATTACAACGGTTGAATTAATCTTTCAACATCGCATTCAATCATCCTCCCTCATCTTTATGCATTCATGCATTACACACGCCGAAACCGAAACCGAAACCGAAACCGAAACCGAAACCGACACGTAACGTACGTCAGACCCTTACGCGAATGGGGGACCTGCAGACAGATCTTTACCAAGTGAAAGTTCTGCGGCCATAGTAGGTAGGTCGGCTATATCGCTAAGACAAAATCCAATTAAGCGAAAACACCGCGGAAGGAACCGCGCATAATACTTCGCGGGAAGATAACCGGAACGAGTTGGTCTGTTTGAGGTCGGACCTTCCCGGTGTGCGTACACGTCTGTATCCATGTGCCTAAGGTGCGAGGCGAGAAGTCACCTATCCATACCTCCAGCTTCACGTGTGGTCGTGTGTGTGTGTGTGTGTGTGAAAATGTAAGGGAAAGTGGGAAGGCAACGGAGACACTGCAGAAGGCCTTGAGAACT
The DNA here is from genome assembly GCA_949628255.1 of Macrophya alboannulata. Classification (NCBI taxonomy): domain Eukaryota; kingdom Metazoa; phylum Arthropoda; class Insecta; order Hymenoptera; family Tenthredinidae; genus Macrophya; species Macrophya alboannulata. The sequence goes on from OX451213.1 coordinate 701,096, forward strand.
CGGATAAGAGAGTGTGAGAGAGATAGAGATAGAGAGAAAAGAAAGAGAGAGAGAGAGGGAACTCGAGCTCTTGTGATAAAGTGATAAAGCGATGAAGCCGCGAAATTAGGACCGAAATATTCAGGAGGAATTTCTGGAATTTCCTTTGGGAGAGTTAGGGGGAAGGTAAGGTAAGAGAGTGCACGAGGAGATGGCGAAGTACCGACTGAGGACGAGGAGGGGAGAACCGAGATCTGGATGCTGCAGAGACGACGATTAGAAATTTTTTGGAGAAAAGAATTGAATGAAATTTGATGTAAAAAAAATTAGAGTGGTTCATTCTTTGGGACATTTCTTTACTCAATTTCTACCGAACATAGGTATTTGAAAAAATTAGATTGAGAATCTCAAAGCACCCTTTTATTTTTATTTTTTTGATTTTGTGTGGAAAAAAATCCTTCAGTTTACTCATCGAGATAATTTCTCTATCCTGTACTCATATACATGCATCGTCCCTGCAAAATTCTAGAGAGAGAAAATGGGATAGAGGCTGATGCTTTCCCTTTCTCTCTCTCTTTTCTATCTCTCTTTCCGTGTCCTCGAAATCGGGATTAAGTTTCTCTCAGACTGACTCTCTTATGGTACACCTCGGCCTTATCTTCCCCGAGCTCCTCCGGGATCGCGACTTTGTTTATTCCGAGATTCGAATGGGGTCTCTATACGTAGAATACCCACTACGCAAACCCACCTCAGAGAGTCCAAGTTTTCCTCTAAAACGGTAAAGTTCTACGGTTTGCTATTCCACCCCCCTTCAGTTGACCCGGGCAACGCGGAAACTGGAGACTGTAGAAGGACCGGAGACCCTCAGGACGTACAACGCGCATCTGCGACTTCTGGACGTTCATATTTTCGGCTTTTCTTACTACTTTTACTAGCCCCTGGTTATGCGGGTTATCGGTTATTGGTTATCCGCGATGATCCGGACCCGAGTCGACTTATAACTCGACCAACAGTGACGCGCGAGTCTGCACTGGTCGTGGTGGTGGAAATACGGTCTCTCAAGCTGTAAACCTTATACCTACCCATACCAACGTGATATACCAACGCCCGAGTCAACCGAGCGAATAAATTTCCATTCGTATTCAAAGGAACCTGTCCCGTTCGTCCAACATATTTTAAGCAAGAAAAATTGAGAAAAGAAATGCGAAAACGAAAAATAGAATAGAAAAACCATCGGTCAGATGTATAAAAATATGATATTTGTATTCGACGACGTTACACACGCGCGGCCACGTTACATTTTACAGCTAAGGGTGGGTTTTGTATATTCCCAAAAATTACAGGATCAGAAATAAATCTGATTCTTACAGCTGTTAATGCGGTTCGAAAAATGAAATTAATTACGGATCTAAAAAGTAACGACATTGACGATTGGCCCTGTAAATTACATCCTTGAATATTTGAATTTTCTTCTTTTTCAAACTGCCCTATTATACGCATGGAAAATTTCGCCATTCAAGGGCGCGGAGAAATCTTCGAAAATTAACCCCTAAGGCTTTCGCGGTTTAATGCGACTCAACTTTATGCTCCAACGTTTAAACTGTTGTCGGTGTTGGGGGAACGGAAGATATTAGGGTTAAGAGTTTTCGGATGCTCCTGCTGCCGCTGCTGCTGCAGGATCGGTATATAAACTTATAACTTGATTGCATTGATTCCAACAAACCCCTGCAGCGACTGATTGATATTGACTTTGTCTATTATGTATTGTTTTTTTGCAACTCACCGTTCCGTCACGAAGATCGTGAACCCTGCAATGCATATGAACGTGGGTTCCCAACTGAGCTGTAATGTTGCTGTCAGCATCCTCGAAGAAAGGACGAGGCTCAGGAGTGGCGCCAATTTCAGTGGCGAGGCTCTCCTCTTCATAGACCTTGAAAAAAGTCGGAGAAGAACACGTTTCTTAAGTTTTCTTGAAACAAAAGGAACAAAAAAAGGAAGAGATGTAATTGGGGATTCGTGGTGAAAGAATTGCCTACCTCGGTGAAAGGAGAGCTGAGTTCGTGCCAGAGATTTTTTGGCAAATCCTCCAGCCTTGGGTACGGCTTGACAACTGAAAATACAAAATCGAACAGATAATTTTTGTATTTATATTTAATCGGAATCGTAGAAGTTCGACGATTGTAAACTCGCGAGAAGGATTGTTCTCTCCAGTGAAAGACACTCAAATTAACCCAAGTCAATGTTTCTTAGAATTTTCTCTTGTATAAACGGGATTTATCTCGCTAACGAGCACGCGGCTTCAGACAAGACTTGTAATTTAATGATTCAACGCTCGGTAAGATTGTCCCGTTTCGCTTTATCGCAGCTATATATATATTATATACATATACGTATAGGTACTAGATAGCTGCAATCCCTGAAGGCTACAGCAATGAATAAATTAAAGTATACAAACTATACTGATAAAATTTTTTTTTTTTTTCCCTCTTTTCTTCAAATTTTTTTTCAGCTCAAGTTAATGCGTAAATGAAAAAGATTATAGTCTGCTATAGCAGTGCTTGTACACACATATACATCGCAATATCGTGGAGGAATATGGTGTGAGCGCATCTCCCAGCAATAAAGCTTAACCTATTTGGGTTATAAAAATGGAGGCACGGTCGCAGGTGACGAAATTCGGGTTGAGGCCTAGCCGCGGCCTCGTCGTAAATTTTCTAACTTGGTTGAAAAATAATTGTCCGTTTAGGATCGTGGCGGTTTTCGTTAAATCCACGACGATACGAGTCAATACTAAGTCCAGCGCCCCATCCGCCGCTGCTGCAGCTACTCCACAAATAAGGGTGAATTTAGTGGCGGCTACGTCCCCGGGCAAAAGTATTCGCTTCGTGAGGCGATGATGTATGTGTAAAGGGGCCAACCCGCCACCGTCAACGGACAATAATTCCGCTACACCTACCCTCGCTGATCCCCCCAGCTGTCAACGATGGTGGACTTGAAATCTCGATTTCCGATGCACAAAAAAAAAAAAGAGAGAGAGAGAGAGAGAGGGATGAAAAATAAAAATAAAAAGAGTATCGTTTAATTTCGTTTCTGTCTCTATTCGTAATAAAAAAATAAATGAATGAAAATAAAAAAAAAAAAGGGAAAAGGATTTCAACCCCCTAAATCGAGGATTTTTAAGCAGAATAATAACCGAGCGGGTTCGGGTGCGCGTGAAAAAATGCCAGTGATTAAAATCTGACGGATTTTAGGTAAAATTAGAGAGTAGAGTAGATGTAATTAAATCTCAAGCTGTAGGGTAGGGGGAGTAGTAACCGCCCCTTTAACAGTAAAAAATATAATTTAATAGAGCCCTTGTATCCCGGCGTTTCGTCGCTTGATAAAATTGCAGAGCAAATACCGCAGTGGTGCTTTTATCATGCGATTCGAATATCCGTTCTCCGCTGCTCCGGCCCTAGCCCAACGAGTTTAAATGATGTTTTAACATTTTTAATCGCCAAGTAATGGCCGCATCAATTCTGAAGCGACAGGATTGAACCACCCTCTCGACATTCGTTTTGTGAAAATTTGCCGATTTATGGTTTATAATGTGTAGTTGTCAGATTTATGGAAACAATCGGTTACTTAATTGATGAGGACCGTCATTCTGAAATCATCATACCTTCCTCTTTTTTTTTTGCTCCGTCGAGTATGAATGAGAAGAAATTTTCATCGTTCAATTCTTTCGGACTGGTTTGAAATTACAAATTTACAAAAAATTTCAAATTCGTTTCAGACGATTTCGAATATTCAGGAACGTTACAGTTCAGAATATTAAATTTCGGAAAGATGCAGACGGCTATAAACTGCTAAAGTCCAAGACTCCGAGAATTTAATCAAGGGACACGACGTACTAAGAGCAAATTTCAAGTTTCGGAGTTTCGACCCTTCGAATCTTTAGCTTTCGGAATTTTGAACCATCGATGTTCTCCGATTAAAAATTTTTTCATTTGACTGTGCAGACTTTGGGAGAAATACCATTCCCAAAATCAGTCATACGAAAATTCGGAGTTTTGATCGTTTGGGAGTTTTAAAATGAGGAGCTTCAACCCAGCCCCATTTCTTTTCCTCGAGGTAAATATCGTCTGAAAAATCGGATGATCGGTAATGTATAACTACGTGTACCTATCTAGGTAACCGAAGCGGATATTCGATTCAAATAAATACATAACACTTAATTTTCAATCCCCATTTACCGGGCAGCGCGGCAGAGCGGGATGGGGCGCGTCATATCGAGTAGAAAGATTCGCCCGCTGAGAACTGATTCACATTTTTTATTTCACTTCACGGAGCACGAACGACCCAGGGAAGTTGTTCGACCGGATCCAGCCGCGGCAGGGTTGTTATTTATTATCTTTAGAATCAGTTGCAGTTAAAATCCGGCTGATATATAAATATAATATAGGTCGAGGCATATTATTCCCGTCCAAAGATACGATAGATCGTTACATTTTTTCCATTCATTTATATATTTATTTATTTATTTTACACTCACCCGGTACGGATGCTGCGTTTAGATAACGGAACAGAAGAACCAATATGGCGGCCGCCAAGGCCGTAGGACTTCTCCTCATCTTCATCACCGTATTTCAGCTCATTTCTCTTCTCGAAATTGCCTGCAGCGTCTTAATACACCGGAGCTGAAATCTGGTAACACAAAATTTTTAAGGGTGAAATTCAAGGCTCTCTAATATACCTGCAGGTTATAATAATGCCATGGCGTAATTGCAGTTCGTAGGTCATTTTCCAACAGAAAAAAAAAATTGGGCAAAAGCCATTTTTTTCACTCTATACGTGAAAAAAAAAACCAGGCAGAATAGGTATCTCATCCTAGACCGATTCCCAGCTACGTATTATTTCAAACCCACTACTTCAAAGGGATTCCAATCATTCCATCGTACGCTTTATTCCATAATTTAATTACCTACTAGCTACCCGTGTCTGTTATACGGAGAAAACGCACAGAGAGAATGAAAATGGAAATATATCAGTTGAACAAAAAAAAAAATAATAACAATAAAAATCGATCGGGGTCAATTTTTCAATTTTTTCATATAGAAAATCAATCACGAATTTGCTTCCTTTGATAACCGAATAATTGTTACAAGTTGTCGGAAATTTAATTTCCAGGATCTCTTTGAACAAGTTGATTGATTGATAAGATACTTGAGAATCCGCTAACTTTAGTCCAGAATTTTTATTCATTTTTTATTCTAGATTTACTTTAACCGAGTGAGTACCCATACCGGACTCGGAGTGACCAGCAAAACCCTCTGAATCAATTTGCGGCTGGAGAATTTTGCTGGCAATATCTTTGCAGATATGAGATAGATCCGTTAGCTAACGCCAAGTAAACATTTGTTCGAATATATACGCGAGAATCGTCCTGGATGAAGACCATTGCAGCGGACAATCTGTTCGGTTTACTTAGACAGGGTATGTACGTTCGGTTTGAATTAACCTCGCCGCCACTCAAACAGTTTGATTATCACTCTCTGACTTCTACCACTGATTCGTGTACCTTATAATCCTACCCACGTATAACATGTGCCATATATGTACATATATATATATATATATATATATATATGTTATATATATTATATTGATTCGTTATGGGAGTGGAAATATAGCGCGTTGCCTCGCGTTTGAGAAGAAAGAAAAAAAGAAACATATATATCGCATCCCCAATCTTTTATAAAACTGATTCGCACGTCGTAGATCATCCACGTATACGCGCATCCCCCCGACGATCTAAAATCCAGTTTCTTTGATAGTCTATAACCCGGTGAAGTTTTCTATATCGGAAGAGTTGCCGTATATATAATTGAGAAAAAAAAAGGGGGGGATGGATGGAGGAAACTAACGCAAAAGTTTCATGATAAGTAAACAAGAAAGAAAATTTTCTGTGAAAATAGTCGAAATGGTTGAATAGCAGTCAGAGACTTATAGGAAATCGAGTTTTCTGATTTTTTATGCCTTCTTGCTTTTTCAACTTCTGCGTATATAGGTATATATCCATCATCCATATGTAGGTACAGAGATGGTTTGTTAGAGAGCTGACACTCGGGTCTGTCCTCCTTCATTGAATGTAATTTTTTTTTTCTTCTCTTTCTCTCTCTTTTTCTCCTTCTTCTTCTTCTTCTTCTTCTTCTTCTTCTTCTTCTTCTTCTTCTTCTTCTGCGTCTTTTTCTTTTTCTTAACAACGAGGAACACGCGTCTTAACTTTTCTTCGCTTGGCCAGGGGCACAAGTATAGTATAGTAACCGGATCAGTGAAAAGTTGTTGGTAGAAGTGAATCAGCCGGGCGCGCAAAGTCAAACAGAAGATTGTTACCGCGCGCTAGTATCTTTTCGTGATTTGATTTCGTCGCCGTAGCTAGAATTTACGAGAAACAAACGAGAAAAAAAAAAAAGAAAAAAGAAACAGAAACAGAAAATAAACCCCCTTCAAAAAACACACACACACAAATACATCTACCCACCTTCTCTTCGCGGCTAATGAATCTCCATCCCAAAACTTATGCCAGCTTTTCGCAATCCTTTTTCTTTTCTTTTCTTTTCTTCCCTTTCCTTTTTCGCCCTCTTACACTTTCCCATTGCACCCCAAATTTTATACCACTTATCTTCTAACCGTAAAATTAAAAAAATGAAATAAAATAAAATAAAAAACAAAAAAGGAACAACGAAATTTTTTTTTTTTCAAACTTTGAGAAGATTATTTCACTCCCTTGAACCGAAGCTTTTTCTTCGAATTTAATTTTTTTATTTTTCCATTTTTCACGTGTATACGTATATGTGCAGGGTACTTGTTTTACGACTCGGCCGTCTACCGAGCTCAGCACTCGCAGACAATCGGCGTCAGCAAATTTACCTTTTTCGGTTAAATTGTCTTGTCTTGTCTTAGACTACGACGACCGAACCCCATTAATTAAACACCGCCACACACCCGAACCCCCGTACGTATATGAGAACAAGAACAATGCCGAAATACGGGGTTTGAAATTTACTTTGAAAGTCGAGACGAGCGACTGCCTGCAGCTATACATCAACTAATTTATGGCTCTTATAAAAAAAAAAAAAAAAAGGAAAGGAAAGGGAAGGGAAAAAGAGACACACACATCCCACGCATTAACATGACAACCAAAAACCACGAGGTTTAGACCCGTTGCTCGTTACTTGTTAAATAAAAAAATTAGGAAAAAAATTTTTTCCTCAAAAAGAGGTAAGGATATTAATCAAATTTCTGCCTCGATCAATCTCCCCCCTCGTCTTACGTAGCTGCGATTAGTCACTTTAGGGGTGAAATCCGTTCTCAAAAAAAAAAAAAAAAAAAAAAAAACAGGAAAGAAAAAAAATTCTTTTTTTTCACGGTTCGAGTACGCAGGTATCTGTTCGCAGAGTGCGCCGATGTTACACGTCTCGTAATTCATTGTCGCATAACGGCGTCGTCGTGGTGTTCCACACGTTTTTTCAGGGGGGTGGTAACAAAATTTATGGGGGAACCGCACAGAATTTTAGCATGCGTGGTTATCCTGCACATTATTCTGCAGGAATATTATGGCATGGATATCCCGACGTACACCTGATGTTGTTTTTTTTCGGTTTTTTCTGTTTCTGTTTCATTTTCATTTATTTTTGTATTTCAAGTTTTCAGGTAAAAATTCGAGCCAGTGAACCGTGGACCAAGCAACCGCAGGGGATGAAAAAAAAAGGAAAGTATTAAAAAATATACTACAGTTATCGAGTAAAAGAAGCGAATGAGTAGCAAAAGGAGGAGGATGGAGATACGAAAGCTGAGGCTTAAACGTCGTTATGCAAATATTTCGTCGATGGAAATCCGCGGGGTACGTGCCAGGGGATGAGTCGAAAGTGGATGGAGGTAGCAAAATTGTGGACGATTGATTTACCGGAAGGTCCTCTCCCGAAGTCCTTGAAATATTTGGAACAGAGATATATAGCTGAGACAGGAGAGGAGTAGAAGGAAAAGGGGGAAAACCAAAACCAAAAAAAAAAAAAAACGAAGCATATATTTCAACGATTTTTTTTTTCTTCCATTTCGGCCAGGCGCAGGCTTTCAGCCAATTAATTATAAATGTATATACCTACGCAAATTGAAATTTGTAACTCTCGTCGACGCGACACGGAGCAACGAGATAGAACTTTTTTTCATTAGAAAAATTTTTCTACAATTTATCTCAAAAAATAATTCCGCGTATTATGTACAGCATAATTACGTGTATATTGTTTCTGCCTCGTATTTCAGCTGCAGACAGAGAGATGAAATAACGATTAATCCGTTAGTTACTCCCTTCAAAGTGTTATAAAGAGCTGGGAGAGGGGCCACCTCGTTTTCATACGGAAGGGAGGCTGGGGCTTACTGAAATGAAAATTTAATTGCGCTTACGTTAGACTGCTGCAGCGGTAGCTGTAGCTACGCGTTGGTTACCTATCTTACGATTAAACCTTAAGTTATTACGTTGAAACGTCAGGATATCTGGTGAAAACTGAACATTGTATACGCTAGGTACAGTTGCCGGAACGTAAATTGCAAATCTTCGGTGTAATTGCAGCCTTCGATATCTGGCAAGGGAAAAATTGCTTCCTTTCAATTAACCAACGATTACTTTTCCTCGGGTATTTGTATATAATTAACAGAAAAAAATAATTATATCTCTCTCAGATCAAACTCTTTCTCTCGTGATCAGTTCTGCAATGACAGATCGATCGATCGATCGATTTGAATAAAATTTTCAATATTATAACCACTGTGAACCCTGCCCTGTACCCGGGACCCTTCGCCCGAATCCAGAATCGAAACGTATCTTTCTCTCAAAGTTTATTTGCAATAAAATATATTGAATTCATATTAAAATATAAATTTCTTTCCTTCTTTATTCCCTCCCTTCTTTCTTTTTTTTTTTATTTTTTATTCGTTCCTTCTTTCTTTCGTTCGTTCTTTATCTCCCGCCCCTATCATCACCTCCCTTTATAAATCGAATCGCCCGAATATTTAATACCCACTAACTCCGAATTACTGTAGGGGGAAAGAAACCAGATGTGGACAGTGTGATTGCCGGAGGGAAGAATCATAATAAGACGTAAATCAACCACCCCTGCAGTGTCGCAGCTTAAGGAAGTAGCTATATACCTATAAGCCTCTCCGTACACCTTGGATTTTTCAATTGACAAAAAAAAGTAAATAAATAAAATGAAAATTAGACGAAAACGATTTCTCACGGTTTTCTTCTTCTTCTGTTTTAACTCTTGTACTACCCTGTGAGCTATCACATATTATTATAGCTACAGACGTAATCCAATGGAGCGAGAAAAATCTAGCCCATAAGATCTTACACTACCGAGATAAAAATTTTCTAACCGCGTTTGGGAGTAGTAGCTGCGTGTGTAGGTATATAGATGTGTATCTGACATATATATACGTAAGACTTTACGGGTTGGTTTCGGGATGACGAAGGAGCAAAGGGGATTGGAGACAGGGTATAAGGGATTGAGCTGGGCAAGTGGTTCACTTATTTAAATCCGAGATTTATCGAGCTCAAAAGGAACTGGTAGCCCAGAAAACCACGGAACCGACCTATACGTACGTACGTACGGTTTCAAGCGATATGCATCCAGGAGTAACGCCTTTCTCCTATTCCACGGCTGTTTTTAGCAATCCGGGTCCGCATCCGTGTCCGCCCCCCGTCTTCCTCTTCTTCTTCTTCCTCTTCGTCGTCTTCTTCTTCTTCTTCTCTAACCCTGTAGTTCCATTTCCACCGGCACTTTGAGTTGCCACTTGAAATCCACTTTTCTTAGGACAAGACGGTCGTATCTTTCGGATTTACGGCGTATCCTTTTCTCCGGCAAACTTTCAACCCTGTTTCCTTTACTTTTTTCCCTCCCCCTCCCCCTCCCGGCCCCTGTTCTTTTTTTTTCTCTTCGTTTTCGGGATACGACGCCGCGCTCATCCCTCTGACCACGCTCAGCAAACCCTCTCCCTCCCCTCTCAACCCCCGATTTTTGCTTCACCGTAAAACAAAGATATATATGTATGTATACCTATACCTATATTTATATATATGTATACTTGTATCTGTGTATATACCTATACGATCGAACAAAAAAGTTTAGCCAAAAACTTTCGGATCTCCTATACCTATGACCTTCTCGAAAGCTCCACAGATGCCAGAAATTAATATCTTTTCGACCTGCCCGGCTGTAATGCACGTTTCAAACTTACCTCGAGTTCCTATGTATCGTTCACTGTACTATCTAGACCTATATCTATCTATATCTATCGATCGATTCTTTCGTTTTATTCATTTTCATGACAGATTGTGTCGTTTTTTTATTTTATCTTTCGTACTACCGCGATCTCGTTATATTTGTATCGTATATCATTTTTCACAGCCGTTAATCGCGATAACTCTTCCTTTTTGTTTTTCGACAATCAATTCTGACAAAGATGATGATGATGAAAAAGTAAAACAGAACTGAAACAATATTTCGTAAAAAAATTAATGTATGTATAAATACAACTGACATTTTATACCCAGTGTAAATATATATATATTTGTCGCTTATCCGTCACAGCTCTTCAAATCTCTATATATATGTATACACATCACATACCAAATTTTTGCTTCGCTTTCGGTCTATTGATACAGATACTTCTGATGTTTACTCTGGACTTGACTTTCTCGGATTTTGAACCCATCTAAATATTGAGTACAAGAGTATACGTATGTACATAATACATATACGTATGTACATATACATACGTACGTACACGGGACGGAAATTCGCTCTTTGTACTCATATCTGCAGTATTCATAACGTTTATTAACCGTCTCTATTATACGGTGATGAGAGCACAATGATAACGAATATACAAATGTAACAATTTTTGCAATTTTTTTTTTCTCTCTTATTGGCCCGGCTAAAAATTTTGTAAAATATTTACGGGGGACGTATAGATATGTGTATATGAAAAAATGTAGAAATTCGAAAGCAAAATTAAATCTTATGGGAAAAGAAAAAATAAAAACCCTGATCGATACTTTTCGACTAAATTTCTTTTACGGTCAATTGGCACGATTGTTGAATTTTTACTGCTCGTTCGTATCATTAGATATCCGTAGGTCAGAGTTTGTTCTTCATTTAGAATTTATATGTATACGTGTACAGCCAGTAGGAAACGCCCTCGCGGAGTTGATGACCTACGTTTCCTTTTGTGAATAATATGAATACTAAATTAACGTCTAGTACACGCAGCTGACGCCACCCAGAGGGTAGGAAAACATTACTACAGTCTTGTCTTACTTATTCTTCTTCATAGTACGTATTATGGGTATGTGGCTACCTGTGTATATACCCATCTAGCAGAAGATTCGTACCTATACTTATAAAATATGTAGGTTTTTTTTTTTATATACACATATATATATATTTATACGTGACGTGTCCATTACTCGTTTCTCTTACGACCATCAAGGATGAAGCTGTCTCATTCATATACAGGCTTTATCCGCGCTGTACATGTGCAATGGATATATAAGTATAGACCTGGAGGCTACCTATAATACCGTATACCGTATATAGATATAGATACATTCACGTCATTCAAATCCACGTAAAAATATAGTAAGTACGTTTGCAGCCGTGAAAAGCCTTTGAAAAATTTTTATCATGGATATTCTGCACCCCCGCTGCTTACCATCCCTTATACAAACGCGTCGAGGGATTAACCAATGTATATACATATATCTATATATGTATACATATTACATATATTTTTTTACTATTCGTTATTAGGGGAGAGGTGTCCGTTGAGAGAAGTTCTTTTTTTTTTTTTGTATGTTCAGTGACAGATTTTTTTTCTTTCTCTTTGGTATATAAATGATCGTGCGGTCGCCTTATTCTTTTAATTGGAACGCGAATTAATTAAGATAACGTCAATCGTCGGTAAAAAGAGAGAGAGAGAGAGAGAAAATGGATGAAGGATAAAAGATAAGAATTAAGAATAAACGGAACGAAGAATTTTCCTTCCCTTTTTTTCTTCTCTCTCTTGTTTTTAACTAAGGAGTTTCTTGGGGATGAAAAAATCAACGTTTTATGACACAATTATACATTATATATGTATATATCTTCGCCTTGGTATATAATTATTCGCTCGATATTGAAAACTAATTATACTGTAGGTATACTGGGCGAAATTATATTTTAAAATCGTTATGTATGTATATATGTAGAAAAATTTTGAAAAAATAAACTCTAACGACATATTGTAGTATGTATAATATGTGTATATTGTATATTCTCGCTCTCTCTCGCGATAGACGTGTGCAGTGTAATGTATTGAAAACCGATAATTAACCGAACGGTATGGCTAATAAAAAATATATTTTATTGTGGTAGAATTATACACGGTGAACTGAATTCCCTAGACAATTTTGTTAATCGGCGTATATACAGCTACGACGTTTAAATTTGAAATTATTATTATTTTTCTTTTTTTTTTCTCCTTTTATTCGCCATTGTATGTACAATACCTCGCCATACACCGCTCGTTGTTAAATATAAAACGAAACGTAGCATATACCCCATGACGGGGGATGGGTCGCGGGGGTTGTAACGATTTCTACCACCGCGCTGCTGCACCTCCGGGCATTTCGCCTAAGGGATGGTATCAAAATTCACTCATATATAAACAATTTTTTTTTTCACCGCCGAGTGAGCCTACTGCATATGTATACAGATATTCTATGTACGTGTTCAGCTGGGGGTCTTGTATCAAAAAAATTTCCAAAAAATTTCCAAAAAATGAAGAAAAAATGAAGAAAAAATAACAAGAAAAAATGGAAGATAAAAAAAAAGAAAAACACCCGTACCCGTGTCCCCCGTTCCCTACATTAGGAAAACATCGATGTATAAAATGTTTGTTTGAATTCAATTAAGTATACGTGTATGCTATTTTTGGTTTCGATTTTTTTTTTTCATCATCATATTTGTACAAAGGCTGATTAAAATCCGTGTACAAACGTCGGAGGACGTGGACCGATACATACGACTTAATTATATTCTTGAAGGTATAACAGAAGTGGCAAAATCAGTAACTGCAACACGTCAGTGCAGCAGCGCGTAGATATATATATATAATATAGGTATGCGTATATATATAGCTGAACACCCCAAATTTGTAGTCAATTATAAATGACGGGAGTAATCCGGGTACCTAACCCAGGAGAGTAGGTATATATACGTACCTACGTACATACGTACGTACGAATAGTACTCGGTACACACAACCAAGTACACATATACGTGGAGGAACAACGCATGCATGCGAGGCGGGCAATAATCAGTACCCAACTAAATGGCGATCGAAGTTAGTTTATCGAGGTAACAACAAGCCGAACGACAAACAACTACGGAGTTTAAACAACATGCGGTTACAAATAGAAAATGTTTTACGCAATTGTACTACAATCGAGTACAGAATTATAGGTATATGTACGTACATATATACCTATGTGCGTAAGTATATGTATACTCGTACAACTCCCAAGTGCAGTTTGCTGCAAGTCAATCAATCACCGATCAGCTTGCAGTGCAAACAATTCTTTTTTTTTTTTTTTTCTTCTTTTTATTTGCATTCGATTTTGAAGTAATTGCGTGTACCTATGTATACATACCTGTACAGGTAAGCATTTTATTTTTATTACACCTGCAGAGAAGTTGAACTCACTCGGTTAATCGAGTGTACCACGAGTATACGCATATACATGTAAATACCTATATAATATAAAGTGGATATTTTTAGTTTTTTGATTCAATTTTTTTTTCTTCAACCGGTATAATTGCGATACCGAGATAACGAAGAGAGTAAAATGAAAAGAAAAAAAAAAAAAAAATTGAAGATAAAACGGAAATAAAATTGAAAAAAAAGGGAAAAAAACGGTACGCTGTTTGATATGAGATAAACCGATTAATCTTTTCGACGATCGTTCGAATTTCACAGTTTCCCATTTTTTTTTTCCTTTATACGTATATATGTATAGGCACGGGTCGGGTTAGGTGCACATACAATATACTGCTGCCAGATCTCTTTATAGTCTATTGCTTCGAGTAATTCGACTCTCAAAGGAAATAATAATGATTACATGGTATAACCCTGCCCCAGGGCCGCTTTGAGCTACTCGAAACTTCCGTATGGCTTTGCCTGTATACATATATACGGTCGACGTTTTGTAAAACGTATATTGAAAACGCCCTGCCAATATACGCATATATATATATACCTATATACGTATTTATTCACGTGTGGGTGGGTGATAGGGTGTATAACAGGTCTATATACCTATGTATATGTATAGAACCATTTTACTACCGAATTACGAACCTATTTACGTTAGGTAAATTCTTTTTCTAATTTCAATCTAGATAAGATACCCCCCTTTCACAGTTTAATACACCCGCGCTAATAGGGTTTTACTACGTTTTCTATCGCGTGTCGTATCTCTCACATTTGAGTAGAAAATAATTGACAAGACGTATCTACGGGTATGTAATATATACCTACTATAGGTATACCAGTTCGCGTTTTTCCGCTAATTGAAAAACTTGACAAAGAAATAAAGAAAGAAGTAAAAAAAAAAGGGTAACGAAATGAGATAAATAAGTATAAAGGGCTGATTAATTATCTGCGAACAAATTGCCAGCTGATAAATATAATTGGTATATAAGCATATTCATGATTATAGGTAACCGATTTCTATCACTTTTTTTTTCTTCGTTCTTTAATTTTACTTCAGAAATAGTAGATAATATGTATATACGTATATGTATAGGTATATAATATCGCTAGACGAAAGTAATAGGTGCGGGAGGATCGGGAAATAAAACTAATAAACTGCTCGACCTTTGCCTAGTGGATAGATGTGTATATACCTTATATCGTATAGGTATGTATAGTATATACGATCGCGATGGAATAACGTAGACCATGGCAGACAGATTTTATAACCGCTCGTAAAACAATATATTTTTCTTGTTAGTTATATACATACGTATAGGTATATACATACATGTATGTTATATATAGTGTACAAACCTATACCTGTACTTATATAGACCGCGGATCGCGGATCGGATTCCGATCAATAAAAATAAAATGAATTTATCACCGCCTAGCGAACGCTATTTCAATAAATGACTGACCGAAAAATACCTATCTAAAAACTACATGTACATACCTATAGGTATAATATATAGGTAGTTATAAATTTTTGTTACTTTTCTTTTTTTTTTTTTTTGAATAGTAAAAAGTTGACAATATTTTTTTCATTCACTTCATACATTCTCCGGTCTGTATATTTCTTCTGCCAAATATCCGGAGACCTGCCAAAAAAAAATATTGAAAAAATGGAAAAACCAAAAAAAAAAAAAAAAAAAAACTGCCAAGTTCAGCCAAACCCCGGGGATTTCTGGTTGAAAAAATCAAACAGTGAAATGAAGAAAGACTGCACACGCACGCTCGCACGCACACGATTTAATAAATATTATTAACTTGTATAGCTTTGAGTTCGAAATTTTTCATTTCGTCGAGTTATTTGATCGAGGCGGAACGTTAGGTGCAGATTCGTCTGTCTGGGTGTAAATTGCTTTTTTTTTTTTTTTATATGAATGCGAGAATGGATTAACGTGGACGTATAAGGTCGGGAATTTTTTGGGGAATCGATTGCTGCAGGTTGGATATCATTTTGGAAAATGACACGCAGCCTAAACGCCTTCTATGGCGTCAGTAAGTGGGCTGGGAGAATAACAGCGTCGTACCTACAGCTACCTTCCTACCTTTCTACCTCATATACAAGCTAGTATACTCTCTCCCGGCATATACCCCTAGCGTAACAACATGAGGCTAACGACCAGGAAAATCCGGGGCTCTTTCCCCTAATTTCCGGAGGGGTAAGTCACCCGGTGGAAAAAGTGCTGCTACTCTTGTATATACATATACGTGTGTTAACCCATATCTTGAAAGAGGTCGTAAACTATAGAAAGATTCCGCTTAAACTCGAAGAAGCTTCCCTCTACCCATGGCCGTACCCCGCATACACTCCCCATACACCCCGTACTGCCACCCTCCCCCCCAATCCTCGGCAGAAGCCTTTTATTAAAACTTTTCACCGGAATTCTGGCGATCGTGTTTTTTCACTGGAAAACTGGGCTACACACACGTACGCGTATCTATCTATGTATACGTGCTATGTATATAGTTATATATACTGTAGTGTGTGGGTGGGCTGAGTCTGGTAAGAGGAAAGAAAGAAAAAAAAACGAAAAAAAAAAAAAAAAAAAAACGAAGGAAGAAGAAGAAGAAAAAGAAGAACCTATCGGTAAGTAGCTACGCCCTCGTCATCTTAGGTCAGCGGAATTTTTTTCAGATAAAAATAAACCCACCCTTCAACAAGACTGTACAGGGTGATCGCTCGGGAACTATTTAACGAAAGATAAGAAGAAGTTTAAAGGGGATGAGGCGAACTATGCGGTATTATTTTCCATCTACTTTCTGTCTCATTTTTTATTTTTTTTTTTTTTTGTTTTTTTGAAGGCATCGATAAGCGGGGATACAAAATATTATACGTACAGAGTACATGGGGAGATATTTTAATTAGCTTCATCTCGATTTGAGTAGGTACCAAAAGGATCCGAGGATTTCGACTATTTGAATAGGTACAAAGAGGAGATTTATTTCCGAGATCCAAGTAGCTGCCCGGCGAATTCTGAATGAAATAAAAATATTAAGACTGATTTTACAGGCAACGGAAATACGATCGTTCTCAAATTTCCGGGGCTCTGCAGTATTATAAGTATATAACCCTCTGGCCCACCTATATATATCTACTTTCGCGAGAACTTGCCTTTCCTCGAAGCATACATTATTTTCAGTTTCCAAAGAAAAGCAAGATAATATTTTAGCGGAGTGTTTTTTTTTTTTGTTTTTTTAATTTTTTATCTCTCTCTCTCTCTTCCGTACTCAGTTTTTTTCATCCCTTCGGTCAATTTTCAGAATATAATATAGAACAGCAAAAAAAAAAAAAAAATCTTATGGTATGGAATAGGAAATACAGTTTTCCCTTGTTTCGTTTAAGAAGACTTTGCACAGCGTGCTTCTCATATTTTCGCGCCTCCATATTTTCGTCGGTGTTTAGTTCTAAAATAAACACCATTTATATAATAGGCATGTATATATATACGCCCGTTTCGTGACAGTAGTCGTTTTATTTTTCACTTACATGTACGGGGTTGGCTGGTACCAATAACGCGAAAGAGTAGCTCTCCTAAACCATTTTTCTTTTCATACTTGACAAACTTTCATTTTTCAACTGTTTCAAGTATATACGGCCATATATACATACCTATATATACTATATATATATATATGAGTATATAGAACGAGGCGACGACGTTTGCTAGATTGCATCGGGCTTATATACAGACAATTCCTCTTCGAGGTACCCTGCCACGTTCCCCATATTGACAGGAAATTGCTTCATAAAAAGATGTAAGTCAAACATCCTCATGAGTTAGCTCATACAGATATAATAAGTTTTCAAAAATATATATTGACTTCTATATATTTAAAAACCTAACTGCCTGCCTCATAAAATTCCCATCGAAGATTACAGATTCTTTTTCGAAAGATAAAAATGGCTATAATAGTGCATGAAATTCTATTTTCACATATATAAATCCACTAGCTGCAGCTACTTCATACATAGGATATAAAATCTCAGTATAACTTCATGGATATATCCGGAAGTTATAGATGTACATATACTCCGGAGATTTGGTATGTGTATATAGGATATATGTCTCTATCTCTAAACCGTGGGTCCCGTAAACCCCCCCACAGTCGAGGCGTTTTCTTATAGTATAAATGTGCAACTGATCCATTGTGTATATCCCAATCGTATTTCGATCAGCGTTTTTGTGAATACCCTCGAAATCCCGAGATTCTCAATAGCTCAGCCGCCAAGAGAGCTGCTGCAGGTCGCGGCGGAGGAGCACTAGAGGGAAGAAAAGGCAAAAAAAAAGAAAAGAAAAGTAAAGGAAAGAAGAAAAGAACAAAAAAAAAGAGAAGAGAAGAAAAAAAATCCAACAAAGAGGGAAAGAGAGGCGGAAAATGGAGCACGAGAGATTGACAGCGACCTTGGCGTGTTCACAAGGGCGTTCACCCTCAACCCCATGAAATCGAGGCGCCATATTGGAGCTAACGAAAAATTGCCCTTCTCAAGCTTTTTCTCTGTTTTTCTCGGCTGAGTGACTGCCCTCGTCGATTGGTTAAAATCACGAAGCTGATAGACGATAGGGGAGCCGGCTAAACGATCGAGTTACTAGATACGTGCGTATAGCTATACCACACATATCTATACACTTTATGAAGTCGAAAGAATTTTTTTTATTTTTTTTTTGTTTTTATTAGCCAAAACTTTGGCTTGTGTAAATAAATGTTCAGATTTTAGCCACTTCGAAGCTTTGGGAAGGGATCATTTTGTCGATATCTCAAGTCTCCGCGCCGTCCCCTCCGAGACTCTATCTCGCGCTGATCCCACCCGCCGCTTGACAATCGGCTTTTTCTTACTTCCGGTCTTTACCCAGCTTCCGATTCAACCGGCTATAGCTGCGGTCAATACCAGACGGTCTTTGGCACGCTCTATTCTCTGACTTTTTTTTCATCTAGGTAATATAGTTCAATCACTATATTCTATAAACGATTCTATTCTATCTGCTCCGGGGTTTTGTTCCTTGACGTGGGGGAAAAAAAAAAAAATAAGAAAACTGAGCCAAATTCCTATCAGCGATAAAATCGCTAGGGGTTAACCGTTTTTAAATCACACTCAGTTATAGTTCTCGTTATAACGTAAAGCCGAGCGACGATTGGTCCGAACTTGAATTCGTTCTAATTCGAAAACTATGCGAAACCCTCGTTTTTTCCCCCCCCAGAATTTCTAGGGACAAAGAAATTCGCTTTTTCGGTTGAATTTTGTTTTCTTTTTTTCGTTTTTCGGTCGCGACGAAGACACCGGCAGATGTCACGCCGCGGATTAATTAAACTTCAACTCGAGAAATCGGCGGCAAGCACAAGTTCCACTTCTGGGTCTCATTTCTGTAGGAAAAAAAAGTTCCAGAGGTACGAAGAAGAGGTGGAACGGCGAAGATTGAGGCGGAGAACAAGATACCGAATATACCTACCTACCGCCTGCAAAAGATGGGTTTTTAAGTAACGAGCCACGGATATCATTAACGATAATTACGCGACTTTAAAACAAAATTTAAGTTCTGTAATTACGCGATAGTTACGACCTATAGCCATAGCCTCGGCATTCCGGCGGTACCTACCGTAGTAGGTATACGTATGTAGGTACACGGCAACTAGGCGGACTGGTTTAAGTGCGATACACTTATCGCGAGCGTAAGTTATTACTTCCCAAGCATTCTTCAGGCTCTTGAATTATTAACTAACTCGGTAAAATATATATACTCATTGTCAGAGGAAAAAGCCTAGGGTGGGTATACGTAAATATCTTCTCGAGGGTTAATTGGCCCGAATTATTTTTATAGTCGTAAAAAAAATTGTACGGATAATTAAAAAGCTCTAGCCGATAAAACAGCCGCGATTCCATTCGTAGCTGAGAAGAAATAAAAATAAAAAACCACGTCTTCTATTCTCGGACCTAAACCAGCGGAAATGAATAGCAGGATCCAAAAAAAAGGAAATAGTTGAAAAAGGGGGGAGAAAATGAAAGGCGAGAGACTCGAAAGTGGAGGATAAGAGGAACGCGAGCTGGCTGCGGCAACGGATGGCGAAGAGGAGAACCAGCAGCACCCTGGGGCAGGGAAGTGGAGGCGGACTGGTACAGATTAGAGATATTTATGGTCCAGTAAATCAGATACTGTCTCCTCTTCCACATGGCCCTAGTGTCACATTGATTAATCAGAATAAGCTTTTCGGATCAAACGGCGAGGCGCGCGCCCACCGTGAATGCGATATTTTATTTCGTCCCATATAAGACCCCGGACGCTTTTCCACAATCAAAGTGAAAAGGTTTGATACCCGTACAAACACGATCAAATTCTAAACCCCGATAAATATTTGCCGACTTTCATCCCACGCTGTAAGTATACGTATAGAACACCTCGTGAAGATTCACAAGACGCTTGTACCTGACGGTAGTTGCAGCTTATACTTACCTACAATTCGCGAAGCCCCGGGCTTTGTAATTGCCCCGTAATTCAATCCGGAGTCAATTTATAATCACCTGGAGTGAGCGAGACGGTGGAAATATTGCCGCGAGATAAACGATCGAGATCATACTGCATTCGTCAGGCTACCCACCGAATCTATAAAGTGCCTTAAGTTTGTTGTCAGAAACGTTAATTGATAATTTGACATCCCTCGGCATACCCGACTGCCTAAGGCACTCGATGTGTACATTCGTGTTAGGGGTGGAATGAAAATAAAAGGTTCTTTAAAATAAATCCCGTTTGTGAATCGTGTTTACGTTATACCTACGACCCTCCGAAAAAAAAAGAAAGAAAAAACTGTCAAAAAGGCTGGTTTACAGCGGCCTTCTCCCCTCTTTTCGTACGCGAATCCTGCAGACGCTCGTGAAACTGGGATTTCCGGGATCCCTCCCTAAGAAATGCAGCGGAGGATGAATTGTTGAGAAAATTTTTACGCTATCGCGTCCGTGGATCGTTGATCGATGCCAGTTTTCGACGAATCGATGATGTCCATGAATCTTAAACGGGGGGGAAAAAAAATATCGCCTTCTTCGCTTATGCCTCTGGGATAATAAATTTGAATGTTTCCGGTAAGAAGCGGGTTGATATTTGAGTGGCGCACTAGCCCGGTAAAATGGGTAGATAATCGTATCTCTTCGGGTGTAAAACGAACGACTTTCCAGTTTGAGTATACCTACCTACAGGTATATGTACGGAGGGTATGTACGAGTACATAGGGTACCAGGGTGAGACTAGAGCGTCGATAAAGAACCTCGGACAAACAAACCACCCCTAAACCCTGGACCGAGCCAGCAGCTCTTGGCCCTTTGACCAGGTAGACGCGGAGATCCTTCTTGGGTTACATAATTGCGGACTATGGTAGCGCAACCAGAACTGGTGCTATAAACTTTACGAGGATCGGTTACTCGGCCATCCGACCTGCACCTACCTCGAGCCCCTCGCCTTATGCTGACGTGATTTCCTCAAACGTTTCTCGAGCCAAAGTCTAGTGACCGCAAAAAGCCCTGATACCTTGATACCCTTAAATTTTACCTCTTTCCTCCCTCTATACCTCTCTCTGCAGGCTCTCTCTTACTTCTCTTCCGGTTCCGCTTTATACCTTGCTCCATTAGCCCCGTTCCTATATAACCGAGATTAGCGAGGTGCCCGCTAATTCTCTCAGAACCCGACAAACGACGGACGTCGGAATCTTATCGGTTAATCGACGATCTTTTTCGTTTTTTTTTTTTCTTTTCATTTTATTCTCAACCGGAAAAGCAAACCCAGCACTTTTCTCGGTGATAAAGATGTAGGAGAGAAACGTTTCGATGAATTTTCTATACCCAGCTACTATACATGTCCCATGTCTTGTAAATTTTTTTTTCTTTTTCTTCTCGGCTCATTCGCGTCACACGGATCTAAAATCTTGCCTGTTCTTGCGAATACAAACTGAAAGCTAAAGCTAATTTCACATTTCCGTATATATATCCTGTACAAACGAAACTGTGTACATACACCTGCCGAAAAGGGGATATGAAACCGTTTGTTTGAAATTCCAGTTTCCCGGAATTGACTGGACGGAAAAATAGATGAAAAAAAAGGAAGAAAAAAAAAAAAAATACTTTAAACTCGTATATTTGTGTGAAGTTACAACCCGCACACATTCCTCCGTCTATAGACACAGGCTACGGTGTACATCTCTGTCTGTGTATCTACAGTTTGTTCAGGAATAACATGGAAAATGGTTAGGAGTGTAGGACGTATACCTTATACCTACTCTCGTACGAAATAATAAAAATAAAAGACGAAGTCGAAGTTTTCCGAAGCTATCGCCAAAAAAAAAGAAAAAAAGAAAAGTTTTCACTCGTTCCGTTCTCTACCCTCTTCCTAAAGGAACAAAAAAAAACTCCTGGATTGACTTTGAGCTGAAATTTCCACGGCGTTAAACACTTTCCAAAAATCTGCCTATACAATCGTATGTGTATATATGTATGTATAGGTATATACTATATGATAAAAATTAATTCGTCTACCGAACTCGCCCCTGGAACGCAGGTTTACCTACTATAAGAAAGAATAAAAAAAAAAAATAGAAAAAAAATAGAAAAAAAAAAACGCAGAACGAAACCGACGTACACGATTGAACGAACAAATGAGGCAGAGCGAGTTATGGCGGACGCCCGAGGGTCGGCGGGAGTGCGATAACGAAAAGCGAAAACGAAAGATACAAGGCATGGAGGAGGAATGGGATAAATAAATCGCCATCGTATTTGTCCGTTATTTCGCAAGAAAAAAATAACGCGGAAAATTTCACGGTTTTTTTCACGCTACTTTTCATCATCTCACGAATCTATGTATATGTATGTATGTATCTAGTTACCGGAATTACTTGAATTTGTATAAGTTTCTCAAATTCATAAAAAATATTCCGTGATTGAGGTACTTACTAAATTCTATATACTTTTTTGATCTGGAAAAAATATGATGGCTTCTATATGAGAGAAAAAAAAATCGCTCACTCGATCCCAACCCTTCGGGACTCAAAATACCGAGACTGCGGTGGCCCTTTCAGTTTGGAAATTTGCAAATATCTTCTTTTTGCGTCACAGAAGATGATGAAAGGCAGGACCAAAAAAAAAAAAAACATATATGTATGCAAATTTTGCTTTTTTTTTACCATTTTCGTGACGTTTTTTTGTCATTCGTGCCTCGCAACCGAACCCTGAACTATCACCACTATTTTATTATCACCACCCCGTCGGGGTACCGTACCCTATCCTAACCCACCCCTGCACCCTCAACGGTATGGAAATCATTTCCGTTATTAGCAATTAGTTGTAACAAGCTGGCGCACCGCTCATACATATCACATGATATGCATATACCCTGGGTTTATGGTAAGGGTGATTTCACACCGACGCAAGTACCTACGCAACGCGTCGCACATTCGAATCCAAAATCTGTATATTAAATCGAGATAAGCTGTTCGGGGTTTGGCCGAGCTATTCAAAAATGCTTAAGGACGCTACCGACCCTCGTCGTATATATCTTCAACGAGATACAATTCGCGGTGTGACGATAAGAAAATGAAAAAAGGAAAAAAAATTTCCTTACGTGGATTCTGTCGCTTTTGAAAATAACTCCGCTGAATCATTTTTCGAAGATTTTTGCGATGGAAATTTACCGTTTCTTAATTTTTTTTTTTCTTATTTTTTCTTTCCAATCGAGTTAAGCGAGTGTATATCATAAACTTATTACTTATTTTTCGGATATATAGGTTAACCTATTGGGGATGTAAGAAATTTGTAAATTCAATTTTCTAGATGTTGTATACGATCCGCCAGAAGCGACTACGTCGCGTCGACGTAGTGAATAAAGAATAAAGGATACAGACTCTATACCTATATATCATCGCGAAGAAAATTTCTTCGAAAAACTTTCTTAACCCGAAATTTTTTTACGAATTTTTACAGAAAAATCTTCTTCGATGTACATATATACATATATTTTTTTTTTCTTCGTCTCGACGCGATTTCAGGATTTGACAAAAAAAAAAAAAGGGGGCTGGGAGGGATAGGAGAAAATGAGCGAAACGTATATACATACATATATACGTACAATAAATAAATCCAGAAATATACCCCGATTTACAAAAACAGATAAACAGATATAAATTGGATTTGGACTTTTGCTTTCATCTTAATCTTTATTTTTCCTCGGGGATTTTATTTTCATCCCCGAAGTTTCGGGACGTTGTAATCCCGTTTGAATTATAGCAGGCTGTTTATTATTTAGCAGTGATTCAGACAGTCCTGCAGTGATTAATCGTAGGCATCACTGTTTGGTCCAATTTTGGTGGTAAATTTACGGGAAAACTAGGGAAAATGCACCGTTATCCTTTTGTTAACGCTGTGTTATTTAGCGATAAATTATTGTCGGTTTGCTCTACTGCAAAAAACCAAAAAAAAAAAAAATAATAATAATAATAAATTTATCACTGTACGTCCTGCAGCGAGTATTTATTTTTATTCATCTGTTTTTGAAACGCTGGTAAAAACCTGAACTGAAAAATACGATTTTATATATAAATTGGAATAAAACAAAAAATTCAGAAAATAAATTACCGTTGTATTATAAATTTTTCTTTTTTTCTTTGCTTTAACTTTGAAAACTCTATATTCTCATGTGGGAAATTTTTTTCCTCTTTTATTTTTTGTTCTATGAACTTGATATTAATTTTTATTTACTTCTAACTTCCTGCCCAGGGAATGAATATATTAACTTTTTTGTAAGTAGAGGGGTCCGCGGGATGAAAACTAATTCTTGCCTTTACAGCACACTTTGGCCAAGGCAAGTTTTATGCGACTACTAATATACGAATACAACAACCTTCTCTTTCTTCTTCTTTTTTTCTTCTTCCTGCAGATTGAAGATATTATATACAGACGCCGTATGAATTAACGATAAAAAATATCAGCTCGTTTCCCTTATTTCCCCGAATGAAAAAAAAAAAAATAGAAAAAATAGAAAATAGAAGTAAAAATAAAATAATAATAAGAAATCACTGCACTTACTTTAAACAATGTGATATGCATCATCAACACTGTCGTACAGTAAAACTTCCGCGCCATAAAACCCCGGTCTGAAGAGATAGGTGTATAATTAGCATGACAAAGAAGAAAGTTTGTGGCTCAGACGGTAAGATGTAAATTTGGTGCCCAACTCGGTTCGTACCTTATATACCTACGCTTTGTCTTGAAAAATTTTAGCTTATTTTAGCTTAATTTATTTTATTTTTAACAATTTTATTTTTTTTCCTTTTTCTTAATCAAGAAAACTTAATCAATTTTATTACACTGATTCGACAGGATTAGCCTACCTACCTATACTCTCTTCGACAAATTTTCGTGGTTACCACTTATTGTTCTCTGTAACGGTATCTCGAAACTTCCCGCAAACATAGCTAACACACAATTATGTATCAACCCATGATGCGAAATACACCCTTACGTCGAACGATCAATGCGATAGGGGAAGGAAACACGGAGGTATAATTTTCACTCTCAAGACATTAGACGACAAATGTGTGTATCGTATACCTATACCTGTGAGAAATTTTTCATGTATCAAAAAACTGGGGGGAAAAAGAAAAATAAAAAATAGAAAGCAAAAAGAAAAAAAAAAACGAAAAATTGAAGACGAGGGAGGATTTGATCCTCGTGTTCAAATGGCATATAAAGATCTTATCTTAGGGGCGTGATTACCACACAATGGTGGGTAGCTTTTTTCCGCTCTAGAACTATGAATCGTCGTTTCTTGGATTACTGTACGATTTGGTAATTTTTTTTTTTTTTTTTTCCTCGTCTCTTATGGTTGTTCACCTGAAACGAAGTAGGAGATAAGCTTCGGCTGAACAGTGCGAGGGTGAAGAAGGAGGAGGAGTAGAGCTGAGAAAAGTATGACTGTATGTTTTCGGTTGACTTATAGAAATTTAGATCGTTAGGAAATGGTGAACTTTTGGCAAACTGTGTAACGTTGACGATTTAGATGGTAGAGGAGCTCGCTCTCGTAATTTGTATAAAAATAGAAAATGAAAAAAGAAGTATAAGAGGGTGAGTGAGGAGAGAAGAGGTAGAACAAGAATAATAAGAAGAAGAAGAAGAAGAAGAAGAAGAAGAATGAAAAAAGGAAAAGGAAATGGGAGGCTAGCGAAGTAAAGTAAGTGATAGTGGCGGTGGTGGTGTGGCAGTAATGCAGCAGCCAGCCCAAGAAATAAATTCAAAACTCCGGCGTGCCCGGAATTCAGAATTCAGTGGAAATAAAGGAACATTGCCGCGGCCGTAACAAACTTGCACCCAGTTTTATCGCGAAATTTTTAAATCGCTAAAAGCAGCCCATACCCAACTTTTACATTATCTCTTCGCGCTCCGCGAGAGCCGCTATCCCTTCCCACATTTTTTACCCTGGAACGTACACTGCGGTATAATACGTATGGAAACCGATCTAATTTTCTTTTTCTTATTTTATTTATTTCTTTTTTTTTCTTTCAGAATGCCCAGAATATAGTTTAACCAGTCTCGCATACAGCGTCATCGATCCTCTTCAATCTCTGCGCACAAACTTTTTTTTTCAAAGACTTCAAGCGAGTTGTTTTCCCTTAAGAGAATTGCGGTATTTGTCAAGTTTATATATAATATAGTTGTGCTTGTATCTTATAACGGCAGAGTTACCAGTTAATAAAGTTTTCATCTTCAAATCCTTGAGACTCCTAGCGTACCATATACCTACCCGCCAAAGTTTCCACGTCGCTACATGAGACCAGATCAAAGCCGGTGGCTAACCGAGTCAGTATTTGTGTGCTTGTAGTCTTCAAAGCTTCGGTATATTCGAGTATGTCTACCTATACAGGCACAAGTCTGTTAATGACTTTACCCCATAGCTAACGATTTTCTACACCGACTTTAAATGCCGCGAATGAATTCAAATCGAGATATAGTATTTATCCCTGCCATACCGCGGATCTGCACATCGCGAAATCGAATTACGGTATCAGCTCGATGATTATAATTTATGATCATTTTCAATTTCTTTCCCAAAAATTGATATAATCGAGGGTAGGTGGATGCAAATTTTCTGATTGATCGTTCGGTCGTGATGAACGGAATTTATTCACTCGTTCAAATACATGCATTTCGCCAAACATCAGCTTCACCGTGTCTATTGACTTGAATAAATTATTTCTATGGTATAGATGGGTAGGTATATATGTATATGTACGAACATACGTACCACGGGCTTGTATTATCACGGGCAATAGCCGTTAATTTACTTACTCAATTTTCAATCTCGTCCTACTTTCCATAGGATGGTTATATCCTACTTACTCATACATATACGATGGAAGTTACGCGGTTTAAAGGGTTGCAAAATTTTAATTACCGTTCGATATAATTATCAATCGATATATTATATACAAATTCCGGGCGAGAAACGAATGAAAAAAAATAAATAAAAACTGAACTGCACCTCGATGAAAGGAAACAGAAATTCAAATCTACGAAATGGGAGGGCAAACTTTCGCATGGATTTATAATTTTCCGTTATTCGCCACTCCTATAATCAGGGCAGACCCGTTAATTAGATGGAGATTTGTTTGAAAAATAACAAAATGTGTATATCCAACACGTATCAGTCGTAGGAAATGAGTAAAAAAAATAATATTACATCGGGACGTTGATTAATTAATATCTGTAATTAAAAAAGTTGCTGCAGTGCGGCAGAGAAAAAAATCACAAGACTCGATCGGTTCACTTTTTTTTTCTTCAACTCCTATTCAAATCGCTCGAATCGGTCTGATTATTCCCACTGTTTACCTGACATAAACGAATCTTCTCAAAACTCTTTGTGGAACGGTGACAAAATGAAAGATCTTTACTATGGGAGAAGGGACGTGTTGTCATGTTTAAACTCTGAAATCTTGACGTCAAGCCTTAAATCCTGACTCTCAACTTTCATCCGCTAAGGAAACTTGCCAACGGTGTACGTGCACCGAATGAAAACGAAGAAGAAGAAGAAGAAGAAGAATAAGAAGAAGAAGAAGAGGTAGGTATACACATATATATAAATGCAGGTATATATCTATCCCCCGGCAATACTTGACGGAGATGAAATTTCGAGTGTAGGATTACGTCGGGATTAATCACGCGGAAGTTATTGTGATAAATTTTCATCCATTTTTCAGTACAACTCAATGGTTTGACAAAGGGGTAGAAATACGTGATTCGAGAGTGTCTCCGGGATCGGTATATATTCGCTGAGTCATTTTTTCCGACCTAACCGGTCCAAAGTTTGACCAAACTCTAAATGTGTTGAGATTTAGGCAGAATCCCGTGGTCCCCTTACTTACTTCCGTATATATATAGGTATGTGAATACACACCTAGATCGCGGTTATACGTCAGTCCATTAAACATTTACTGCAGCGGACTATAAACCATGATATAATCTCGCAATGCGGTACAGAACCACTGCCAGGTTAAACGAGAATTGCACGTACTACACACCCCGGGATGCACAGGGGATTATGAAACCCGTACGGATCAAAAGTCCTCGACCAAGTCCGCCCATAATTTAACGCCGTAGTATTTAGTCCAGCGAGAATCATACTCGTAGAATAACGGGACACGATGGCGTGGGAAGATTGATCGTTACCATAAAAAAAATGACGCTGAGAAAGTTATTTGCGAATTGATAAAAACCGCGATGTAAGTGCAGCGTTGCGATGACGTGAAATCGGGTCGCGAAACCTCCGTAAGAATAATCTGAAGGCTTGTTCGAGAACGAGAAACAATGCGAAGTCAATATAAGGGAAAAGAGTTCCCGCGTAGAATCGGAATTCCCTTGGGTGAGCTTCACAACTCTAGTCTGCACGAGCCAACGCGGGCCAATAGGTCAACGACAATGATAGTATACCAGAATTTCCTGCAGTATTCACGGGCCAAGAAACATCCCCCATTATTCTGTAGCGATTTTTATTTCAAAATGATAAAGAGAAAGAAAAAAATTCGGGGGAAATGGGGGGTTTTTATTATATTTGAATATGAATAAACAACTTGCATCGCACGAGGGATATAGCAGTGTGGTCTGTTTTTTTTTCTTTACCAAAAAATAAACATTTCAATCGTATAGGTATACGTATATGGTATATAGGTATATGTATATAGAACAGCGAACTTTTAGCTATATACTGTAACTTCAACCCTCCGTGATTGTAAGTCTTGTAAATAAGTGTCCGTGTTGTTTCTCGGTGTTCGGTGGTTTCAAGTTGGCGATGTACCAACCGGAGAGGAAAATAGTAAAGTACCTACCTATAACTGGGCGAGAGGGTAGTTAGACGGTTAGTAAGTGGGAAATTGTAATTAAAAGTTGACGGCTATAATGGGTCCGGTAATTGTGAGGGAAAAATAAATGAGATGGATATATATTTTTAATCGTTCAGTTCCTTCTCTTTTTTTCTCAATCAAACACAAAAAATTTTGTAAACGGTGGATTCTCACAGCTGGTTTTGATACTATTATTATTCTTCGTTATTTTCTGTTCTATTGAAATTCGTATAACCGGAAGTATGTACACAGCTGAGCTGGTGAATATTTAAACAGCAATGGAACACCTAGATAAACGGTGGAACGATCGTAGAGAAACAATAATTCGAGCTTTTCAGCGTAAACTTTTTATTAGTACTATTTGTAATTGACGATTAGTGTTGATTTTAAGCTCAATTTACAATTTCAATTCTTTGCTAACGCGCTCCAGGGGGAAGGGATTAACCGAATAACTTTTCATACCCTGCAGAGAAACAGCTCTCACCTATATCAGTATGTATATGTACCTATAGCAGCACCGCGGGCTGAACTTACGGATCTAAAGCTACGTCGTCCCAGGGTAGGTTTTCGGTTCGGTAATTTCATGTCCTAAGCTTGAAAAGTGCTTGTAATACCACGATCTCTGGTGGTTATGGCCGCATTGCTCGTAGCAACAAGGCGTGGCGCCGACTCCGGTAATTTAGTCGAAACATTTTTCTTACCCTTACATTTATTTTTCATTTTTTGAACTTATCATTTTGTTTGTTTTCTCTCTCTCTCTCACCTCAGGTGTAGGCGAAAACTGCCACAGATATAATTCCCGAAAAAATAACTCTGATACTCATTTGAGAGTAGATTTTTT
Source organism: Macrophya alboannulata (assembly GCA_949628255.1). Classification (NCBI taxonomy): domain Eukaryota; kingdom Metazoa; phylum Arthropoda; class Insecta; order Hymenoptera; family Tenthredinidae; genus Macrophya; species Macrophya alboannulata. The sequence goes on from OX451213.1 coordinate 731,121, forward strand.
TCTTCATTTTTATTCTTCTCTTTTCACCTTAGAGTCTTGTATCTACGTACCAAAGCTATAAGTATACATATTTGCACGCCCTTGATCCTCGAAATTCTCTTCTGTACCGAAACCTCCCACCGCTACGTACCGAAATTCAATATTTTCCACTCTGCTATCAGACTCCTCGCTTTTACAACAGTTTAAATCGCCTTAAGTTGGAATATAAAGAGAGATTTACCCTCTCAAAGATCCACATTGCATTCACACAGTGGGAGTATGGGGTACGCGTTTTCACTTTAAAAACATAATTCTCCGATCTACCTGTACAATATGTATCGACTAAAATCGGACATTTTCACTATATTTTATACCTACTATGTAAAATCATTATTAATATTATTATTATCATTATTCTCTCGCTCTCTCTCTCTCCATTTTTCCCCCGATCGTATATAGGTTATAGGTGGTATAGAATTCGACTGAATAGAATAAATTTTCCGCTGTATACCGATCGCCCTCGAATAAGTATAATAATAATAATTTCACGGTGTGTCGAACAGAATTTTTATTTTTATTTTTTTGGAAATTGCTCCGTGCTTTATCATATATGTATATACTTTAATATGATAACCGTGATATTATGAGCTGGTTGCTGCACCGTCATGCGAAGCCGATCGCGGGTGAATACGATTATCTATAATGGCCTCGTTCAACCTGGACGGCCACGCAACCGCAACGAAAGTATAAAAATCTGATTGTGAAAGAAAGAAAGAAAGAAAGAAAAAAAAAAAAGGGTAAGATGAAAGAAAATGAAAAACGGAGAGAGAAAAGAACTTGTTTCTTCGTATTTTATACAGATATCACTTCTTCGGATCCATCTCTTTCTCGCTCTCTGTCTTCGTCCCTCTCTTTGCCCGCCGTCAGGGGTAGTTGATTTAATATTCCTAATATAGTAACCCGGTGGCCATAAAGGCAGCTGCTGATGTAACATTGATTAGAATTAAGTTCAGACAAAGTGGGTAACAACGACCCAAATTTCTAATTAAGCTTCGAATGTAAATCAGATCACCGTGATTTTCCACCACCTTCACCTTCACCGCCTCCGCCACCTTCTCACCATCTCTGACGACGACTACGAGGACGGTACGAAGACGAAGAGAAGAGCCAGGGCATCCCCCATAAAAGCTAAGTCGTTAGGATAAACCTGACGAATTTACTGCCGAGTAGAAGAGCCTTAAGCGCTCAGACATAATACGTTGTACGGGTGTAACGACTGTGGAACGTGATATCTGCTCGTTATACACGCGTGGGTGTAAATTTAGCATCGATTTAACATCGTAAAGTTAAGAATAGGCGGAAAATACTAACGTCAATGGTATACGATGTACAGGGATGTCGGGGGGGGGGACCGGGGTGGTTCTTAAAAAACACATAACATTCGGTGTGTGGATATACCTACGTATAATATTTTTCGCCATTTTATATGACATAATATACATATACCTAAATATGTATATATGTACATATTTTAGCGTGAGATATTTAACAACCGAAAAAAAAAAAAAAATGTATGTATATAGGTACACTGTATATATATATTTTTTTTTTTCACAGCCGGGTAATAATTTCGGGTTTTATATAATTCGCGAGTTCGCGAATATTCGGGTTGTTGTTGGTTTTAGTAGTAGAGGGAAATAAAAACAAACCCGTTACAGTTAGCTGCTCGAAACCCGACCGACCCTATCAACCCCCTCGTCCCCCCCGGCGACCATGGCGGTACCCGGGAGATTTATAATCGAGATAAACTGCCGCGGTTATTAATATTATCTGTGGATTTTGGCCGGATGAGGTTGCTGAAACGGGATATTTGATTGACCAAACAAACGCAGCGACAATTTCTGGCAAACAACATAACCCTCAGCCTGCAACGTCACGCTTACGCTGCTCGAATGGAAAACAGGTAACGTTAGCACAATCTGACTTGACCCTTGCCCCTTTTTTTTTACATTTGATTTTTTTTTTTGTTTGTTCTGTTTTTTAACGAGGGACAGATTCGCGCAACGCAACGTACTCTATACCTGACGAAATAACATTCATGGATTCGCGAAATGATCAACTACGCTTTATCTTGATGCGTGAGAATCAGGGCCGTGCTCGAAAATTTTTTTCAAAATTTCAGATTTTCATTCAAGCTGTCTTTCTTTCTTTCTTTCTTTCTTTTTTTTTTTTTCTCTCGACTGTGTTGGCTTGACCAAGTCAATCAAAGCTGAGTAAGTTTCGATAAAACAATAAGAAGGCACTGCGGGGTGATGGGTTTCGCGTCTTATTGTCATACGGATAAATCCATTTGTTATTTTGTAAACTGGATTCACCGAGTACGAAGGAAAATTCCCGACGTTTCTCGGTATTTATTGTCCAATTTTCGTACAGGCTTGCACCAGATATCTTTCAGGGGATCGGCAATCTGTCCAAAGGCACCATTGAGCCACCTCCCTCTCCCTCTCCCTCTCCCAACCCCGTTCCCATACGATATTGTTCGACAATGGACTTCACGAGGGAAGGAAACCGAGTCACTCACGTCACTCACTATCTATTATTTGTCCGGCGTTTTACGCGAGTGTATCGACTATCGTATAGAACAAGAAGGTAAAAATAAAAGCGAAGCGACCTAAAGAAGACTTGTATACCTTTTAAAATCTCATGAAATTTTTGTGTTAATTCGTCGCTCGAACCTTCAGACGCGTTTATACGGTGACACTACGTCAAATTAAAAGCTTCAAATGTCCGATTATAGTGACACAGGCGTGTGAATTTTTTGTGCGTTAAGAAGATATTCTGAAGACAGAAATGGGCGATGGCAATGGGAAGGTGTTCCGGATCTTCTCAATTGGGCAAAGCTTCTAAAAGCAAATTAGGGGAGGACAAAAGAGGCGAAAATAAGCTCTGTATGCCTGCACCGTTATGCCGTTAGATGAGGAGGGGTGCGCGGCGAACGGGCAAACAAGCAAACAAGCAAACAGCTGCGAGGGCGAATCACCCCCGAGGAGGGATCAGCTTCTTATTTCTCGTCTCGTTTCATTTCAACGTATTTTTCATTTATCTTATTTCATATCACGTTGCCTACTTGCCGTTCTTTTTTTCTTTTTTTTTTCCCTTGCTTTTCTTTACTTCGGTCCTTCACCCACTCATCTCCTCTTATATTCATTTCCCCCCACGTAATTAGCCTCCGGCAGTTCACCTAACAAGTACCTTCCTACCTCGCCGAACATTTCCAAAAGATTGACGCAGTGTTATCATCTTTTTTTATTTGTGTTTCGTTTTTTGTTTCTTGTAATGCCCTCATTTTCCTCCCTTAGCTGCTCACTTTTTTTTCCCCCATTTCATTTTTTTTTTTGGTTTCTTGGTATGTACTTAGAATTTATATTAACAATTAATTTAGCGAGTGGGTATACACGGATGATATATACACGTATGTATGTGGCACGTTACAACGATTAATATCGGTGATAACGCGTTAATGATACTCACTGCAATAGTCGCCAACGGGTATCCGCCCTGCTAGATAATATCGACGTTGAATTATAATTAATCATACAAATTCACCCCATACACTGATAATTCACACGGTTATCATCAACCCGTCACCGGGTTCACATATCGTGCCTTCAACACTATATACATGTACAACCACCCCCGTTAAACGTCGAAACACTTTCTACTCCCACTCGTCACGATCCAATTAAGTTCTGTATGTATTCCTGATTCCAATATCTATAGCATAAACACCGTGGGCGCTTTCATCTCTCGTTCAATCGATATTCAAAACAGTCTTGTCCCCTCCTGTGATCGTCAAAGTTCACTCTCACACCTTGGTAAAGGACTCTTTGTAACGGCAACAATTGTTCATTGATCTAAAGGGGTGTCAGACTGTGCTGGTCGAAACGGTGAAAACTCGAGCCGATATCGTTTGACAGTAACTCTCATTGTGGCAAACTAGATTTGTATTTTTCTTTCGTTTTTTTGTTTGAACATCACTGCAGTCTCCGTCGTCGAACTTCTTCGCTGATAGCATTCGCGGTGGACACTCCAAGCTCAAAAGTTTATCTGTTCAGTTTTTTTTTTTTAGATAAAGGTGATCGAATTTACGACAGACACTTGTCAAAAACGAAACCCGAGGTGAGATACGACTAAGTGACAGTCACTCTCGGGCATTCCTACATCCGTTTGAGAAATTCCTTGGGAATTCAGAGCTGGAAAAGTTCTCGAGACAATTATTATCCTCGGCGGTGACGTGGATCAGTGTAATCGTCCTTTCGATTATAACGACTCCACTGATTCGTGAAAATCTCGACCGTTCGGGGAAGCTGTCGATGTCTAATCTCCAGTGGAATTCGCGTTGAACTGTCGCAGCAGGAAACTGTGAGCTTGTAAAGAGGTAATCTAAGTTTAGTACCAACTTTCGTACTGATTTACGGACTACCGCTGTTATACTTTTTACCACTACTACTACTGCTAGATTCTGCAGTAATCTCAGGGTTGGATTTCTTTTCCTGGTGATATTTTCACCCTGTCACGTGTGGCGGAGGTGATCGAACGATTACTTTTCCTACTCCGAGTTTAACACCAACTTTAAACTTTGACTTCGAATGGAACTTTAACCGTTTTTCAAGACCGAGTGACAGCAAACGTTCTCGTTCTCGTTCCCGTTCTCACCGCACCGCACCGCACCGCACCGCACCGCACCGCACCGCACCGCACCGCACCGCACCGTATATGCCTAACCCTCGAGCTATCAAACTGTCCACGATTGACTGCTGGACCCCGCGCCGCAACTGGGTCCACCGCTATGTTCCTGGTTGTCAGAAGTTCGCCAAAGGACTGCCGGGCAGAGGCGGCAAACTCCGACGCGCAACCTGTTCACGCACCAGCTGTCCCACCCTACGAATATCCAGCCTTTCATCCCCCAGCCTCCCCGATACTGTCACGGGGATCGTGCCACACTAGATCCTGGACTCTAACGGGAGCTGAACGTTCATGGTATTTCGTTTAGAGAAAATCAGGTGTTTCAATTATTTAGGATCTCCCACGTGTCGATAGAAATCCGCGCTCCACTTCCTCGATCAAAAGAAACTACTAGCTCTTCTCGTACCCTTCAGAGAGAAAATGAAAACTGCAAGCAGTACAGTTTAGACAGGGTCGAGGCTGCAGCTGTAGAGAGTCTTGATCGAGGAGTCAATCGTGAGAAATGAGAGTAACAGATGGATTAAAGTCTTCAGAGATGTTTGAAGATATCTGAAATCTTCTGTGTCATTTTTTCTTCCATTCTTTTCTCTGGAAACGTGCAGAAGAACTCATCAGCGTTTTGCCTCTCGGTATAATTTATGGCATAATTCGTCACCTATCGAACCCATTGTACTCGACGGTAATGCAGCTCAGGGCAAGGTAGCTGGTCATATTGCTGGTCTATCTGTTTGTATTTCCCCTGGGAAGCTCGGCCTGGTAGGATATATTCATGTGCGAGATAACGGATATGTGGAAGCCGGTGGTGCCACTGCTGCTGGTGCAGCACCAAACGTATCCTAGCAGCATTGTTACGTCTAATTCAGTACCGAAATGTTGTTCATGCTGTAGCTCCAATATTCCCGACATTAAACGACCACCAATTTGCCAATTACCTTCGCTTCGGGCGGTATGATTCGGTCAATTACTCAACTTTCAATTTTACAATCTCTCCATACTTCGAGTATGTGTACCTACCTGCAGCGTTAAACCGGCTACATACACCTACGATGTGTACATTCGAAGGGTGCTATTTAATAAATCGTTGATTACAGTCTCCACCCTTGAGTAAAGTCTGGGAGATATTTATTTAAATCTGATAATTTTTCATCTTTCGATCGTACCTATGGTATGCACGAGGATCCTTATTAGGGATAAATATAAATGTCTGGAATTAAAATATGCAGCGTATATTTTTCGGTGAATGTCTCTTTCGAAGGGGGAAATACCGAGCCAATCTAAAATCGGAAAATTATTGGTAACCCTGCAGGAATCGGTTTGGGAATATTTTCCGTACGATCTGATAACGGATAGTAGTAGGTAGGTAGGTAGGTAGGTAGGTAGGTAGGTGGGTTGGTATCGCCGCGCAGTCTCGGTGGCGAACAATTGCCTGGTATACTCCCAACGGTGCAGTGCTTTTCCGGTGTCCGGTATAGAGAGAAAAGAGAAATAACATAGACGTGGTAACGAAAAATGGAAAATTAAATTAAATCTCAAGGGTGAAATGCCGCGGAAGCTGTATACGAAGATACAAATAGAAAAAAAAAAGAGCTAAAAAAATGAAGAAACGACGGAAGTTCCTCGTCGAGATTCTTATCGGCACTTGGATATTAAACTGTTTATGCTCGACGATATTCTTCCTCGTTGTGTTGCAGGACGTACGTCGTCGGCGTCGTCGTCGTGTGCAGAGGGGGGGATAAATCCGGACCGTTTTAACCTTAATCGGGTCTCAACCGACTCGCAGTTTTAGGTCGTAAATGGCGAATGCATTGTCTAGAGATGCGCTGCGAGGAGCAGTTTCGCCAGAATCTGTGGCGCGTTAAGCGTCTACTGCAATTCCGCGAGTCCGCCCTCGAGGTATTGAAACAAAGAGCTTCCAAGAAGGCTCTTCTCAAGTTCCGACGACTACCAAAAGCCCTCGTCGCTTATACCTCCATATCCCCAAGTTTCCTCCTACCTTCGTTAGTTAGTTCCGTTTAATATACCTACTTACCTACCTACCGTCACCAAGTAGCGAAACCTATGAATAGTCACGTGACAGAATGGCTCTTTTGCACTGTACAAACAGCCTCTTAGCGATGAAGGTAAGAACCTCTTGTATCACCGCGTCACTCCACCGCGATCCCCGGAGCGTGATTCTATCTCCATGATAACATTGTCTATGTGTGGTTACAGACGTGTGTATACGTGGTGACACGGCGTGCAGCGTTGAAAGATGCTTTGCAATTGTCCAGCCTCGTATCTGCGCCGGGTTATACTGTCCATGTTAACGGTAACTTGTGTGGAATGAATTTGGCTCTTGTGCCAGTTGCCCATTCCGAGATTGAATCCGGCAAAACTGTTGGAGCCTTTTGCGGCCGGCTATATGTCTCCCTCTGTGCACTATGGGATATAATTAATTCATAATGCTCGGGCTAATTGCGCAACCGTGTCGGATACACGTATACCTACCGCGTGGCATTTAATTTGTTCACTAATTAAACGGACTACAGTACCCCTACGCGGAAGTACACAACGTAGTACCGCGTACGTATATACACCGTGCAACCTGCAACTCTCTCGCAGTCAGATCTCGTTCCGTTATCTACCTACCCGCTGGCCTGAGCTGAAGGAGACAAAACAGACTTTTCTCCCGCGGCTGCTGCACTGCTGCTGCTGCTTTATGTACCAACCTGCTGTGTTACGGACAGAACTCCCACCCGTTGTTACTAATATACACACGTCCGGGCCCTCGAGGTTTGCAAGTTCTCGTTGCACCGCGAAGAATGGGCCCACTTAGGCACCCACCATTTTTCGAGTTCCTGTCACGCCGCGTGATAATGTAAACGCGGGACTCGAGAGTTCATCAAAGTTTGAGAAGTTTTTATCCCCGGTGTTTTAATCAGATTGCTAAATCTGATTTATCGCAACTCCATATGACGTGTACTATATACATATACCTACCTATAACGAACTAAGCGATGTGAGAGTTAGATATAGTTAGTTTTCCGAAACTTAGGATAACTTGTCACGACTTGGACGCGTTACTGTTAACCAGCTCGTAATTCAAACCGATTTCTACGGTTAACCATCAGTTCTCCTTCCATCTACTGTTATAATCACGGAACTGCAACTGGCAGCGAGGAGCAATAATAACCGAGGCGTTATAGCTGTACACTGAGGAAGTAGCTTGAACGGTGTTACCGAAAAGCGAATATATCTGATTGCGAATATAGCACCGACTGAGAGAGTCTCTCGTATATAAACCAAGTTGTAAGTTTTGTCATGTGGCGTTATGATTTATGCCCTACAAAGGGGAGCAGCTCGCTTTGGCTGACTGGCTCACTGGATGGGAACCGAAAAATCTCGAAGGTAGGTACCGGATAGAATGGATATAGGGGCGACGAGGTCGACGAAGAGGAAGAGAAGGAGGCGGAGGTGGAGGAAGAGGAAGAAACGGGGATGGGGGAATCGGTGAGCAGTGGGGACCATTTCTGATTCTTATCGGAACGGTGCGGTGCGGGAGGACGAATTTGCGTACCGAAATTGGATTCCTATTCCGTTAGATTAGAAAATTGACTAAAAGGTTATACATATACATATATATATACAGTTTTCCAGCAAATTACCCAAAATAAAAAAAATTGTTAGAAAAATAAAACCATATACACAATTTATAGATATCATACAATACGAGTACCGTACGTTTGCATTATGAGCTCTCACCTTTGACTCTGGTTTTTTAATCATTTCAAACTCAAACACGTTCTAAAATTTGTTAGGATAAAGGTATGTACGGAGTTTGATCGTTGTATGCGTAACTCTTAAGGCGTATTATAGCGATAAAAACGCGCAACGATGTGTCACGAAGGTGGTGTGCCCTGTAGAAGTTTTTTTCAAGCACTGTTCAAGGACGAAGAAAACCGGAGCTGATATAAGAAGGTGAGCAGGAAAAGGGCAGAGGAAAAAGAACGCGTGGTGCGAGCCAGCTAACTGGCTCAACCGTGCGAGAAATAAGCAATTCCACCGACAATGGTGTCGGCTTGCACACCCCCCACGTCGTACTTAGAGGTAGGGACGTAGTTATAGAAGGTGTAAGCCAACCGAGCCAGAAAAGAAAAGCGAAGCAAAGCAAAGTAGGAAAAATAATAATAATAGAATACTAAATAAAAATGAAAATGAAAGAACGAGATAAAGACGTATCTGAGAACAGCGATAGTCTGATCGAGACTTCAACAGGCGAATTAAGATACGAGCCCCGTGGTTCGATTAGAAATAATCTGGAAGATGGTTTTTATTGGTCAGGTCTTTGTTTTTTCTTTCTTTCGCGAAGCTGGTATACATGTGGCGTACAAGGGCTAGGTCTTAAGGTGTTATCAGAAATAAGGGAAAAAATAATAATAAAAATAAATTAAAAAATCGGAAAACAGGAGCAAAAGAAGGAAGCGAGAAGAAAGAGAGCTAGCGAATGCCTGCCCGGAGAAACGGGAAGAAACGAAGGAGACGATGATGATGGATCGAGCTCGGCGCGATTGGCAGCTACGTTATTGCCGACACGTTGGGCAATCACCGTGAGGAGAGAAGGATGAAAAAAAAAAAATAATAATAATAATAATAATAATAAGAAAATAAAAAATAAAAAAGGTGTAATATGTTAAAACGGGGCCGCGTTTTTGAAGACCCTTATCGAGGGTGATCACAATTTTTAGCTTTAACGTCAGATATGAGCCTCTTTGAGCAGAAGGGCGTATACAATCGCCCGGAGATAGGGTCGTTTTTATATTTAATGTAAAGTAAAAAAAAAAAAAAATCTCTCGCGAGGGATCGAGCCTCCTTTAACACCTCGCGACAGTTCTAGGTATACGCGTAATTCGAAACTTCTCAAATTTATGTCACAAAAAATTATAAGCCAAGAAATTCGACCGTCAAATCATAAACTTCGATCATACTCGTACATTACAGCCACGCTGGCGCTATTAAACAGCTGACACATGCTCTCTGCCAAATTGACGACGTGTATTATGGCATCAACTATACTATACCCTCACATCCGCCATTACTAGCCTGCTGCTGCGTATCCGCCATTATACCGTTTATTCATCTCTCCACAATATTACAGCGTACTATGTACGGTAACCAAGCACGTACGTTTCTATACACGTATAATGTTTAATCCAGAGTAAGCGATCATTAGCCATACCCTAGACTTCCATTTCCTCGTCCATCCATTTCCTGAACTAATTTCACAGTATTACGAGAAGGTAAATACCTACAGTATTATACAAGAGTTTAATTTTACCTAAAATTTCAATTTTGAATTAATTTTTCAGAGGCAAGTTTGACTCGGTATACATAGATATGATAGGCTCGGCCGAAGGAAGGCCTCATTCTTACTCGACTCTGACGAAAGAAAATATCATTCTCATTTTCTGGTCCACCCTGTACCCACGCATATGTACGTGGAGAGATTGCTCGCTATGCTAGGACGTGGCCAATTCGGCATTTTCGTCACGAAATCCTCGCAGATGCTCATTGCTTCCGGGCGATGCCTAATTACGGCGGGACGTCGTCGAGCGGTAGCAACTGTGAGTTGGATTGGTTGACGTTAGCGAGAATGAACGGCGAGGGTAAGTTTTAAATTCATTTCATTCATTTTATTCATTTTATTAATTCGATAAAAACGTGTCGGTCCACAGATCGGAGTGAAGAAGAAATTGCATGTATAACCAGCTAGTACGAAATTGAATATAGATAGCTTTTTCGCGTGCAATCTTGTTTGTCGTAAATGCGATCATGTAGAAACTTCGGCTATATCTTCCGGCTTTATAACTGTATATCTATACAGTGCATACTACGCGATACCCTCGTAACAAATTTTTGGCCAAAAAAAAGATTGGCATGCTAGCAGCAACAGCAACAGAAGTAGCTTCGATAGAACCGCACAAAACCATCGCGACTCCACCTTTGATGTGAAACCGGGTTTAATCGAGGGAGCGGATTTCTCATAACGGATTTTCAAGTCTCTTTGAATACCGCGGACCAGCAACTAGCCATCTGAATTCTCCGAGTCTCTATACACGAGTATTACTAGAGTGCTGCAGGTTCAAAAATTCTGACCTTTCGTTCGATCCTCGGATCCTTCGACTCCTCTCTACTTTGGGATGGAATTCAATCGACTGGTTCAGGGGAGACGGAATTCCAGAGTTTGGTTTGGTTTTTAATAAAGGAGTATGTCCCGTATTTCTCTTTCTGTTTTATTTTCGAATGAGAAGAAAAAAAAAAAAAAAAAACCGCCCCAAACCCCGTCAGCGATTGAGAAAATAGACCCACGATCCAGAGAGTAAAGTCTAGGGGGCACCATGCAGTAAACGTATAGATATAAAACGTTCTCGGAAATGATGAAGTATTTAATATAAAGTTAATGTAGCTTGCTGGCGCAGACTCTGATCGATGTTACCCATCAATCAGCCTCCCATTCTACCAAGAAAACCGACCCGGCTATATACGTACCTACGATTACGAAGTGACGCACGCCTCTTCTTCCGGCTTGGATCGTCTATAGTGAAATACATACCTACAAGACTTTACATGTACAGTTTCGCGACCTCTCTTCAATCTTACCCAGAGATTGATTGGTGGATTAATTTCATCCCTTCTTATTTACTTTCGTAAATTTTTTATTGTTATATACGTTCAGCCCCCCTTTTTTTTAAGCATAATCTCATGCGTTTGTAATTTTGTCCGTCTACCTATATCCTCAGTTCTCCTCGAGTACAGTACATACGTAGATACATACATATACAAAATATATGATTGTATAAGTTTAACGAGGACAGTTGTTAATTAATTGCGTCTAGTTTTAATTGCAGTACTCTGCCGAGCTTATGGTAACAAGTTATTGCTGTATGTCGCGATGGATATTTCATACGCGTACTTGAAGGCCGCAGGGGGTTGCGGGGGGGGAGACTTTGAATTGCAAATCGTAGTGGTACAACTTTCTTTCTTGCTCGTTCAACGATAAATCTGATATAGGTGGGTGGGTAGGTAGGTAGGTATAGAAAGGAAGGCCGATGAGTTTCATATTTACGTCACATTTTCGAGTGGAAATTCAATTTCCCAATTTTTTTTTTTTTTTCTATTTTTTTTTCTCGATTTTTCTCTTCATTTCTTCTCCTTTTTCTTTCTACCAGTTTTTCTCTCCTTTCCGGGACGCGTCTGTAATGTATCCACAAACCAGACCATCCGACAGCATCCCAAATTTTTTTCTTCTTTTCTTTTCTTTTTTTTTTTTTTTTTCACTTAATATGCACGCCCCGTGTTAGCGACTTTCAACTCCCTACTTCGCCTCGCTTCCGAACGGAACGAATTCTTAATATACTTCTGATTTTCAAGGGTGGAAGAAAAGTCTGTTCAAAATTGTAGATATATTTTTTTCACTTCATTTCAACTTGATATACATACATACATTTTTTTTTTTTTTTTTTTAATAATATCGAACTGTATTGATCGGATTTGCGGACGAACGATGAATAGATAGAGAAACGAGGCTATCTGTAGTCTGTAGGTATTTTTTTTCCGTTTTATTGGTTTTTTTTTTGTCGGAAAACGAAATGATCTACTTCGGTCCGAGTTCGTTGGCCAGATTTAATGCGTAGGACTCTATTTTTTTTTACTTTTCCTGCTTACTTTATTTCTATTCCTTATTCCAAGCCCATTTTACTTTCCTCTGGGTAACGACCCACGTGGGATCGAAGCTCAACACATGTATTAGCTCTTTTTTTCCTCCACTTTTTTTATGGCCTTTCTTCTATTCCTTCCATGCTCCCGGTTACTTGCTCGCGCTATTATTTCGCGATGGGTAATTAGATGGCATCGATTTTTTTGGTAGCGCGATAAATTATCATAGAAATACTGTACCTAGAAACCATATCAATTTCTATATTCTACTAGGAAAAAATTTTTTCGAGTGACCGCACAATCAAATATATGAAACAAACCGGGGGTTCTCTTGATATTGACCAAGCGGTAGATTTCACATTTACAGTTTAACTACGAAATTAATTTATCTATCCATTGATATATCAATCTATGCATCCGCATATATCATGAATACACATTTATCGTGTTTGTTTTTCGATAAATAATTAGATGTAACAGTGCAATTAATTGAAAATTAATTATTGGTCTAATTCGATCCTCGATATGAAATAATAATTAAAACTGCCTCTATGCGATATAATATTATAGGCTAATAAACTCGATGTAAATATCCATTGACCCGAGCAATGAACACTTGTTTACTTTATTCAAAACCGCAGCAATGTATATTCTGCATAATATTATTGCAGGTACAGGCATTAATATGTATGTATAGACGAGGGGTGTAGCGCCTTATTACACGCAATCCGTATACCTTGATGGACTAAATGCAGTATAGCGTCATCTGGCAGCGATTCTACGAACTATATTTGCCGCAAATATATTACGGCGCGGGAGACGTTTGAAAAATTCTATGATGAATGATCAGCGTTAACTTAGCATATTTGTCTATAATAATCTTCAATCGATGCGATCAGAAGCGATCCCAATAAACATTATTCATTAATCTATTGATTTACCGTTATATATATATATATATGTATATTTTTTTTTTTTTATAAAGACGAAGGAGAAGATAATTGACATGATTATGTTCAGAGAGATTTTATTAAACACTGTCAGAGTTCAGTGTGTATTTATATATATTGTATAATGTATATATATTTATATGCAATATATTTCATGTATGTGTAGTATCACAACATTATTGTAAACGTATAATAATAGTGAATTGAATATAACGTATGTACATACATACATACATACATACATATGTAAAACAATTATGGTACATTAGACAAAACAAAATATACAATATAAATATATATGTATATTAATGTCTTCTTAGTAGCTTTACAAAAAAAAAAAAATAAAAAATAAAAAATAATTAAATCAAACGTAAAAACGATAACCGAAAGTACTACGGATTACGATATTATTATAATAATGAATTATATAAGAAAAAAAAATAAAAAATATATAACAATTCTTCAAAATACAAGAGATTCTCATATACATATCACTCGCTGAATGGCTACAATCCTAGGAATAAAAAATAATAGTTGATAACAATTTTATAAATTTCTCTTAACAGATATAATTTATACAATATTTCTTAGTCACAGTCGATAATAATCGAATACATAATTTTTTCATCATTTCAAAATATATAAAAATAAAGGAAACAAAAAAAAAATGGCAATGGCCTTGTTGGTCGACGATTTTTCTAAGCTAAGTTGGCCGCGAAGATGACAAAATTCTAGTTAAATTGACTGTTATACAGTTTGACTGTTGGATCTGCGGGGATTTTATCAAGGATTGTCAATGTTTAAAAATTTGAACTCTCATCCCGTTATAAAAATGTCATTTATCCATTTCTATATTGATAAAAATTTGTACCTACAGCGTAGACGATAACTGACGATTGATCTGTAGTTATTGGAAAATTTTTTTTGTAAAGATTAAATTTACTAAGAAACAAACAAAAAAAAAATATCAACTTTTTTTCATAGTTAATACAATTTTGTGAAACTGAACGAACTTTTCACCGTACATATAATTTTCAATTAGGCCAGACTCGCACGTGCCGATCAAAATCATAATATAAGCAGAAAAAATAAATTTACCCTCTTGGTAATAATATGAATTTCTATTATCTAGTTTAAAAAAATAATAATATTTCATTTGGCATGTGCGTGTCTATGGCAAACGCCTGTCATCATCAGATTCATAATACTCTTTGAACTAAATCTAACAATAAATTACATTCTAAACTAACAAGACTAAGATTAATTAATTAATCAATTTCATTAATCTTCTAGAACGTCAAACATGATTCCCAGACCTTACATGATTACCATAACAGCCACACATTCAACGAAAATATTTTTCCAACGCAGTAACTCTCCAGTATATACCATAAATACAACGTTGAACATCTCAAAAAGAAATAAAAAGAAACACAAGTTTCACTCCTAACTACATTCACATAATTAATTATTCATAATTACTGTAGAAATAACGAAGAACGAAGATCCAAATAAACGAATTTTTCGCAGAACCACCTTCTATCTCTAAAGATTATTTATTACCATTTATAAATGTCTGCCAATCAAGCCTGGCAGAGCGACTCGTGTGTGGAGCGGAAGCTGTTGCCCTGGACTAACGTCTCCTGCCACAGTTCCCAGCTGCCCCACAAACGACAAAATGATCAAGAGCATAACGCATAAATTTAAGTATCCACGTCGCTCGATGTAAGACAATTATATCTTGTCATCAGCCGATTGGAAAGTCATCAGTGAATTATCAATTTGCAGAAATACTTTAGTGTGTACTTCAAATTATTGTTCTAACAGACATCGAACGACGTGCAGGTGTATATTTCTAGCAAGCTCTTAACAGTATTAAAAATAATGCAATTCTTTTTTCACTATTTACAAATACTGATCCGTGCATGTGCGTAAATAAACTGAATTATTAGTAATTAGACGTACGATAATGTAAACTCCGTAACCCCGTGGAAAGGAAAATAAGGAATAGGTATATCCGATAATATTAATGAAAATAATAATATTTTTCTTTAGAGAAATAATAATAACTCGCCAAGAGAAATAACTTATCTGTCTTATGGCCGAACCGACAATGAAACCAGGTTTATAAATGCATTCCGTTAAGAGGGCTCTGCGGAACGTACGTCTGCGAATGAATAAAAATGAAAAATGATTTAGGTAATGAAAAAAATTATATATGTATAAGCAAATAAAGATTAGCTGCGCTGATAAAGAAGAATAATAAATATATATATATATATATTCAATAAAAAGGAGAGAAAAAAAAAAATGAATGAATGAATGATATTGTTTTTAGAATTTATTTATAATTTATTTAATCAAAATTAGCAATATTTCTTATACACAATAATTATTCATCAACTAAGGTACCACGTGCTGTTACACAAGTCAGAGTTAATTCACCTGACATAAGAGTGTAACAATATTTTCAAAAATCATCTCTCCACTGCTCACATTAATATCAGAACAATGCAGACTAGAATATTTTTGAATATTAGGGATAATTTATCACGATCATGAGCCGGGGAGAGAAGAATTTTTGAAAATAATTAAAAGAATGGAATGTTTTTTTTCTTTTTTTAACAAAACGATTTGAAACAACGCGACTAACTAAGTTAGTACCATTAACACAGTAGATATATCGTTTAATTTATTTAAAAAGAAATCTCCAGTCTAAGGGTCTGATCTTAAACACGCATGTAGAAGAATTCAGTTATAATAAACCTGGTCCTACTGACGTGATATTTTTTGGTATTGATGTTTTAAGACGGGCCTCACATGAAGTTGAAAGCCTGAGGTGAGATCGGATCCTCCAAGCCGCGTGCGAATAATGCTTGGTGAATTATAATTTTAACACCTGATTTAAATCGCAAGTTTCAGAATTTCAGATATCCAATATACTATATCCTCTGAATCTGAACCATGTAATAATAAAAAATTAAAATAACAGAAAAATAAACCCATTGAAAAAGCTAGCTAAACCTGTACGCTTCTGAAAATTATGTTTAATGTTCAATTTTTTTTTAATAATTCCCCGATTGGTAATAACTAGACTAGACACATTGAATTTTCATAGATAATAATCTATGGGAATGCAGTATAGGAACTGGGCTCATAAATAATGAATAAAATGTCTTATAAAGTGTGTTATATAAATAATAAATGAGGAGGGTATTGATTTATGCTGGTGCTCACGCGACGCTTTTACCACCAGGAATGTGTAAGCTTTCATTTGATGCTTCGACGGCGTATGCATTTTCATTGAAAAAGAAGTAACTTTATGATTAAAAGTGTTATTACAAGCTACAGCTCGCCTCCACCCGTTACAATGTTCGCAATGGAATATATCCGTCCATTCCAATGATAAGAAGGTCCTCGCTGTCGTTAGATTTCCTCTAAAAACAATTGATTAGAAAATCTCGTCAAGTTATAAAGTGTGAATGATAAAATTGTTTCCCATCCGGTAATAATGTTATAATAAAGCACAAACAACTTAACTTGTTAGCAAACAATAAAGCAAATAATACAGAAACGAAAGCCCTCCTCAATGCGTATATAGGTATATTAATTTATGGATAGAATATAATATGTACAGACGTCGATAAACATTGAACATAATTTTCAAAACTCATCAAATCATAGCGAATACCGTTTTCAACGAATTTTAAACATTAGAAGCAATAAGCTATGTCTATCTTTGGTTTATCTGTTCAGGCATTCTGACTATTACGATTATTCTTCAAGAAGGGATATCTAGCTTTCTTTCTCTATCTCTTTGAAGAATAATATATAAATATTGAAAGAAAAAAGTATATATATATTTACATACGAAATAGAATATTTCATTATTTACAAAATAGCCTCAAGCTATCTTTTTTCAACGTATAAAAGTGTTTTCTCCTTTGAGTAGAAAATACCACCTAGGTAATTCTCGACTATTAAACTTATTCTCTATATCTCTCCCTCGTGGATGAATACTGACTAGGTAAAATTATGAGACATTAATTATAAATTTGTTCATATAATTAATGAATTCAATAAATATGAAACAAGCTTTGAGCTGAGCGTAAGAAATAATCCACAACGCTTAAGGATTTAAGCCAAGCAATGCTGAAGCGATTTATAAGGTTAATGTTAGTCTTTATGGCGATAAAATATACACACAGAATATGGATTTGAATAAATGTTTTTACTCCTCCCTACCCAGACGCGAAATATTTCCACAATTCCGAATCCCTATATATTTACTTTCTGTTAAAATTAAGAACCACATAAGGTTCGTCCGGATTGTTAAGAGACGAGCCGTTATATCGGTAACATGGATTGTTAGTATAACTCAAGTTATGTTGATGATAACTCACCGGCTGCCCGCTAGATCTCCGTGTAGCTGTGTCACGGTCCTCTAAACACAAGTCAGAGTCAGAGTCGACTCTCCGCGTGATATCTTCCTAAAGTTTGAATATAAATTTAAGATAAAACAAGTTTTACGGATTTAATTAACGAATATTTACCTGCGTCATCTGCTGAGTTGTAGTCAGGATCCTGGCCACTGGACCGCAGCAAACAGGCAACGTGTCCAACAGCGTTGGTTTAGAGTGAGTTAGGAGCGGCTTCATATAACGAGTATCAAAATTTCCCCAAATTCTCGCGAGGACAGCTTTTTCATTTGTCTTCGTTGTACTACCTCCTCCGGACAACGAACCATCCTGCATAGAATCGTACTGTGAAACGTTAACAGGTTGTTACCTTAAGTAATTAAATTGTTGCTGATAGGAGAAGCCAGGTTTTATGAACTATTTACGAAGCTAGCTAGCCCATGATTCAACTGCATCATGCTTTTTATGATAGGTGAAAGTAGCGGTATGTAGATTAATGGACTGAAGATTAATCAATGCTAGTAATAAATAATAATGATAATGCGGATGGATATTGCGAAGAGAGTACGAGCGTGATTATGAAAAACGTTTTGAAATTGGTCTGAGTTAGACTACCTAATTGAATTGTATTTTAAATTTGGACATACCGGGGGACTTCGCTCTCGCCGACTCTCCGGATCACCAAAGCCACCTTCGCCAGCAGACTATCAACATTCGTAGTAAATATTAAATGTTTTCTCGTGCTAATTTTGTTTTTTTTCAAGTCTTTACAGGTTTAACATTCAATAGCAAATATTAGGCGATTATTTATGAGTATTTAAAGCTTCTATGCACATTTACATTCCGTACAGTTAAAGGAATCAAGTTTCATTCTTAGTTTATTTTTTTCTTTAAACTCATTAAACTTTGGGTGAAAAAAAAATGGTAAAAATGATTCAAAAGTAGATTTCTATCTCCGAATCTATTCTTTCTTCATATTTAATCAACTGAACACAAATTGAATGCACCAATAGTGTGCTCATTTAACTGTATGATTGAACGAAAATGTGAATCTTGCAAGGTCTGATGTCTAAAAATAAATAAAAAAATAAAAAAAAAAAGGTATGAATAATATAAAATAATATCTGTACAGTTATCATTCTGCATGCCTTCAGTTCAATCTTTGTTAGTAAACTCTTGTTATACATACAATATTAATGATAATGATAATAATAATGATAATATATTAACGCACCCCGGTGGTGTCCATGGAATTGTACACCTGCATACGCGTAAGCAATTAGGAAAAATGAGAAGGACAATAAATACGTGAAGAGAAAATTCTACGAAATAATATTCACGAAATAAGCTAATAAGAATAAGGTTTTTGCTGCCTTTTTATAGTCAGATATTAGTCATATACTATAATACCGCATATATAAATCGGCAATATTTTCATCGCACAATATATTCATAAAATATGGCAAAGAGCTGGAAAAGCAAATTTTTTTTTTATATGCAGACATAATTTATCGATTGAGAATAAAATAGAAAAGAAATACCATAACATTGTATCACTCTTTACGTAAAACTGTGGGAAAATCTTAAAGTTCAACATAAAAATTCGGATATTTAGGAATATATTCATACTCAGGGCCAGATTACTTACACTTCGTACTCCATTGTAAGATAATACTTCCACTTCTTCGTCCACACCGACTCTGTGAACAATAATTAATGGATAAATGGATAAAAATTTTCATACGAAATCTTCTACACATGGTAAATAATAAACTTACGGTATGTTGAACCAGCTTAAAAATTGCGTCGTAGCTCCACCCTGAAGAATGACCGTTAAAATGACTATCAGACTAGTAGTTGTCAGCATAGCTTGTCTCGCATCTGACACAGTGTTTCTAATGGCAAGTGCAAAGCTCATGGCTCCCCTTAGACCGGCGCAAAACAACATGTGCTGATAGTTTTTAGGAATTTTTGGATTCCGACCCAAATTCAAGAGGAATGACAATGGGTAGACGTTCGCGGCACGACCTATCAGCGCGCAGATCTATATTTTTTTTTTTTATCATTCACTAAATGTTAAGGATGGATAAATTTAAGTTTCAGAATTTTTTCTACAAAATATTATAAAGCTTTCAAGGATACAAATCCGGCAACTATGAATCCAGGATTGAAGTGATGCTTAGGGAATGTGAACATAGAAACTCCGATGTAACTGAAGATGAAATTTTCTGCCAAAAAGTTTAACAGTTCAAACAACTGCTTTGTTCTCTGCCTGGAATCTATGCTCAAGTTATTGTAGGTGTAGTGAGCCTGGCATATACCGCAAAAAAGAACGGCAACGACCCCTGGAAATGGGAATGAAATATTTTAATCGAAAGATCAAAATATTACGAATATAAATCTCTAGGCGCAGATTTTCCTATTTACCAGTGAGATCAGAGGCCTCTGCGATTAGGAAAGTGCTGTAAGACATCAGGACAAAGAGAGCAGACTCAAGCAATGGAAAATCTCTGACTCTGGTAAACTTTGTCAGCAATGCAGTTACACAACCCATAGTCGCTCCAATGAAAAGCGAAAGGCTGAATATCCCGACGAAATCTCCAAGAGCTTGGAAAAACGCTCCAGTCTCAAAGCTCCCTGACCCAGATGTATAGTGTTCTGCATAGTTTTGAATAGACCTGTTTTTCAGACACAGAAATCATGTCAGTCTCTGTATCAGAGTTTGAAAAGTGATTATTGATATTTTAAAACAACGTTAATTAGTCCAAAATTGGGAATCTTTTCTCACCCGCTGAGTACAATAGCGACTGCATCGTTCAGCACACTTTCTCCAAATACGAGAGCGTATAAGTTAACGTCGACATGGAGGTCGTTGAATATCGAAATAATTGTGAGCGGATCAGTCGGTGAAATTAAAGCTCCGAAGTACAAAGTGTCGAGAAAAGTGAAGGATGAAGATAAGTGGGGTATCAACTGAACAAAGCCATACATCAGAGCCCTGGAAAAGAGACAAATATGAAATGAGACAAAAATTATATCATGATTCAAGTTTCGTTGTTTAAGAATGTAATCTGTTTTTACATTTCCTTATATTTTGCAACTCGTTGAGATTCCTCATTGTAAATCACACGCTTATTTTCAAATGCCACGAGGGGGGATGACTGGACTGATAAAACATTAGATTGATAAAAGGAAAGCCGACCATAAGTGCATCTATAGCAAGATATTGACCATCAAATGTGTAAACTTAACAAGGGAGAAAGAAAGTTTAAAGCAATATTGATTAATTTTAGCGTAAACAATTGTAATACATCGTTTGTTATTCAAATCAATGATGTTTTCTTATCCAATTTATTATACTCACCCAATAACAAACGAGGAGATTGTCGTCCCTATCAAAGCATAAGTCAATATAGCTCCAAGATTTCTAAAGAAATATTTCTGAAAACAGGCAAATAAAGAAACGATTTTATTTCATTCTTTTTTTTTTTAGTCAGACAAAAAATTATCCTCAAAAAAATTTTTGTCTCGTTAGTATTTTCTTGGCTTTTTTCTTTTATCTTGCAAACTTTGTTAACGACTTGCAAGCATTATGATAACCCAGTTATATGTTTACAATTTGTCGTGCAAGATAGCATCCTTGAAAAATATGTTTACTTTATAATAATGCATTGTATTCAATTTTTAAAGAACAAGAAACCAGGGTATACCAGAGATTTTAAATTTCCCAATGTAATTCAAGAATCGTTAACAAAAATCATTGATAGCTTCTAGAAATTGTTCAAATTTTTTACTATTAGAAGATTTTAACTCAAAGAACAGAATAAACTCTCCTAAGATCAGGAGAAAATCACTCAATTCAAATTATATTTGAATATCTCAGCAGGATTCACTAAGATATATGGTAATAAAATTCTAGACTATTTCTTTTAGACTTTTAATGCGATAAATACCCAGTCCTGAAACCTACCCTCTTCAAGCTGTATCCAGCGTGGAATATAATAGGCGGTAGAATAATATTGAAGAATATTTCGGGATCGAAGGTTGCCTGAAATAATACAAATAAATGATTGAAGTGGTTATTTTTATCCTTGGAATTTTATTGTCTCGCTAAAAAAAGCTAAGATCACAATTGATAAAAATTCTTTATCAATCACCTTGAGGTCAATCTCATTATCCTGTTTGAGAATTTCTCCGCGAAATGAGTATGAGAATGTTTTGTTGTCTTTTTGATCCTCAGGAAAACGTAGCCAAAGTGAGTCCGGAGGTACAGTCAAATTGTATGGTGTTTTAGAAACGTCTGGTACGACCCAAGCGTGGAGTCTAGGACTGTTACTCGTAAAACCGTATCGGATTATCGCTCCGACAATGAGACCTGTGGTTAAATTAATAAAAAATCGTCAGAAAAAAAAAATTTAAAAAAGGTTTTTTCTTTTGAAGGGAAACTTTATATCGCGAAGTAGACTTAAAGAAATCTTAGATAAGACAAAAATGTGACAGGAAATCATAATATATATACACATGTAAGTCTTAAGTTCAAGTCTTAAGATTGAGTCTTAAATGTCAAGTATTAAGTGTCTTAAATGTCCTAAATCTTAAGTCTTGACTGTCTTAGCAATTTTTGTTTCCTTATGTAAAAGAAGCTCGCGATCTTACAATCAGATAACGAGATTCGTCATTTCGAGGACTTGAAGGTTATCTGGTGTATAACTCGAGCAATGAATGACAATGGGCGGTAAGTCTAGTGAATAACTTCGTGAAAATCAATGATTGATGATTATGATAGGTGAGCAACAATAGGGCGTTAGAACGTCGATAAAATAGTGTTTATTATCTTTTAGTAGGATATTGCGTGACGGATAAGAAAAGTGGATTGCATGTAATAGATACATGCAACGTGCATAATAATATAAAAAATAAAAATATGAATGGAATGGAAATGAAAGGTGTAAAACTTACGTAATTAATTTATTAATAGATATAAAAAATTGCGTAGATCGATTGCTTGCACAGTTCGACGGAATTGTAAATATCTACTTATGCCGGTTAGTGAAGGAATGTGGGTCGGCGGGTTTTAAAATGCGGATAAGCAGACGACTCACCGTAAATGACAGCTAGACCCGTCTCGTGTAGGAACCGTAATCGGCGATGCTTGAATGTCCATATAGTTAATACTGTTAATATCAACAGAAAGGTGTATAGTAATAAATTCAAGCTGTCTAATCTGTGCATTAATTGAGCCTTTGCGTCTAGCTCGATGTCTGTTGCCGCTCCGTTGCATGATTTTAATAATAATACACTGAAAATCACTAATAGAGACAGGCGAGTCATGGCTGTCGTTGCCATCTTACCTTATACCACCTTATACCTACTGCGTCACAAACACTCGGGGCATCCGATATGTCGTTCAGACTTCTCCCCACTACGGCGAATTTCTGCGATAAGCGATTGAATTAATCGATTATTCAGACCTCTCGCGAGCTCGAGGGAAAGCTGCTGGAAGTCGTTCATACGAGAGAGAAACCTATAGTCGGTAAGGTGGTAAGAGAGGGCAAACCGTCAGACGCATAACCTTACCTTACGACGGTTTATGTTCATGGATACGATATCAACATTCGATGAAATAGGAGCGATTTAGGATTTGAGATAGATATTGGATTTAGGGATGAGCTGAAAAAATTTCATAAATCAAAATAAGGTAAGCAATGAAACGATGGATTTTTTGGATGGAGTACGATGCCGGATATTCGATTTTATTTAATAATATGTTCGAGATGGAAAAAAATTTAACCAAATAATCAAAACGGGATCTTCATTCAGCTCGATCTCTAATAAGTGTAACAATTATATGTTCTGTAAAATCTTTATACAAATTTTTTCCCTGATTTGAATAAATAACAGTCGTGGTGACTCGCCACCATATTCACTGCATTGGCGGCGCAACGGATTTATCGTCTATTATAATAACAAGTCAATTACAGTTGATCTTAGCAAAATCTGAATTGTTTAGGGTTTCTGACCTAAAATCCTGACGAGAAATGTGTTTGTCGTCAATTGTTCTATCATCCAAAATCAATAACCGGCATAAATTATTCATGTACAATTAAAACGTCATTTGATTATGGCGCCTAATAAATCATATCGTAACCGCCTGAATCGATTAACGTAAGGTAGATCCGCGGAAGTCCGTGTAATACATCCTGAGACCCCCGGGGCGCCCCGATCAACTATCAGTTTACTTCAAGTAGAGGGTAGCAACAGGTTCGCGGTTGCTTTCTTCACGCGATTTATCCGTAATTATGCAAATATTCGGGATTATCGCGAGTTCAACTAATCCGCGCCTTGATTTAAGTCAGTGAACTCGGTTGTCAAGCATGAATTACGTTCGTAAGATCGCGATATTCGATTGTTAAGCTGAGCCATTAGTATTAACAAAATGTCGGCGGGAAGAGGGTGGCGTCCCCCACAGCCAAAACTTTTTACGCGAATTTAGACCAGAGGAAATTTATATCTAAACTAATTCGTTCAGCCAATTCGTGTCGTGATTAGAGTCAGTGAACTTAGCTAAAGAATATCAATTATATTTTCGAGATCACGAGGTTCGGTCGTTTAGCCATTCTATCGGCAAGATATGGGCGGGGGCAACATGTTTTTTTTTCTCACGATGCGGTCAGAAGTTCTATCGCTGGTTCGAATGGCGAAGGATATAATTCTCTATAAATGGTAAGCAAAATTTCGCTACGGTGCGTGTGAAAAATTCGCGGAATGGCCGAGATATAAAAATTCGCTTCACGCCCAAGTTTTTTTTACAAGTCGTGGACGGACGCCATATAAAAAAAAAATTTACGAACGTATATCGACGCCTCCTTCTGATTGGCTATCGGACTTTCGAACGAGTTGACGTTTTTTTTACAACTTTTTTTTACTTCCAATTACGGATGCCGACTTAAGACGCGCGTAGTGAAATTCGAGTGTTCTTTTAATCTACCGACCGTATGATATTCGTACACATAATATATTCACAGTGGAGTGTAATTCGTCTATATAATTCTCGTCGCAAATTTAATAAAGTGAAAATAGTGATAGTGAAATTTTCCCGAAATTGAATCCCCTTATCTGGAGTTGCCGCCGCCGCCCCCCCGACCTCCCCCATGAAAGTGAAGTGTTTTTAAAATCTATACACCGTGGTATGATATTCATACATATAATATATTCGCAGTGTAGTGTCCTATTCTAGCTCTCATCGCCAACAAAGGATTATATTGGATATACGTATTCATCGTTCCCGAAGACCTAGCCGTGTATCCAGATATCCAGAGTGGTGAGATTCGCATGCGATATAAAATTCCTTAGTTAATCCGTGTCTTCGCGCGATAGTTTGTCGTTAGTAGTCAGCAGCAAGGCCATTGTATACGAACTATCTCTTTCTTTTCCTCTCCAAGTTTTTCCATATATCGCGTAGCGTGGCGGTACCATTATGACTATTTACATATTTTGTTAGCTCGCGTTTTTGCCTGAAATTTTTTTTTGTCAAAAATAATTCGCATTTATCGATCATTATTTTTTCTATAATTATTTTCTGATTTCCAATATTTATTCAATTATTTCCATATATTTCGTTGATAAAACTCTTAATAACATTTATACATTGCACTCATATACAATACGTATATAAATATATTTATCAATAATCGAATAGGATTTTGTAAACTAACCCGTTCTCTCCCTACAGCCATCAGCTAATACATATTAGCTAATAAAAACGGTGAGTTTTCATTACCACGGTGTGCGTGAAGAGGAGTGTTTGTGTTGGTGTAAATGTCTAGGTATTGCTTTCATCTAAATACGTATACATAGAATCGTGGGTATCAAACGCGGCAGGTTTATTCCGCGTATAACATTAAGGGGGTTGTGTGCACCGAATGCTGTGAATGAATAATGCATGTGTATTTATCAAATACACACGCCGCGTTCGCTGGACTTTTGGTTTGAGGCGCAGGGTAGGCAGGACGTACGCGATAGTTTAAGCCCGTTGCGTGATTCCATATCTTTTTTCACAGCGTCAAGTGATTAAGTCAAATTTGTAGCTAATACAATTAATTATTATAGAAATTTGATCTCTCATCAGAAGTCGCATAATCACTATTACTTTCAATCGAGTATACCAATATAATTATATCACTCTCACGATCGTTTTGATGTATAAATAATTATATCCGCGATGTTGAATATTTAATCACTTGAATGGGCAAAACGCTTCACTGAACCTCTGTGCTTACGTGGGGTACGGAGGTCAGGGAGAAGCTGCGCCCGAAGAGGACACCGACCGCCACGCTACAAATATTTCTCTGCTTTGTATACTCCTACACCTATACTTTCCGCCTTCCTTATTTCGTTCAGATTAATGGCGAACGAAACGTTATAAAGTTTTACTTTTTTTCTCCCCTTATTCTTGAAACATACAGGTACACATATCATTCACCAGGGTTCGTAAGAATCAGACTGGTATTAAAAAAATTTATTTTTATTTTAACAATTTTCAGGTTTTATCAACCGACTTTACCACAATATTCATCGACGACAAATTATCGCGGTAAAATAAGTAAGCTTTACTATTTTACCGTTAGATCGTAACCATGTGTTCAAGTAACGACTGCTACGGGGCAGCACATTCACCTCTACACAATATGAACACTACTTTTACAGATAAAAACCATAATCCAAGCGAAATGATTGCAGAAACTAAATAAAAATAAAAAATGTAAGAAAAAAAAACACGAAAAAAGAATTTGTATCAATTTTGTAGTTATAAAAGTTTCGATAGGAGACTATGTTATAATAATGGATATCGTTCACGTCGTATGGACGAATTTTCATTTTTTGTTTTTTGTATTTTCTTTATTTAATAGAATAACAATAACCACAATAAATCGGCCTTACAATTTTTATCTATTGTTTCCTAACGTGCATTTATAGTACGTCTATATTATTATCTGTATATGACATGCATTTTTATGGAAGCGTTTATCACAAACAAAATATCGTAGTACAGAATCAGGGTTATTACAAACATTGATTTCATTCATATTTCTCCTCTACATTAAATCCTCGAAAAAACCAACATAAAACGAAAAAAAAAATGAACAAGTACATACATTTAACATTCCTGGATATGAACAGTGCTTCTAATTATCATCTCTCGGTCTTATCAAAACAGACATTGTATAAAAATACAACTAAAACTCACAAATTTGCCTCCAATATGTAACTTACTCTTTTTTTTCATTTTATTATACAAGATATTATCGAAGATTTACTCTAGGTTACAGTTGAATAGTTAAGTAGCTTCTTAAATGGATAAAATTTGTTCGTGGTGAATATTAAAGGGTAACGTTCTCAATTATAAACTTGACGAGTTAAAATATCTAGACATGTATATTTAACTTACTTCATTATTATTATCATTATTTTTTTTCGGTATTTTGTTTTGTTAACTGGTATGGCTAGTGGAATGAGAAAACTGGTGCTTAAACGAGTTTTCATTTATCTCTGTATAATTCGCGCCCCCACCCCTCCTTTTGTATAAGCCAAAATTTTAATGGTCGTATGATATTAACAAGGATTAAACTTTGTTGAATGCAGCTATGTCCACGCTTTGAACGAAATCTTCAATAGCCTCGATCTGCTCTGTTAGCCAATCAATTGAAACCTTGTCATCCTCAACAACTGAGGATATCTGTAATTTGTGGATGCCGTAAGCCAGCGGGACAAGTTTTGCTGAAAAGAGAAATATTTTAACATTATTATCCAAATTATTTAATGCCAAAACATTTAAAATTGAAAGGAAATTGAACCCACCAGCTCCCCAAAGGAGACCGTCTGTTTCGATTTTTCTAACTTCAACTTCCATAGCTTTCATGTCTGTTTCATCATCCCAGGGTTTAACGTCAAGGATTATGTTTGATTTTGCGATTAAAACGGGCTCTGAAAAAATGAAGAAAAAATTTATTAACACCACCTCATACGGCGCGGGAAAAGTATTATTTTTAATATGTATTTGGCTTACTTTTTGATTTCTTTGCGGCATAAGCAGCTAGACGTTCTTCTCTTATCTGAGCTGCAGCTTCATCTTCACCCTGTGATAAGTTGTAAATAAAATAATGACGGCAGGATGTAATGATCAGGACCAAGAGTTGTTTTTTTTTTTTCAATTTGAAAAGAGAAATAATAAGAGAATTAAACTCTAAACTATTTGACAACTATCTAGCGAGGGTCCTATGGTTTTTTGTTCCAAAGATGAAAATAGGCTCCTAACGCACTCGGGAATATCTGGTGAAGAATTATTCGTAGAGGAAACAAATTGACTTGGCTAATTTAACTCAATACAAAATTTACGCTCTTCTGAAATGAATTTTCGCTACATAAATTGATAATCAAAGCGATCCGACGAAATTAAAGAAAATATATTGCCTGAAATACTTGAAACTATTGATTCATAATCATAGTACTCATCTCTTAATCATCGGCGGACTTCTTACCTCAGATTCAGAGCCAAATAGATCCACTTCGTCATCGTCGTCTTCGGCCTTAGAAGCTGGTTTCTTTGCTACCGGTTGGGAGGGAGGTTTAGCCGGGCAAATAGCAATCCTCATTGGATCGATGCCTAAGGGTCTGTCCTCAAGAATTTTAACACGATTCTCAAGCCGGTCAACGATGGACTTCAGATCAGCGACGACTTTGAACAGAATTAAAAAGAGATTGATGTAGGATGTTATTTCTGTCTTAACTTACATTGAAACCTGGCATTCTTTACTTACCGTTCTTTAGATCATGATTTTCCTTCTCCAAGGAAGCAATACGCGAGACAAATTCCTGGTTCGGACTGCTAGCAATTGCAGCAATGCTGTCGACCTGTAATAAGTGATGAAACAAGCCTGTGATTAAAGGTGCAGGGAAATCTGTTTGAGGCGATGATCTGTAAAATTATTATCTTACAAACTTTGAATCGATAGTTTGATTTTAAATGTATCGATGAAATTTTTTAGCCGATTCAATATAATGGTCGTAATTAAAGTTGAAAGGAAAGGGTGGAGGTTGTTTCGTAATTAGAGTGAATAGAATTGATGAATGCATCGAAAACCAGTAAAATGTTAAATTTAGTAGAAGATAAGAAGCCGTTTATAGATTTAGTCCATTATAATCGGTAGAGTTAGGGATTTTCAGAAACAAGAACGTGCTAATCTACCGTCTTTTAGTGGGGAATATATCAAGTACTCACAAACTGCAAAGATTGTTTAATGTGTTGACGTGCCTTGGCTACTTCGTTGGCCAGATTTCCTTGCGCAGGAATGATTGGACAAGAATATTGTGGCCCTCCCTGCATCGGCGGACAATAAAGGGTCAGCTCAATATTAATAAAAGAAACACTACCATTTAAAAGTGAACAACTATAGAGCTAAATACGATATTGTAATAAAATAAAATAAATGAAAAATAAATATCTAAAATATGTTTGTGTTCTACAAAAGCTAAATTTGAATATAGCGGCCGATTATCATCCTAAATTTCAGAATTATTTACTCGTGAAATTATATCAGCTAAACAGACAGGGTGACGACAGACCGGCAAAAATCGGGAAAACCTGGAATAGTTAGGGAATTTTGTCAGTTTAGAAAATTCAAGGAAAAGTTAGGGAATTACTTCGGCCCACGTGGAAAACAAGTGTTTTTTTTTTTTGTATTTTTTTTAAATGAGCTACTTTCGAAATTCGGCACTGAACGTACATTCGGTGAAGCTTCGAAAATAATCGCGTAAGAAACAGGATAATAGATATATATTTCAGCTGAATTGTTGCCACCCAGACAAAAGAATTTTCTCTTTCTATTCAATATGGATAAATTCGATCGAAGATTAAATCAGCCTTACTGGATCATGCCTTGGTGGTAGTCGAGAAGGAGGTGGATTTTGAAATATTTAGAAACAATAAGCAGAGAGAATTTGTTAACGGTTTAATAAGCTTAGCATGCAATGTGTAACAAGCAAGCATAACCAGCAGAGGATTAATTTGTAGAATTGCATTGATTAGAAACCAGGTTTTTCGTCTCAGGAAATAATAAAAGGAAAGAATAAAAACAGGAGCTTTGATAACAAAGAATTTCACTACTAAATGGTCAAGCAGCTTGCCTCATGAATATACCTTATTAGTAATGACCGGACTGTCTGGTTTTTTCTGTTCTGTAATTAATTTTTCTGGCTCTTTTTTATTAGCGTGTTTTTTATCTGCCTTATTTTTTTTCTCCTTTGCCTCCTTTGGCTTAAATTTGTTTGAGTCTTCGGACTTTTTAGGAATAGCTTCTGCATTGTGATCTAATTTGTTTAAATTCTCTGAAGTCCTTATTTCCTGGACGGGCGATTTGCTCTTTTTAGACTTTTTTGATATCGCATTTGATGACGGATTTTGATTTATTTGATTATGGGAATTTTCAGGCATTGAATTGTTGCAGTTATTAGTCCATACCCCAGTACGATTGGTGTTAGTTAACAATTCGTAACATTGCGTAGGCTAAATGTGGTCCGACAACAAAACACAACATGTAATAAAATTCATTGTAAAAATATTGTTTTCAGAAAACTTGTCGTTAATTATAATCAGCTCCAGTCTTACATCTAAACAGTCGATTTTTGTCTCTGGTAAAAAAAAAAAAAAAAAAAAAACATTTATATAAGTCGACAAATTTCCATAAATTTGTTATGTATTAGTTTTCTGTGGACAGGAAAAAAATCACAGTTAGACAACACAAAGAAAGCTATAGTTAATCTTTATTTGGGAAAAATTAAAGGACTTTTTTGTACTGCCCACCACCAGATATTCCCTAAAGCCTAGCATTATCAAGATGAAGAGAAAAGTAGGTGAATATATGATGTATGAAAATAGATATGAAAATTGGAAGTATGAGGGGTGATCATAAAAGGGAAATTTGTTTGGCATTGAATAACAGAGGCTAAAGGGAGAAAATCAAGTTGAAGAAATTTGTATAGGGTATTTAGGTGGAACTAAAACTTCAATGAAAGTAAATATAGGGAAGAATATATGAATATAATAAAAACTAATGCGAAATTTGAGTTACAGAAATCTAAAATCTCTTAACGAATGATTTATGCATTGAATGCAAAGGCATAAATTCCTTAGATATTAATTAATAAAGTTTTTTACAGCGGCTAGCAAGCTGTTAAATTCATTGTTAATTACAACAGCCTATAAAAGTTTGAATATTATTTTCATACCGTATTAAATACATACATGTGGGAGATTATTATATTCGGAATTAATCAGGAAATTAACTTGAAAGCTAATGAATCTTTGTAGCTACCTTTGCCAGCCGCTCGAAATGAAGGCATTCCGCTTTGTCGTAGACCGGCTTCTCGAACCAAACTTTCTCCTGGGCTAAAGCTGTTGTGGCCATTATTACTCTATGGATGATCGTGAGTTGTCAATGCTGGAACAAAATTAAACCTCGTTTAATATTGCAGAGTTATTATTTCTCATTTCAATTGTGCCAAAAAAAAAAAACAAAGAAAGAAAAGGTTTAAAAAGAAAGAGTAATTAACATTTCATTAATATTTTATTATAAAATTGCAAATACACACGTGTCGATTGGCACCAGAACTAGCATACAATATCATACAGTTTTAGGCACTCAAGAATATTATCTCATTATTATAAAAACTTATGAATCCTATTTAATACAGAAAATTATTTGTAATAAAAAGTATAAAATTTCAACAAATCTTGAATACAAAAACAACCTATCCTAATTACTAATAGCTAAAAATATCAACAATCGTCCTCCTCATCTTCCTGACTAAAATATTTAGATTCATAAGTCTGGTTAGATTTTCTTTTCCCCCCAATAAATACAGGGAGTTTAAAATCGCTTTGTTCTTCATCAACATTTCCAGAATTCCTCTGATAGCTCATAAGTTTTCTGAGTAAACGATATATCTCGTTATTCATTTTGCTTGGGCATACGCAAGGTATTATTTTTTCTGGTTTAAAATAATCAACAAAATATCTGAGCTCTTCATATGAGGCGTGCATCGAATAGCACACATACAATCTCCGCCTATTCCCAACATCAAATTCGGTAAATTCTTTCAAGCTTCTGCCTCTCCATCTTTGAGCCGAAGGAACAATAGTCAGTATGTTTTCAGGGTATACGTCAGATCTGCACAATAGTTTATCCCTAGTCATTTTTGGGGTACAGGCATGGATTCTCGCCCTTGATCCATCGCTAGTAGCGCACTCTGTAAGTTCCGTGATTTTTATGTAATTTGAATATACTCTATCTTTGACGTGAATTTTTGTATTCAAAACTTTTGATATTTCCATTATAAGATACTCGACTCCGTAAGAAGCTGAACACTCCAGTATAACGACGTTTTTTTCATCAGTACTAAGCCAGGTTTTAACTCTTCTACAAATTTCCTCGCAGCTTTCTTTTCTCGATGGAAAAACTAGGAAATCACAAGTGAGAAATGTTGTGTCCAGGTAAATAGCCGTGAAATATTTTGGCCTGTTTTTACCGTTGATTTTATCGTTCAATGGATTTAACTTCTTAAAATCTCTTGGGTTTATTCTAAAGTCTCCTGTGTATAATATATTCTTTTCTTCATTGGTGAAGACGAACATTACAGAGCCTGGGCAATGGCCCGCAGCAGATGTTGTTACTGTCACATAAGTCCCCACGGTTCTACCGTCCCTTGTTAAATTGTATTCTATTGTTTTAGGTATAGTTAACTCCATTTCTATTATCCTTTCCTCCGGTGAGCCTGGGTATATTCCTAACAGAAAAGCCTTGGTTATCGGACTGCAGTATAGATACTTATCAGTCTCTGATAAATGACGGAAAAAATCATCATTCAATCCCCGCATGTGATCAGTGTGACAATGACTCAGAAAATATCGCGAAGATTGTAAATTAAGACCGTCAAAACGGTCCACAGATATTCCCGGGATCTCGTCTATCTGACCAAGAAATGTTGACATTATTCTGACCGACTGACTGACTGACGCTCGGCATCAACTAAAACAGAAACCCAAGCGTCAAGTCAGTACACTACTGCCATTTAAAATTTGAAAAAAATATTCAATTATTTTTTATAGTCTGTGATGACCATGGGTCGTTATTGCGACGGGATGTATCATTGAATCACGGTATCTTTTTTAGAGCGAGTTATCGGCTTGTTCGGATTCGTTCTATTGCGAAAAGTACGGTATTTTTTTTTTTTTTTTAATCGTTTTTTGCCATGTGCAGCGCAACGCGGCGGCGGTATTGATCGTTGACATATTGAGTACGGTGTATATAGTAGATAGGTATACGCAAGTAATTTATCATTGACAATAAATTTGTTATATAATATATAAATGATGTTGTCAAAAGTTCAGTCGAGGTTTTAAGCTGCCTCAAAAATAAATACCTTTTACAGATGTTTTGTTAAAAGCGTGCTGGCACGAGCCGGTGGGAAAACGTCGACGAAGAGCGAGCGGAAAACCAAGATGACTGGTACTGGCTTATTGTGAGATTGACAATGAGTCAAATAGCTTTTAAATTTTTGGTCATCAGCTCGCTCTTTTCGCTACCGTTATTATCCGAGAGTTCATTTTAAATCTCGTGAAAAATTATTGTAAGCTGAATATAAAAAGAAATTATCTACTTCCTTGTATATTTACGAGGTAAGTTAGACGATCTATTGAACGCGTAGTGTATTTCGGTGTTAAAAATTGCCGCTCTGGTTGCCGGTATCAGGCGCAATCGTAAGACCCACACCACGCAGTGTTTCACGTCAGTCAGGTCTTCGATGCAAGTGCATCAGTGGTTTTCCTTTTTTTCTTTCTTTTTTCCTTCATTATAATACGTATATCCGTAAAATGCGTCTTGGAACACCGATACCAAATTTTACAGCTGATACAACGAAGGGAAAAATAAAGTTTCACGAATGGGCTGGAACATCGTAAGTATTAATTATCACCAAATGTGGTAACATAACATAATATATATACCATAATACCATTGCATAAATTTCAGCCTAATTAATACGCCGTTTATCCTCTGTTCCTCTCTCTCCCTCTTATTGTCGTAAGTGATAATTAGTTTACAGGCATTCTAAAACGATAATTATTATAGTTTTAGATTTCCGGTTATCGAGTGACAATAACAGAGATAAGATACTACTTTTAGGGAAAAATTACCATAATTCCCGCTCTTTTTTCAAGAGCATTTAAAACTTCCGAAAACGATGTAGAAACTCCTCAGCTTTAAATTAATTTACCAAATTAATTTTTCAAGATTGACACGATTTGAATTTTAAAAATCTTATTTTCAAGATTTTTGTTTTTTTTTAAATCAATTTTGGTTTTTATTTCTGTTTTATTTTGCTTTTTTTTTCTTTGTTCAAAGATTCTTTGAATATGTGTGAATTGAAATTCATATTTTAGAGAGAAAATTAGAATTAATAATTCGGTAAACGTGAAAAGCCAAAAAAAAAAAATTCAAGAAAAAAAAAATCTTGTTTAAATCAAAATATAAATAAGAAATCTGATTCTCCTGATTTTACTTTTCTCTTTTTGTTCCACCAGTAAATAATCCTTTCAGATGGGTAATGCTATTTTCCCACCCTGCAGACTTCACTCCTGTTTGTACAACGGAACTTGGTCGAATAGCTGAAAAAGCATCTGAGTTCAATGCCCGCGGTATTCTTCTACTTGGACATTCGTGTGACTCTGTTGCTCGACATCATGCCTGGATAAAAGTATATAACTTGTAACATAGTATTACAAAAAACAAACTATCGTATAATCATCATTTATTTCCATTTCTCATTGTTTTATTCCTTTTTTTTCTTTTCCCTATCTCTCCAGGACATCCAGGCCCAGTACGGCGGCATTCCACAGGAGTTTCCTTACCCAGTTATCGGTGATGAAACTCGAGTAATAGCCGAGCGTTTGGACATGACTGATATGAGAGATCCAGACACTAGAGGGGTCCGAGCTCTTTATATTATCGGCCCAGACAAGACACTAAGACTTTCTATGCTGTACCCTGATTCTACAGGTCGAAACGTCGAGTGTGT
The DNA here is from genome assembly GCA_949628255.1 of Macrophya alboannulata. NCBI lineage: Eukaryota > Metazoa > Arthropoda > Insecta > Hymenoptera > Tenthredinidae > Macrophya > Macrophya alboannulata. The sequence continues at coordinate 766,036 of OX451213.1, forward strand.
TGGATAATAATTGACTAAATTTCTTTCACATTTAATTGCCATAAACTTTTTCATTAATTTCCTTTTATATGAATTTTTATTACAGCGAAGTACTCCGTGTTATAGACTCCCTGCACAGGGCTGATGAGAGATGCGTTGCTACTCCTGTGGATTGGAGGGTGAATTTCACAGTTGTTAAATTGCTTTTTTTAATTTTTATTTAGTATTTTGTATTTTATTTCAGGATTAATTGAGCTACGAATTTTAATGATAATTGGGGAAAAAATTTTTTTAAGACAATAATTGACCAAAAAATAACATTTGATTTATTAACAATAAAATCAAAAACATATCCACTTGTCTATTTTGTACATCGGGATGATATTTTTACAGATGGGTGAAGACCTATTGCTTCAACCCGATATACTGCCGGTCGATGAAGCTCGTATGTTTCCTCGAGGTGTTAGACGGGTAAATCTTCCCAGTGGGTTGGCATACGTTCGATATACAGCTGATTATCCTTTGCCTCACGAATGTTGGGAATAAATGTTATTTATTCAATGTTATTTGTCTGGAGAACAAAAAAAAAGGAGATGATAATAATTGGAAGAATCAGAAGAAGAAGAAACTGTAGAAGAAAAATTTAGGATAGTTTATTTGTTAAACTTCATATTTTTTATGAGAAGAAAAAATCGAATCGAGAATTTAATTGATACAAACGTTTTTATCGGCACAGAAATTGTTTTCTTTTGTTGTTGGCAGAGTAAAAGTACTATCAAATTGATACAGTGACGATTTATGAAAAACAATGACTGACGTTAATAATGAAAATTATTTTCTACAATTGCTATATGTACTTGAAACCAAAAATATAATTATACCTATGTAATACTAAAATTGTTATGAATATTTTTCAAAAATCTATATTGTATTCTAATCGTGTGCATATAATTGTTCATCAAGAACCTTACCCAATTTTTCTATTAATTGTATGATTACATTAATTCGTAAAGAAATTTTTCTAAAAAATAAAAAACAAATAAAAGCAAAAAAGAAAAAAATTAAAAAACTAACTTTTTCCCAAAATTTCATTTTAATTTGAAGTTTTCGATGTTCCTTTTTACGAATATTTTGAATATAAAATGAGGCAAAAATCCCCCTCACAACAAAAAAAAAAAAAAAGTTCGCAACAATTTTAATCGTTGAAAGTAAAATTAATTTATATCCTCCGTAATTTGAAATCCGTATATATAGTGAAATTATCGCTGGGGGTAACTGACTACAGCAGACCGTTAACAAATTAGTTAATAATTTAATTAATATATACCAGCGGCCATATACACCTCGCGCTTTCGGAAAATACGTATAATAATAACTAACTAATTAGTGACTCCCCAATCCCCCGCTATTTGGATCCTTGTACGTATGTATGCTACATACATATACGTACATATACACAGTTACAGGGGAGTAACCTTTTTGCAAAAATCCCTCTCGTTTGAAGTCGTGAGTTGGTTGTTATGTCACAGTATTCTCGTCATATCCAGGAATCAAGAGAATTCAATTTAATTTCTATATACGTAGATGCTGTGCAGTCAAGTGCGCAGAGTTATTTTTGATTAGAGTTGTATATATAAGTGATTAGATGCTATAATTTCGATTTCGTATTCCCAATTCTTGATATATGAGTATAATCCTCTGCAGTCGTTCTTGAACGGCTTAACTCGATCTTTTCTATTCTCTCCTCTCATTGTCAGTCCCTAAGCGCCTCCTGAGAGATTCGCATACATGCATAGGTATATACTTATATAGATATAAATATATATGTAATGCCTTTGTATCAGAGAAGCGACTTGTACCTTCGCGAATTGCTTTCTTGCTATTGCGCTCTTCTTCTTTCCTTGCGACAATACAAAGACGCTAATACGACACGCTATATACCTATGTACGCGTTCTAGTGTCTCTCAGGAACAAAGAGATGTGGGGACTACTCGCGATTAGAGGGTATAGAATACAGGTATATATATAGTGCATATTCTCTTTTCTCGCCCTAATTCCACGCGCGGGTGATTATGTAACACGTATATATACCATTTAATTGTTACATATATATCGTACGTTTCGAAGAGACATATTATTACAATATAATAAATTTATCTGATGATATCTGCACATGAGTGTGATTTGAACTTTTAGATTCATTCGAAAATTGATCTTAAAAATTGATTCATGAAAATAGTACACCTTCGATTTCAGTTCTTATTTTTTCCAAAAAAAAAAAATAAAAAAACTGTCGATCGGAAATGACAAAAATTTTTCAAGACCAAAATCAGAGTGGGCCGATATTTCTACGATTTTGCATGATTTTTTTTTTCACATAAATATAAATGAATGAATTCTATGGGTATAATGTACACCGTTCTCGAGCCTTATGCGAGCATGAGCGAGACAATACATAAGTACGTTGAATCGTATACTCGTATATATCAGAAGTACATTTAGCTCCGGAAATTGAACGGAAATGAAATTTGCGTGATTCGAAAGCGTTAGAAGGTGGAGGATTCGAAGTATTGAGATGTTGGCGTATACGTATGTACTACATACATACCTATAATACATAATTTCGCGTTACTAATGCCAAAAGGGCGTATCTCAAAGGCTACGCCCTTTTGGCATTACAATGCCAAAAGGGCGTATCGAAAAAAAAAAAATTTCTCCAATCAACTTAAAAATATAGGTAATGTATAAATCTATGGAAAAAAGGAAAAAAAAAATTTTTTTTGGGATACGCCCTTTTGGCTTTAAGAAAAAAATTTCTTAAAGCCAAAAGGGCGTATCCCAGAAAAAAATGTTTTTTTCCTTTTTTCCATAGATTTATACATTATCTATATTTTTAAGTTGATTGGAGAAAATTTTTTTTTTTTTGATACCTTTTGGCTTTAAGAAAAAAAATTCTTAAAGCCAAAAGGGCGTATCAAAAAAAAAAATTTTCTCCAATCAACTTAAAAATATAGATAATGTATAAATCTATGGAAAAAAGGAAAAAAACATTTTTTTTTGGGATACGCCCTTTTGGCTTTAAGAAATTTTTTTCTTAAAGCCAAAAGGGCGTATCCCAAAAAAATTTTTTTTTTTCGTTTTTTCCATAGATTTATACTTTACCTATATTTTTAAGTTGATTGGAGAAATTTTTTTTTTTTCGATACGCCCTTTTGGCATTGTAATGCCAAAAGGGCGTAGCCTTTGAGATACGCCCTTTTGGCATTAGTAACGCGATTTATATATAATATATGTATATATTTAATATATTAGGGTGGTCCCTAATTTCGTTATATTCGAATTTTAATGCCCCCGCATGGGCGAAAATGTCTCCAAATATATCCAAAAAAATGTTTCCGAAATCCCGGGTTCCTAGACCAATTTTAACGATACTGCAGCGATAGGAAAAGACCAACGAAAGAAAAAAAAAATTACACCTATTTTATTTTGTTTAGTTTTTTTCTAAGTATTATTATTTCAAATTGTTAACAAAACCGTTCAAAGTCTATACCTACCCCTCGACCTCCCTCTTCCTGCTATACAACGGCAAAACAAACACTTTTACCTTATACAATATCTTCTGCGACTGCAGCAGCAATCAGATCCCTGAGAGAAGGGAGGGCATTTTCTTCTTCTACTCGAGTGCTTACCCCGGTCGTTATAACACTTCAAAACGACGTACGAAATTCGAGATCCTCTATACCCAACGAAAATACCCGGCATTCCTTCCTTTGGTCCCGTGATTTTGTCAAGCGAAGCTGCTACTGCTGCTGCTGCTGCTGCAAAGTGGGTGCTGCTTGTAGGTTTCGATATTCTGATCCTGCACTCCGATTTCCCTCTCAATTTTCATCCTATTCTCTCTCACTCTCTCTCGTTTTTTTTTTCTGTTATCTTTAATTTTTTTCCCTCAGTTTTCTCTTTTTCCTTAGTTTCGATTATCTCACTAAACAATTATATTGTGTTCAAAGCTGTTAATGCACGTACTCAAAGCTTTCAATTCAGATTATAAAAAGCAGCTTGCTGCACCAGGTTCCATATACCAACTAGGCTGGAAAAGTGTACAGAGAGATTCTATTCAGTCATACTTTTAGTAATTGTCGCAGACAAGGTGATGCATGCACATGTACACACGTTGCGTAATTTTAACAGCGAGATAATAACTTGAAAACGCGTTTTCCCTCTTATAGTAGCTTTGATTTTGATTTTACCATCTGCAGCCTCCCCCGAGGATTGAGTCTAGGTAGCTGTAGAGAGAAATTCGAATAGACACAGACTATAGTAGTTACACAGTGAGCCGAAAGTGCTTTGGCCACAAAATTAATCAACTAATTGCACCCAGAATTAGGTACCCATATAGTATACCCGCCTATACCTGCACAGTATGGGATAAAATCTAGGCAGACATTAACTTCGCCCTAATATAATCACGCGTTACATATACCCTAGGGCGAGTAAAGCGTTAGTTATAACCTGCGAAAATACTGTACTAATTCGTTTTTTTTTATTAAATTATATCATTCGCGAATTTCCGGTTTACACATGTCCCTATAGCCATGTAACCTACTTGGGACACGTAAATATATCCTTGAAAAAAAAGGGACAGAAAAAAGACGAAATCTCTTCCCGGATACCTTTTTCCTATTTTATGAAAGGGGCGAACAAAAAAGAGGGGGAAACGGCGTACTTCTGATTGCGTTCTTTTTACAACCCATAGACCTGTCGCCGAGTTTTAGGAGAAGCTGGATGACATTGAATCCCCTGCAGCGCGGAGATGAAAATTTTTTTTTTTCGACGAAACCGATATTCGTAAAGAAACAAGAAAAATTTTTTCCGATTTTTTTTTCTTTTTTTTTGCTTTCGTTTTTATGGTAAGGTACGTCGTTACGATGGACGGAATGTGGGAGTCTATTAACTCTCTCGCATCTAGAGTTAAAATGGCCTGCGTTCTGGTATATACATATATACCTATATATCTCACTATACTCGTACCTTATACACATATGTATATAAGATTATACGTCTGCAGGTAACCTGGTGCAGTAGGACTCTAGATGGGAGTTTCTTAATTGCAGTCCGTAGCTGTGAGGAGAAGCTGCACTTGGTTAATCTGCAAACGTAGAAATTATACCACTGCCATAGTTTATATACATACGTATATATACGTTTATATACAAATGTATGGACATATAAATCACTGCAGATTTACACAATATCGTAACTCAACATTCTCCACGATAAATGTATCGAAAGACGTCAGGGAATATCGAATTTTTGTCTGGACAAAGTCAGGGAAAAGTCGGGGATTTTTATTTCAGCTAAATTGTCGCCACCCTGATAATGAAGCTCAGAGATTTTTATAAGATGAATAAATTATTTCAGGTTTTTTAAGCGAAAAAAAAATTTTTTTTTTTCTTCTCAAGGAAAATCCCAAAATGTGGGTGTGTTTTTTTTTTGCATGTTTCATTTTTCATTTTTTATATGAAAAGTTTGTTGTGCGAAGGCAGAGAGATATATATAGGTATATATACGTATACGTGCGTTGCTGTACCTGCGTGTGCGTAAAGGTCCTGTTTTATTACAACCCTCAATATTTCATGGCCGGTTTTTCGTACATACCTACGTACCTATACATACATATATAGTATATTGTACGTATGTATACATACAATATACGAAGACGACACGAAATATTTCGCAACCGGAAATACGGGGCTCGTAGAGTCTCCCGCTCTTAATTTCCGCCCGGCAAATCCTACGCCGCACGTCAGCGCGCGGGCGTTTTCTTCTGCAGTCGCGTCGTACGCGTCGGTACCAATCCTCTCGCAATTTTTCTCTATATAACCGCGGGAATGGGGAAAATACACGAGAAAACAACAACGTATAGGTATCTACCTACGTATACATATATATATACTGTATAGCGAAAGTAAATATAATCAACGATTTCGTTGATATGGGAATATATATATATATATATATATAGGTATATATATAAGGAGGAAAAAAGGAAAGAAATAGCGTCAACAGAATATAATAATCCCAGGTGTATATAAAAAAAATATGTACATATATATATATATATATATATATATATATATATATATATATATATATATTTATATTATATATTATCAAAAACTGTGCAGGTATAAAATAAAATGAAAGAATGAGCGGTTTTCTAAAACGTACTTCCCATCTCTGAGAAATATAAAAATAAATAAATGACGTATATATATTATATAATATATGTATACTTTATCTCGTATATAACTGCTATGTACACCTATGTACATTTCAAAACGTTCGATGAAACTCTAAAATCGAAACGGCAGATAATCCCTCGCAGAATCTTTATCCCATTGTTCGTCACCGCCGCAGCTATCTGTTAACGGTTTCTGACTGAGAGAGATAATGGGACACTTTCGATGGTATTCCCCGAGGACTGCTAAACAGCTCAGCTCAGTAGTACCGTATAGCTGCTGATACATAGAGAAAAAGCGCGAGAAATAAAGAGATAAAAGAAAAGATGAAAAAAAAAGAAGGAAAAGAAAAAAAAAACCTAAATGAAATGAGTGAATGCCGTAGCGTTGGGTGAGGCAGCGAGTGAGTGTGAGCAAAGTGCCGGCGCATAATAAAATCATATATTTTCGAAGAGACAGGACTCGACGGACAAATACATATATACGTGCATATATACGTGTATATATACGGGGTATATACTCTCGCAAGTCACGGAGCCCGACCACTCATATCTAAATTTTTCTATCGCGGTTCGTATATACCTACATATACATATACGCCGCTTAAAAAACTGGCACGAATTTATCCGAGCGCAAAAATTTGCGGGAGAAAATTATAGTCACGCGCGCGAGCCCCGATTGGTCCAAACTCAAATTCTCCGTATATAGTTTAAAAACCGGATATCTCACATAAATTTCGCTGATGGCAAAAAATCGCCGCGGTTTTTTTTTTATCTAGGCATATATTAATCTATTATGACATCACGATATTTCTAAAATTATTTCGTACGAGAAGATTGATTACATCTCTAAATATATTGCAAATAGACGACGTTGATCCAAAAACCGTTTCTGCGATTTACCGACTGACTGACTGCAGACTTGATCTAAAGGGTATATATAATAAAGGTGTAATCTATACGCGGAGAGATGAACACTTTGAAAGGAGGCTGGTCAATTCGCTATTTGGACAGGATATATATTTCTCTCGCGTTTCTTCGATTTATCGCTTTATCGCCATTTCACTTCACTTCACTTCACCTCACCTCACTTAACTTTACTCTACTTTAGAGTGTATAGAATTATATATAACGGCATGGCATGGTTGCTGGCCTATACGCGTATATAAAGTATATACATATATATATATATATATTATATACATATATAGTATATTTGTACCGAGCAAAGAAGGACGCGGAGGAGAGAGAGATCTGATCCGGATGAACGGAAGAATAAGGTTGAGAGATCGATGGGTGCGGGGCGGAAGAAAAGGGATGGGGAGGGAAGAAGAGCTGGGAAGGGATAGCTTGGAAAGGCGTAGTATAAGGTATCTCGTAAATAACATGAAATAAATATGTTTACCATTTACGTTGAACTCCGGGGGCGTCAAGGGGAACCATTAAATTCCTTTCAGATGTAAGATGAAGACGAAGAAGACGAGAACGAAAAAGAAAAAGCAGAAGCAGAAGCAGAAGCAGAAGAAGCTGGTAGTAGCTAGCGACCCGGGTTTCTCCGGCATCTAGCCTCCGGGCTCGAGTTGTTCCACGCGAAGACACGCTCTCTCATCAAACGGCAATTTGCCCAATATACTCTTCGGCCCTTATTGACACGACAACGATATATCAAAAGCCATTTCTACCTCCCTGCTCAGACGGATTCGGTGCTTCACTGATAGATATATATATACATATATAAAGGTATATATACGTGGGAGGTGGTGAAGCAAAATTTTTTCCATTATATACGACCGAAGGGTCAAACACGACCACTATTTCGAAATCCCTCTCTCGTCTTTTAAATCCGATGTGGGTATATATATGTATAGAAAATATCGTGAAATTCGATGAAATTCAATAAAATACCGCATCGAGCTTTTTATATTATCATAAATTCTCTCGACGAATATCGTGAAAATATTTAATCAAATATCCCAAAGGTATAGAGGTATATATATACTATATGCGTAAGATCGAGTTAAAAATCATCCTGGAAGATATTTGTTCAATGAAATATAGGCAAGGGTAAATAAAATTTTCTTTCAAAGCTGTGTATAGCTGTGTATATTTTCAAAGAGTGAAAAATTTTCACGATATAAAAATAAAACGGAACATCTTCTTTGAAAGATCTACGTGTTTCTAGATTACGACGTGATAGATACATAACTCGACTACACGTATGACGTATCTAGGTAACATAATATATCATAACATAGTTTGAATTTCCATTTGAGTAATATACCCCCATGTCTCTCACGTCTTCATCGGATAGGTATGTATGTACCTATATATACATATATATACCTTCTACCCATATATTATGCATACGATATGCATTTTCTTTCTTTGAGTTTTAAATTTTGTCGCCCATCCATTCGAAGAATAAGATGAATATGGGAGAAAGATGAAGAAGAAGAAGAAGAAGAAGAAGAAGAAGAAGAAGAAGAAGAAGAAGAAGAAGAAGAAGCGTTCGAAGCAGCTCGTATATAGATAGAAAGCTCTGGGAGTGAGAGGAGCCTTAGTCGTCGTCGTCATCGTCGTCGTATTCGTCCGGGCTCAGCATAACTTGAGTACGTAGTTTGTCGTTGGATTTAGGGTCACGGGGTCAGGTTAGAGGCACAGCTATGCATAAGGGAGGATGAGGATCGAGTAGGACAAAAAAAATGAAGAGAAGGGGAAAAAAAAAAAAAAAAACAGAGTGAGCTAGTGAATAAACTACGAGGACGACAGTGACTACTCTTCTACTATCTTGCAGGGCAAAAAGAAGAAAGAATAAGTAAAAAGGGAACTTTAGACCAAGAGTTTTGTGTCCTCTCGTTGCACCAGTTCAAACGTTTCACTCTTCTTTCTCCGGTTTTTTATTTTTTTATTTTTTCGTCTCTTTTTCCATCTTCTTTTTTTTTTCTACACATCTTTGTAGCGGCAGTTACGGACGGGGGCTCGCTATTTAGAATTATATTCATGCAGCTGAGACCCCCACGGATCTCTCTCTCTCTCTTTCTCTTCTTTTTCTTCTTCTTCTACTTCTTCGTTATTCTCTAACGCGTCAGTGAAACATTATACAGGTACATTCAACATACATTTCGTATTTTTCATCCAATTTTTTATCTAATTTAGAAAATTATAAAACAAGAATGAAAAAAGCGCAACTCCCACCAGACGAAGAAGAGGAATATTCTGCATTCATCTTTTTTTTTCTCTCAAGCACTCGATCATCATTCATCGATCCTATATACATATATATACCGTATTTAAGACGCGGGCAAGTGCAACATCAGCATCGGCATATAGGCATCGGCAAGAACGCATTTATCATTATCATCATTAATTTTTTATTTTACGCCCCTAAGAACTGCCCTTCTACCTACACACTTCTCTCTCTCCCGTTTTCCTCGTCCTCCTTCATCCATCCGTTATCGTAATATGCAGTCAGTGTATAATACTATATATAGTAGGGTTCTTGATATTTACGTGCAGGGTGAAAATTCGATTTCACACGAAAACGGCGAGTGAGAGATAGAGAGAGGAAGAGCGAGAGTTAGACGGGGGTAGGTAGGTAGGTAGGTACCTACCCCGGGACAAAGGAATATTAAGGTGGTTATAATTAGGGAGTCCCGTGCCCCTGATTATGTGCCGTTAAAATAATGATCGGTCTACTGGGCGGGGGGATCAGGGCTAAGAATCATCGCTTTGGGAATTTCCGTCTGTAGCCAACACCATTCTCCCCGTACCACCGCCCACAGGCGCGGTTTACTTTACGAGGTTCATTTATTTCAGGTACCTACGTACCTATAGCTGCTGCATGGGTCGTTATACTCTCACTTTTTAAACTTTGTAAACTATATATATATATACCTATATACATATATTATATATACATAGTATTAAAAATATTTCTGACGTATAGATATATGTAACAGACCATATTCGATTCAATTATCATATTTATAAAGAAAAAAAGAAAAAATATTCGAATCTTAATTATATATAGAATTATCATTTTATTTTACGGTTCTCGAAACGTCGTTGTGGGTTCTTCAGATAATGAGCTCCGTCCCCCCAATCGTCCCCCATTGCCTATATATACCTATGTAATGATATTTATTCGTGAAATCCTTGAAATTTATCTTGTTTATTTAATTTAATTTTTATTTTTTAATCACTTGTTGAGAGAGAGTGCTTTAATTAAACGGTACACGGAGAGGATATTTAAAGAGATCGTCATCCCTTTGGGTATATTTAGAAAAAAAAAAAAAAAAAAAACGACAACAATTTAAAACACGTTTTTCACTCGAAAGGACACTTACTTGAATATAATTCTTGAATTATTATGACTTAAAAGGCGAGACGACTGCTGCAGCAGCAGCAGCAGCGTGTTGTCTCTCGGAAGAAAAGTAAACCTCGAGGAGTGGGGAGGGAGTTCCCACTATCTACCCTACGTCTACCCTACCCTAAACCACCTCACACTCTTATCTCCTCCTCTAACACTTGTGTGTACAAAAGATTTTCAAAGATTTTCAAAGATTTCACTGATTTCTTTTACACCTCGACATTTTTCATATATTATTTCATTTTTTTTTTTTTTTGTCTCTTCCCTCATATGTTTACCTAGTTAGAATCTCTTTCGCTGTAGGTGTACGATTTTTCTGAAAAGATTGCCAAAATTCGTCTTCGGTAAATAAAAGAGAAAAAAAAAAAAAAAAATAACAAAAATTGCTGTTAAATAAAAAATAGAAACGAACTTGTATGATTTTTTTTATTTTTTTTTCTATGATGTGTATAGTTTATTTATTTTTTTTTTTTCGTCAATTTTTCCAAACTGTTGAGAAAAACGAAGAAAAAAACAAAAAAAAAATCCCTATAACAATTTCAGAATTCGGGACCTTTTTCGCACTTTCACTTTTCTCTCTCCTTCTCCGTACATGTACGTCCATAGCTACGTCCTTCTTCTTCATTTCTCCTACGCAGGATATCTTCTCTCTCTCTCCCTCTTACCCTCCTTCCCTCTTTCGCACCCTTGGCTCTATCTCTCTCTCTCTCTCTATCTCTCGACCCACGCAACGGGTCCCTCTCCCTCTCCCTCGAAGCGAAGAGAACAAACCGTGAGAGGGATGACAGGGGTGGTTGGGTCGGTCGGTAGGTAGGTATAGGTCGGTAGTGGTGGGAGTATGAGGAGGAGGAGGCGAGTACGACCCTCGTTTTCGCCCTCTCGCGCCCTCCTCTGTCGCGAAAACGGGAGGTTTCGCCGCCGCGCCGGAGCTACACCCTCCTATCCAGAGTTCCAGAGTTCGCTAGGCCGGCATCAGTCGGTCGTGCGCCCTCTGACGGCGAGGGTGGCTAGAGGAGAAAACGCCCGTACCCTATAATACGTAAATCTAATAGTAAATAGATACACAGCGTTATAATATAATAAACGAAAGAAGAAAAATCAAAAAGAAAATTAAAAACGCTGTGTGCGTTTGAAAAAAAAAAATACATAATAATAATAATAATAATAACAATAATAATTATTGTAATATTAGACACGTACGCAGTATACAATAGATCCGTACATATATATGTCTATATATACATAATACATAGAATAACACAGTATCGATAAAAATATAAATAAATAAATAAATTTCGAGAGGGGGTTAATATGGTTATAATTGTACACCGAAAAAATTTGACGTGAAAATTTATAGAAGAAGACAGAAATCTCTATACGTATATTACCATATATATATGTACATATATATATGTATGTATGTGTATAAATATTACAGCAGACGAATTCATTATAATATGTATCGTGTATTCGTCGCTTAGAAATGCTTTTATTACACAAATAAATTAATGACAAATAAGTTTGGGAATTTTATTCACTAAAACGAGAATCTTGTCATATCATTACAATCATCATTATTTCATAATTATTCTCGAATTTTTCGTTAGCGATACGTGTTTATAAAGAAAAATTGAAATAAATTCCAACGTCGTTTCATAATATACACGTATACATGGTACATGTACGAGGTTGCGATGATTTCACACATACACACATAAATATAGTACATACATATATATTATACATATACACATGTATATAAAAATATATATATATGTATATTTATATATATATGGTGAATGTTTAAAATGAAGAAGCCTCTTCTTTACGCTCGAGATTAACGAGACGGAAATTCGATTCAATAATTCAACATCCAATCATTATATCCAGCTTTAATATAAACGTGAGTAAATTATTTTCTCATTCCTATATATAGTATATAATAAGATATTTATCATTATTATTATTATTATTATTATTATCATCATCATCATCATTATATGATACAGATTATGGTCTCTAATATATTCCCCCCTCCCCCCCATATTTTCATTTTATTTTATTTTATAAATATACTCGTAGGTATATGGGTGTGGGTATATATATTTATAATTTGGATAGCCCAATTCAAATATCTCCGACATTGCGAGATTGTAATAGAAAAGAAAATTATTTTTCTTATTTTTGACACGTGGATCTGGTCATTTTTTTTTTTTTGTTCCTTCTTCATAATTCACCACCCTGTTTTATAAAGTTTATATACCAGTGTATATATATATATATATATATATGTACATCTAATTGTATTGCAGTAAGATATTTTTATATTGGAGTTATTCAAACTATTACTCTACTTATAACTCCTAACTATAATCGTCGTGGTAAACTAAAAATCTTGTCTTTTATTTATTCATTTTTTTTTTTTTATAATTAGCTATAGTATAACGTGCATATACGTATGTACCCAACTTCGCTGCTTCTCTAATGAGATAACGATGAGAAAGAGAGGCTTGATTTTTGCCTCTTTCGTTAAAAAGTTTCCGTTTTATTTTTGATTTCTGTTTTTTTTTTTTCTCAAATTTCGTGAAAACTTTTGCCCACGTTTCAAGAGAATACCGTTACTGTTATTATTATTATTATTATTATAATTATTGAATAAACTATAGGTGAATAATTTTTATATCCGTATAATGTACAAATAATCGTAAGACCAGCCCTCGTAACAACTCACTCTTGTCTCTTCTTTCTTCAATCGTGGGGAGCAAATTCTAGGCTGCTATATAAGCGGAGGGGGCCGCGGCCTTTATACCGGTTGCGGCCTACCTGTAATTATCGCGGAGGCAAAGCGTATCGGCGGTTAGCGTAAAATTACGCAATCAATATCTTATCTCGGGGAAAGTATAGCATGTAACAGTATAGTAGTAGTAGTAGAAGCAGTAGCAGTAGCAGTAGGCACCCGTGACGCAGACGGGACGGGGGACCACTTTTGGCTTTAGCTTTAGCTTGGTCGGCCGGTCCGCTTCGGCTTTTCCTTGCGCTTAAGCTATACATGTATAGGTATATATATATATATAGGTTTGTATACTCGTATGTAACATACATATACCTTTAACGCTATTCTACTCTTTCAGCTGATTCTATCTCATATATTCTCAGCTTCTCCGGCTAGGTATATACTATATAGGTATGCATTACATTTTTTGTTTTATTACCCTTTTGTCACATCGATTTCAAAAATATCAATTAAAATGTATAAAACATAACTGAAATATCAATGGATGGTATATATATGCGGAGGTTCGTTTATTTATCATCGCCAATTTTCATCTATCCTTTTTTATTTTCTTTTTTTTTTCACGTGGTTGGACCCTTTGAAGGTTTTGATCAAAGGCCTTGTTTTGGGTAGAACAATTTTTTCTTTTTTTCTTTTCTTTTTTTTTTTCACAGTCAGATTAAATTAGTCGACATTTTTGATTCCTTTGTCATGCAGATATACGATCATCCCCCGTTAGCTTTGTTAATTATTATCGATTTTTTTTTTCTCCCTTTGTTTTTCTTCTTTCGTTCATTTCGTTTCTTTTTTTTTTTTTTTATTTTTAATTTCGTTTTTGCAGATAGAATCGTTTACACGTAACCAGCTATACAAATACATATATACGACAAGATGAAAACGAAAAAAAGAAATAACTAGTTATATACTTTCATTCCTTGGGTTTTTTTTTTTTTTTTTCTCTACACTTTCCGACAAAATTTCTTATTTTTATTTCTTTCTTATCCTCGTTATATTTATTTTTATTCATTTTCTTTTTTTTTTTTTTTGCTTCTCTTTCTTTCGTTTTACTTTCTTTACTTTATTCAGTCTGCGTTCTTCCACCGTTTCTTTTTTTATTTTTTTCTTCAGAGGATTATATATCCTTTGTAAAGAAAGACCTCGCGACGCGCGACCCACCCGGGTTTGGCCGGTCGGTCGGCCGGTCTTTCGGTCGTTTGGACGGGCGGGCCGAGGCGCGGTGGTTGGTTTCGAGGGTCAACTTCGGTCTGAAAACTCGAGAGAGATTATTTATCCAATTAAATTTCCTTTACTTTACTTTACGTTACGTTAGCTGCTTTGGAAGGCTGGACGCACAAGAGGAATCACCCCCATCCCCATCCCCCGCTCTTGCCCCACTAAACAACCTCAACAGACTGTAGTTTAAATTTAGTAACCGTATTATATATATATAGTATACAGGTACACGACAACGGCGAGCAAAGCAAGCAAAGCAGGCAAGCAGGCTGATTAATCTTCTTCATTATTACATTACCACTCGTTTTATTACCCATTTAATTATAATGGTTTTTTTTTTCTCTTCTCGTCTCATTTTATTTTTGGTTTTTTTTTTTTTTGTTTTTCTTCGTTTACAGCATTCAAATTAAGGCAAATTGTCTTTATTAAATTTTGCACGGAATTTTTTTTTTTTTGCGATATATAAAATATAATAATGTATATAATACATTATGTATATATACACGTAACCGCTTATAATTCGTGATAATATATTTAAAAAATCAAATCTGCACGATCCCTTCTTGATTATTATTATTTTTTTTCTTCCTCTACTTTCTGCTTTTTCTTTTTTCTTCTTCGTCGTCATCATCGTCGTCATTTTCTGCTTCTTGCCTTTCTACACGACGACAAAATTTTTTATGTTTTATTTCATTTTATTTTCATTTTTTTTTTTTTTTGTTTTCGACCCCTCAAAACCCAGGGAACCTGGCAAGGTCGATGTATTCTGGCATATACCTACATATATACATCATACATACCCCATATATATCTATATATATACCTACGCAGAAATAAATGATGAATAATGAATAATACCGGAATTCAGGACAAGGTACAATTTGGATGTAACGTTGAAAATTAGGAGAAAAAGAAAAGTTGGGTCGAGGGAGAAGGTAGAGAGACGGGCTGAGCTCGACTCGGATATATATACATATATAAGAACAACGAAGAGTATATAGTTTTTTTTTTTTACTGATTGAATAAATTTTCTTGCGTTATATCACTTTTCACTTTCTCGTTTTGTCTTCAATGAATTATTTTCGTTTATTATACCGATTATACATGTATATTATATATAGGTAAAGCTGCAGTAATATACATATAACTGAATTTGAAAATGACGAAATCCGCATTCCTAATTAACCATATACATATATAACCCCCCGTGAGCGAATCGCGAAGGGTTCAACAGAAACGCGCAACCCCACCCAGGCACTTTAGCTTTGCGACCCTCCTCCCCCCCATCCCTCCTGATCCCTCACTCCCTCTTTTCTATACTATATAACGTTCGCGTCGCGTCAGTTGAAATCAGTCGAAAATTAACTCCAACAGTAGACCGTCTCGGTCTATAAATAACGGTGACCGAATCTCTGCAATGAAAGTTTTATTTTATTTCATTTTTTTCCTTATACCTAAACGAGAGATTAAGAAGAAAAATAAATATATATCGATAACATCGAATATATCGATCAAATCAAAACGATTTTCCTGGGTTTTTTTTTCTTTCATTTTTTTTGCCCCCCGTTCGATTTAATAAATTTTATCCTTTCTTCTTCGCGTTTTTACTTTTTTTACTCTCGCATTCACTCTCGCAATTTTATTTTTAAAAATTTATCAAAAAAAGTCGTGATCTGAAGTTTAGATTCTAAACTAACCCTGTGTATTATATACCAATATAGGCTCTTACAGGGATTTCTCTCCTATTTCTATTTCTCTCTTCTGTGTTTTCTATCCGTTTTCTTTTTCTCCTTTTTTTTTTTTTTTTTTTTTTTTTTTTTTTTTTTTTTTTCTTCCCCAGTGCGCAGGAACCCGCGGGAGAAGACCGCGCCCGTTTCTTAACCGGGCAATAAATTTTCGGCTCATGGAAATTATTCGCAGAGATTTTTTTCTTCCTTTTTTCTCTTTCATTATTATTATTATTATTCTTTTTTTTCGACTTCTCCATCACAGTAAAATAGAAGAAGGTATAAGATGTTTCAAATATACTCATATAGTATAAAAAATGTAAAAATCCCCCCCCAAAAAAAAAAAAAAACTGAAGAAGAGATGACGAAATTTACAATAAACTTGCTTTCATAAACTTTATCAATCCCTCACGGATGTATGTATGTACTTGTGATGTATATAGTATAAATATTAGACGCATTATTATATATTCACATATATTATAATAATATATATAATATGTATATATATATACCTATATATTATACACGTAAGGTTAGTTGCTCGACGACGATGAAAGGCAAACGCGTTGGAGTAATCAAAGGCAGATGAAAGCCCGAGTCAGTAGATCATTTCGCCCTTTATACTTACGTCCGCCAAACACCACGCGCGTTACTCACGACCGCCTTCCTCTCCCCCCAAAACTTAATAATAATAACGATAATAATAATGATCCAAGTATAGGTATATAATATGAGTTCACGCGGATCATGCAAAATGATTATAAAAAATAATGGAGAAAAAAAAAAAAAAAAGTAACGAATCTCTAATTAATGAGAATATTACATGAGTTTATCAATTATTCAATTTATAATTGCCATTTTTATCCTTTACCGGTCCCGGTACTTTTTTTTTTATTATTTTCAATTGCTTTGTCTCTTTATTTATTTCTCTCTTCATTTTCTCTGAGCTTTGCTACTTCTTAAGGACTCTAGACAGTCTTTAAGTAATCGAGGGGCTCGAGGCTAGATGGCTAGCTTGCTGGCTGGCTGGTTGGCTGGCTGGCTGGCTGCCTGCCTGCCTGCAGGAACTGCTAAAGGTGAGAAATAAAAGGCGCAGACTCTGGGCTTTGAGCTCCTGCAGAAGCCTTTTATCTTTCTAAGCACTCTGTGTATGGATGTATAAATATATATATACGTATATGTATATACCTATATATATGTATATAAACGTGTGTGACACAAAGACTTACACGTTCACTGTGAAAAAAAAATAAAATAAAATAAAAGGAAAAAAATAAAATAAAAAACGCTTCTGGAAATATTTGACCCTTAAATTCTTCGTCAAAGCTGTACGTTATACACACATATATACATACCTGTATATAGTATATAAGCTGTACCATATATACCTCCGCGTATACAATTTCTTAATTTTCATCATTTTTTTCATGATATTTTTTTTTTAACTGCTTGCGAGTTGTCAAAATTATACCTAATTGACGAATAGATACATTTCATCGTAGTTGGCCTATTTATTATTTCATTTACACACGCGACAGGTAGATACATAAGTTTTTGTTTCTCTTTTTTTTTTTTCTTCTTCTTTTCGTTCTTACGTTTCTTCTTTTACCGTGTATGAGATTCGCAGTCTTTGGAAGTGACGAGCATAGCTGTTTAACAGAGTTTTTATTTTTATTTTTTCCTTCTTCCGTCTCTCTGCACAACCTCATAACGAAGAAACCGTCACGTCGCATTGCTCTGATAAAGAAAAACGAGGGTAAAAAATAAAAAAAATAAATAAATAAACATATATACATATCTTTATATTTTAACAATGCTACTCCTGCTGCTGCTGCTGCTGCTGCTACCGCGACGGGTGTGAACCACTTAGTTTTGACTTTTAGAGAGATGTTCAAACCCACCCTTCTCTTCCCTTCCCTTACCTATCCTTTACCTTCCCCTCTTACCCGAAACCATTTGTATGTACTCAACAATCCAGAAATTACGGTTAATCTAAAGCCTAAAGTTAGTCGCGTCACCACACGCTGGGGACAAATTTTTACCTCGTTATAACATGTATGTACGCATGTATGTATGTACCTACATATGGATTATATAGATGTTCAACTATATATTTCTTTTTCTTTCTTATCACAAATTTATCATTCTCCTTTACTTTCAATATAATTTCTATCATTTCGCAATCCGGTTAGAAATTATTATGGAAGAATATTTCGTATATTATTTATTTTATTTATAATTTTATATATTTTTTTCTCTCTCTCTCTCTTCTTTTCTCATGTGCAAC
>OX451213.1:784844-840464 GCA_949628255.1 Macrophya alboannulata
CCCCCAAACCCCGTAGCCCCCTCCCACCTTACTCTCACCAAACTTTTACTACTCCAAGGTTCAGACATTCAATTTCACTGTAATTACAGCTGGGCGACTCCTCCTCATCCTCTTCTTCTTTCTCCTCCTCCGTTACACACCCTATTGGCTTTCTAACTTTCTTCAGAATATGTATATCCATACATATCTCGCTCTATGTATATTATATGGTATAACGGGTATAGGTAAAGCACCGTAGCTGTGTACGTATGTATGTACCTACCTCGCATCGATTTACCTACATAATATAATATAAATAGAAACTTTTTTACGGGTCATTGATCCATGCCAATTCGAATTAACCATATCAAACTTTTTTTTCTTCTGTTCTGTCATTCGTTTTGTCTTTGTTTTTTTTTTTCATTTTGGATATAAAAATTTGTCGATTTTTATTCCGTGCGAAATATATGTATAGGTATATGTATGTACACGTAACGGTAGATTTTATTTTAGGCAGAAAGAGCCATGAGAAAATAAAGAAAAAAGAAAATTCTTTTCTTCTTTTCTTCTTCGGCCTATGGTATATTATATACCATATATAGTATATACATATATAGAGGGATAAAAAGATTTTCTCCCTTATTCCCCATAATATTATTTTATTCAAATTGATGGCGGGGTGTGACCGTGTGATTCCCAAGCGTCCTTCGTAGCCGGTACCTACCTACTCACCTATATATCTTTATAGGCACGTATGTATGTATATATATATATATAAATATCAAGGGATAGAGATGTAGAGGGATAACTTACTTTTCGAAATTTTAGTCAATGGTTTCGATTGTATGTGTGGCCAGGGGCTATAGGAAATAGAGGAAAAAAAAGAGAGAAAAAAATAAATTCGTGAGGATGG
The DNA here is from genome assembly GCA_949628255.1 of Macrophya alboannulata. Taxonomy (NCBI): domain Eukaryota; kingdom Metazoa; phylum Arthropoda; class Insecta; order Hymenoptera; family Tenthredinidae; genus Macrophya; species Macrophya alboannulata. The sequence continues at coordinate 785,737 of OX451213.1, forward strand.
TTATTCAGTACTATACATATATATACCTCAAACCCAACCCTATAACCTATATCATATACGTATATATACGTAGGTATATATAATATATTTCACACTCGCAATTCTTATTCCGAGATCTATATACCTATAGATCGATTTCAAATGCAACGAGATATAATACCCTGTAACCCTAGCTCCTATCTGGAAAAAGGGATGAAGACTTTATTCACTGTGAGAAAATATCACATTCTACACAATGGCATAAGAAAATGGAAAAGAAAAAAAAAAAAAATTCGCACCACAATGGCGCACATTTATGGCATGAAGGATTCGCAATCCTGACTGAAAATTGATAAAATATATACCATATATATGAGAAAAAAATTCTCCCTGAAAAATATCAATATATTAAAATGATCCCTAATTTTTTTGCTATTCATTTAATTATTCATTCATTCATTCATTCATTCATTCATTAATTTGCTAATTTTTCTCGCCTCGGGGCTATAATATAAAGTATATGTATATGTATATAAGCCCATGTGAAGTGATGTATGTATGTACAGGTATGAGAGTATAATAATCGCGTTATGACTTTTTGGAGCACATTAATTAGTTTCACAGAAATACACATATACATGTACATACATACGTACATACGGTTTCGCAGTATAATATAAGCTCTTCAACCTTATACTGCTGCGGTTGCTGCTGCTGCCGCTGCTGTAGGGCTCTTAAACCGAGCAACGAAATGCCCATTCGTTTTTACCTCTCACACAAGGCAGTAGCTGATATATTAGCACGCTTTTCCGTCAGGGATAACAACATTATAATAATAAGAACAATCGTTTTTCGATTTTTTTATTATTAATTAAAAAAATCAAACCAGGCTTGAACAGTTCGTTTTTTTTAACTTCTTCATTCGTTTCCTAATGAATAGATATATGTATGGCTGATTTTTTTTATTTTTTACTTGCCTTCTCGACTCGTAGTGAAATTCTGTATCCGATGGCAAAAGCACTAAACCGAAAAAAAAAAAAAAAAAAAAAAAAAAAAAGAGGATGTCAAAATGAAGGGAAATAATATATTTTTTGTTTTTTCCCCCGATCATTTTGTCCGTAGTATAGCCACTATCACGTCTCGGTAGTTATAGGAGCTTGGTTTTTTGCTACCGAGGCGCTGATCTTCCCCAACAACACCACCAGAGTAATTTTCTGTCGTCGTACGTCGCGTCGCGTCTCGTCTCGTCGGTCGTTGATGACGGTAAATGCTCCTGGCTTTCTGGCTCCCTGGCTCGTGGATGCTGGATGCTGGCTCCGGGTCGAGGTTGACGCAAGTTTCGGCAATTTAACCAATTACTAAAGCAAGGGTTGGTTTAACCCTGCAGAGATATATATATATGTGGCATTAGAAAATAGGGTATCTCCCAGTTTCGGTAAGGGGGGTCGCAGGCTATATACGAGGGAAGCGGGAAAGATAACTGGGGGAGCTAATTGGGTAGAGAGAAATTTTCGGTTTTGGTCGATCGACGACAATTATTCAACGATTCTACACTCGAGCAATTTTTACAGATTTAATTCTGTCTTCAATCATTACGTACAGGTGATCAAAATTGAGAGAAAAAAATAACAGGAAAATTCATAATCGTACAATCACAACCCCCGGAAATTTTATATAAAAATAATAATAATAATAATAATAATAATAATAATAAATAACGGCGTGCGAAAATCTCTCGTCCTTTGGAGAAAACCGCGCTTATTTGCAACGAAGCAAGCAAGCAAAGGGAGTGAGCAGAGAGTAAGAGGAAGAAATAGTAGGGTGATAGGGATTGAGGGAGGAAAAGGTGGGGAATCTTTGAAATCTCTCTGGCATAATGGAATCTCTCTTAAGCCTAATGAATTCCATGGAAATCCTTGAGACCTCGAGAAAATCTGGTTTAGGTTTAGGTATATGTTGTAGGTGTGGTTATACGTACGAATTACGTTAGTACCAGCTGATCATATTATTAATATTATTATTATTTTTTCTATGAAGAAAAAACAAAAAAAAATGAAAGAAATAAAGGGCGTATGAACTGTTGCCCGTATAAAACGATTGAAATATTATCGACAAAACGTCTCGACGGATTTGGCAAACCGCAGACACACATTTTGCCTTAAACCCAGTCTCCTGCACCGTTCATATTCATCAATTATAAGTTTTTTTTTTTTTTTTTACATAAAATGGGGATGGGAATCGGGTCTACTCTTCCCGTCACTTTCTCCTCCCTTCCTCCCTTATGGCTCCCCTTCCTCACCCTGGGGACTCTCGCTCTAATTAAGTTAGCATTGGATTTTAGCCCTAGGGATTGAGTCAACTCGTGTTTGGCAGGCATCGCGTTGGTCTCTCCGCCGCCGTTTCTGTATGTACGGTGTACGGGACGGGCCCGACACTGGTTTTGAAAATAATTCTATTACCGATTATTTCCTCCCTCAAACTCCCGCGATTATTTTTATTTGTTCTGTCTCGAAGATAGAGGAAAAAAAAAAAATCTAAAATTCTAAAATATCGTTTTGATTCTCATTCTCTCATTTTCATTCATTCAATCATTCATTCGTTCATTCGTGAATTTCTTCCTTTTTTTTAAAAATTTTTTGGTTGTTGTTAATACGAGCCATAAAATCAATTGAAAAAAAGTTATTTCTCGGTATATACAGACGTCGTTTGTTGGTATAAAAATATCTACCTACGCGGGGGGTCTTATTTCTAGACGCGATGCATACAGGTGGGCTATTCGTTGAACGTGGCGCGAGGGAGCGGAGAAGTACTATGTAGGTGGGTAGCTGTACGGGTGGGAAGAAAGGTAGGTAGGTGGGTATAGTTTCCTGTCGGAATTTCCCAGACGCCGTCAAATGAATACCTGGTGCAGACGTCGCGACGCCATGCCACGAGCCGCGGTATTGTAGCACCCACATTTACATATAATACCTACCTATATATACATACGTTATACATATATCGAGGTATTACAGCGGCGAACGGGGGCCTGTTCGTCTATCGTCTTTCGCCTTTGGCCTGCGTCGCCTTATGCCCATCGTCGCGACGTCCCCTATAACCAGTTCTCCTATATACTAATACGTACGTATATATACCTATATATGTATACCTACCTACATTCCGCGGTGTTAAGACTAATTGGTTCGTTTGCCTCTGCAGCGTGCCTATAACCTGACCTACCTGCTTGCCGCAAACTCCGCGATCTCCACGTTTGGCAGAGAGTTATAATATTATACGTATATATATATATATATATATATATATATATATATATATATATATATATATATATATATATATATATATATATATATATATATATATATATATATATATATATATATATATATATATATATATATATATATATATATATATATATATATATATATATATATATATATATATATATATATATATATATATATATATATATATATATATACGTATATATATATATATGTACAGTCCTCGTCGTATTCTTATTTTTATACTTATTTTTTTCATTATTCTCATTCTTATATATAGTATCGTCAACCTCAAACTCCTCCGTGAGGAAAATAGAGTAACAACAACTGCTGCAGTTGTGCAGCCAGCTTTCTACGTACGTACGTAGGTACATACCTAACTCGCAAAATTTTCCTCAAGTGGAGGCAGCAGCTCGTAATTATCACGTACTATTATCCAGCCGCTTATATACCCGGCAAATTATAAAATTCTTGATGAAATAATTGTATTATACATATATACATATATTATATATATATATATATATACCATTTTTATTTTTGGTTTAGCAATTTATTCTAATCGTGGTCACAATTATTTATACACTTGTACTATACATTTTTTTGTATTTTTTTTCTTCTCTTTCTCGCTTAGAAAATAATTGGTTCATTTTGGAGTTCGATAAAAACAAAAAATAAAAAAAATTATTATGTCCCATTTTCTCTACCTGCGTATGTACGAACATATATACACTAAGGTACTGCTGATTATTTTCGCAAGCTTTCATCTGGTTCTGGTTCGGATTCTGTTCTGTTCTGTTCTGTTCTGTTCTGCTCTTATTCTGTTCTCAGTTTTCTCCTCCTAAACGGAAACGCCGCCGGTGATTTTCCGTCCGTAGGTGAGTGTGAGTGTGTGTGTGTGTGTGTGAGTACATACATACGTATGTACGTACGTACATCCACTCGCAGCTTTAACCCCGAAACCCCGAAAACCCCTCCACCTCGGGACCTCAATACTTGCCCAGAAATGACTGCTGCGAGGTCAGAGTGGGTTACGAGCTCGAGGCAACCTTTGTTCCGTTTCTCATCGCGCCCCTTGTTTGATTACCCATTTACTCGTTGGTTCGTTGGTTGGTTGGTTGGTTGGTTGGTTGCTGCTTGCTTTCTATATATTCGGTATTCAACATACCGTTCGTTTATATACCGCTCATCATAAATTCAATTCATCAAGAGTCCTCTTCTCTCGCGTTCAGACATACGTATATTAATATATTTAATCGAAAACTTTCTTTACAATTTTCTCTCTCTCATTCTCCGTCATCAAGCGATTTTTAATTTTTTTTTTTTTGTCAATTTTTTTTTTCATCAGATTTCCTATCATCGAAAAATGACTTTCGATCATTTGAACCAAAGTCTACCGATGCGGATTCCATACACATATAAGTCGACGAAAATTATTACCGTAGTAAAAACCGTATTTTTTGGTTCGTTTTGTTATACACCGCATATCGATATTCGCAGATATCCTCTCTCTTCACGATGCAAAGTGCAATATTAATATTGCAAATCTATGTACAGTGGCGAAGAGTGGCTGCGGTAGGTAGGTGGATAGTGGCCGAAACGTCGGGGTCGGTCGGTTTGGTATCCGATCCTCCGAAATATAACCCCATTGTTGGCCAGTAAAGTAATTTCCGATATCGTCCGATAAATTCAACCGTTCAGGGCATGGCAGGGCAGGGCAGGGCAGGGCAAGAGAGAGAGGGCGCGGGCGCCCTAAAACCGCGCCGCCACATTCCCTCAACGTGGTGATGCTGCTGATACGGTGGTAGTGGTGGCGGTGGATGGGTAGAAAAAGCAGAAAATCGCGTTCGTAATGTGAAAGGAAAAAAGGGAAAAGTCACTGCTGTCAAGTCCGTGTCACAACTTGAACTGAATAAAACAGGGAAATAATAAAAAATTATTCCTCTCTTTTTTTTTTTTTTTTATCAAGAAGAGCAGAGAAGAGGAGAACGAAAATCAAAAAAGAAAAAACAAAACTAAAGGCTTTACTCATTTATACATATATATATATATGTATGTATATACCTATATATTCTATATACTTGAGTATAAGCTTGGAAAATATATAGGTAAAAGTTTCACCAACTCTGTACCTACCTATCCCACCTCGAAAGGTTTAAGCATCCGAAGCTCCTCTCTTTCTCTCTATCTACTTTCCACGCCATCCTCATTTTCTTCTTATTCTTCTTCTATTTAATATTCATTATTTCCCTCAAGTCTTCTCCCACCGCCTGCTAATAATATGCGCGATAAAATATTTTTCAAACTTTATATATACTTCTTCTTCTTCTTCTTCTTCTTCTTCTTATTCTTATTCTTCTTATTCTTATTCTTATTATTATTATCGTCAGTTTCTGCTAACTATGGGCAGCGTAGGTATTTTTAATTTCCGTTATAATTAGGTATATAATATAAATAAAGAGATGATTTTTGTATCTCGTGAATTGCTCTTGGTTGTGGGAAGAAGAGGTCTAAGAACAAAATAATAATGATGATAATAATAACAATAACCAATAATAAAAAGAAAGAAGGAATGGGGGGAAAAAAAACTGAGCCTGAAGTTCGGCGAGGAAAGGGGATTATATGCCGTAGATCAGGAAGCATCCGAGTGAAGGGTGGAAATAGGATTAATTTCCTTCTTTCTTTGTCGAAAGACCCGCGGAATGGCCGAGCGAGCGAGCTAGCGAGAGAACGAGTGAGTGAAGAGAACAGAAAAACCGAGTCGGACTACTAGCTGTGTGATGATGGGGATGGTGGTGGTGGAGCAAAAAGAAAAAAAATAAAAAAAAAAAAAAAAAAAAAAAAAAAAAAAAAGAAACCCTTATTGCCCTACGAAAGAGCGTAGGACGTAAAAATAATCAGTCAGCCTGCTGCAGAATCAAAGAAAATTACCTAAAGGGCGGGCATCCCCTTAGGCAAAAAACGAAAAAAAAAACATGGATAAATCATAAAGAAAAGAAAGAAGAGAAAACCAAAGAAAACACACAAGAAAGAAAAGAAAAAACGGATGTTTTTATATATACACGTAGACGGAGACAAAATATATGTACACTATACATATGTATAGGTATACGCTAAATCTTCAGACAGTACAATAACTGAAAAAGTGAAGGAAAAAGCGAGAAAAAAAAAAAAAAAATTAAAGAAAATAAAGAAAAACCAAGGAGCAGATTATACAGGGTGGCGACAGACCGGGAAAATCGGGAAAACCTGGAATATTCAGGGAATTTCGTCGGTTTAGAAAATTCAGGAAAAAGTCAGGGAATTTTATTTCAACTGAATCGTCGCCACCCAGTTATAAGAGTTTCAAAATTTTATACTGGATGAAAAAAGAGGGAAAAAAAACTGAATAAAAAATAAAAAAAACTGCGGTCAACTTAATTTCAAAGTTATAGTTTTAGTGTGAGGGAAAACTACCGCGTCGAAGTCTAGTTTAGTCGAGGGTTGGTGATCTTTTACCGCACCGCGAAAAACTTTTTTTTTTCATCGTTTTTTTGTTCTTGTTTTTGTTTTTGTTTTTGTTTTTCAAGTTCTTATCGCGTTTGTCGCTGTATATAGGTACGGGAAAAGAAAGAAAAAAAAAAAAAGATCGACGTTGTCCTCTTTCCTCTTCTTATTCCATCCGAAAGTCTTGCAGCATCGACAATTTAAACTTAGGAAAGCACGAAAGAGAGACGAGAAGGAGAAGGAGAAGGAGAAGGAGGGGGCGAAAGGGTAGACGATGAGTTAAAAAAAAAAAACAGGTTGAAAAAAAAAAGTTGAGATTAAAAATGAAATAGGGTAAAAGTAAAGTGGGGTAATGATATAATAGTAGCACGTCTAATAGCTTTGAGTAAAGGAGAAAAATTAATGGCGAGGGGTTTTTTTTTTTTTTTATACCTATATATATTTTTCTATGTGTTTTCGAAAACAAATTATTACACAATTTAGCAATTACTGAAACCGTTCAAAGAAAAAAAACACAAAAATGAAAATGAAACCGAAACTGAAAATGTTAAAAATAGCGATAGAACTTTTTATTTGTTACTTTATTTTCTATCTTCTAACCGATAGATAAATTTTTCCCCAAAGATTTATCGACGACGCGATAGTAGAGAAGAGAACTACGAGCTACGAGCTACGAGCTTACGAGGTAAGCTTCACCTCCGTCTCCGAAGCTGGTATATATGTTATAGTATAGTATAGTTTGTTATTTGTTAGCCGTGGATCGAAACTCGGGTTTTCGATAACAGGTATTGCAGGTATCACCCTGACTTTTAGTGGCTCGTAAATATGTCCCTGACCAGTGACTAGGACTCGTTTACTCGCTGACCCTTGGCCCCCTCCTCCTCCTCCACCCCCTCCCCCTTCTTGGATCACCCTTATACTGGCTGCTGCTGCTGGTACTCTTACGAATGTCACGTAGTCTGATCGTAAAGCTAATCTTAAGCTTGACGAAAAAACAACTTATGTGTTGGGCTTCTCACGCGAAGTCGTCCAGCTCGTGATCCAAAAAATTTTTCCGAATAATTTTTATTATTATATTGATAATAATTTTTGAAAAAGTTGGTATATTATATACGGTATATGATAAAGTATGTATCGTGGTATTATTTTTTCATTTCTTTTTCTCATCATTCCTTCGAATTATTTCAGGATTTAAAAAGACAAGGTGACACATTTCCACCAGCTCCTTTCCTACGCTCCTCTTTCGTCTTATCTATACACGGCAATCATCTAGTTCCCTCGGGATAACGTACCGCGCGCGGTTTATTATAGTAGATAGGTAGTACATACATACATATACAACCGAGCGAACGAAAGTCTGACACGAAAGTTTGTTTCTCTCTCTCCGAGCTTCTCTCTAATATATGTGGTACAAGAAATGTCCGAAAACGCGAATTTCGTTTGAAAAAAAAAATAAATAAAATAAATCAATCGAAATGATTGAATTATGATCGAGAACGGTTGAAGGGTCAAAGCTCGAGCTGATTAAATTAGACGTTATCTCTCGACACGCGTTGGTAGGTATTTACTGCCGGTTTCAGTTAAATCACAGTCGGATGAACAATAATCGTACGAGCCAAGTGTAGGGTTCAGATATACATATATACCTATACCTACAGTATGGTTTGGTTTGGGCTTTGGCTTGGGTTTGGTTCGGTTCGGTTCGGTTCGGTTTGTGCTTTGGCTTGGGCTTGTTCCCGTATAGCCCACACGTATACACAGACGTAAATTCAAACGCAAACGCGCACAGACACCCTTCTGTATACACCACAAACACACACCCACACGCGTTATACCTATGTATATATATATATATATATATATATGCTTGGAGAACATGAATACCAGTTCAAATGTAATTCCTCGTTCCGGCAAATAACGCTGCTGCTGTTACTACCGCTGCTGCTATATAGGCGCCGTACTGCCACTACTACCGCGCCTCGATTCACGGTAGACTTAACAGTGACGATTTTGCCCCCTCTCTCCACCCATTATATAGGTAAACTGATGAATTTCCAATACCCTGCAGTCTCTGCACACCTCAGCCTTCGCAGTTGGCGAAAATAATGAAAATAAAAAATCAGACAAAAAAAGGAACAAATTTTCGGGGGATAAACTCCTGCAATTTTCATCATATATATAACTGAACTGTACTGTACTGTACGAAACGAAACGAATGACCGAATACAACCGGAAACTGAGAGGAAAGAGGTGGTATGTATATATGTCTGGTGTGTGATAAAACCCGCGGCCTACAGTCGAGGGTGGTAGGGAGGGATGAAGCGGGGGAGAGGGGGGGCAGGGTACTAAACTTTAACGATATTGAATTCGTACGACTCACCGAGGGGTCGGTCGCGTTCTTCTCTTCCCGGAGGTTGGTAGATAGACAGATAGGTATAGGTATAACTATTGATACGCCAATAACAGCCGCGTTGTCGTCTACCCCTCATCCTCCTTCTCATACTTTTTCGTTATATATGTATATGTATATTATTCCGATTCGCGTTCTATTTTTATTGTTATTATATTTTATACACTGTGTATAGATTTTCTGTATTTTGTTTTATTTTTTTTTTTGTTCTTTCTTTACTTTCATCTCCGTTGTTATCGTCGTATTATCAATCCAAAAGATTAACACCGATGAATGACTGACTCAAGATAACTGCAGAAAACGCTCTCCACTTATTTCGGAGTAATCGATACCTAATACCCCTGACACTGCAGCAACGACGAGGAGCCTGCTGCTGGGGTTATACCATACTTACTCCCTAATTTCAACTGATTATATTTAATTGAATGTTGAGTAAACCTTTGATTGAATCCTTCCAAATATACCTAACCTACCTTACCCCTGCTCCGACCAACCCTACCCTGTACCCTATATCCACCTCTTTCAATTTAAGGATTCAATTAACGCAGGCGGTTAAACAACTCTCCTTTTCGCTATTTCTCGATCGAATTACAGGGCTTTGTTATATACTTAACTTTTTATACCTTAGCTTACTTTCTTTCTTTCCTTATTTTTTATTTTTTTTTTTTCTACGGAAATAATGAAAATATGTACAAACTTTTGATTATATTCTCTGTAATCTTCTATTGCGCGAGTTGGTTTTGGGGGATTTTTTTCTGATTTTTTTTTTTCACACTTTTTCGTTCTTTCATTCGTTCTCTCTGGCAAATTAATCGCAGCGGAGAAACTGCGAAAGTAGAGAGCGTATTACCCTACCCTACCGTGTAGCCAAGTTTGCCAACCAGCGGTTGTAAGAAAGAGGGATGTAACGGCTACGAGGAGGCAAATTTTTAAAATCGTTGAGAAACGTTGCATGTATATATATACACCCATCTACGTACATCATATATACCCTGTCTATATACGTATAGCTTCTTTATTTCCGCTCTTTTTATCCCTCGTCTTTTCCCCCCTCGCTATGAGCTCTCTCTCTCTCTCTCTCTCTCTCTCTCTCGATGTGTTTTCGTCTCTGTGGTTGGTTATCCGTTTTTTATCTTGGCTACTCTTTCCAATTTGCTCATCCCTGCAGCAACCAACCAACCAAGGAAGCAAAGTCTGCTTCTACTTCTACTTCTGCTTCTTATTTTTATTCTTATTTTTGTTACGCCGCGCCGTCCGCCCTTTCATAAGCAAGCTTTCTTTAAATTGCCCCTGGAAATCTCATTTCCCAAAAAATAAGACCGAGAAAGAAAAAGAGAGAGAGAAGGCTAGCTACCATACAGCAACCGGTCCATCGTAGCCCAGCGCCATGCCAGCCGGTATCAATTCACCGGCGGTGATTCTTACTGTGAGAGAGAAAAAGAGCTTGAAATGAGAAACAAAAAAAACAGACGAAAAATAAGAGGAAGAAGAATTAGAATGAGAGAAGAGGAGGAGTAATACCGTCTCTGAATACAATTCAGATATTATTATTCTCAGCTCTCGTTGGCTCGTCGAGAGCACCGGCAGAAGGAGAAGAGTAGTTAGTTATACTTTCAGGGTTTTTTCGTTTTATTTTGAATTTTTTGCATTATTTTATTTCATTTGTTTGTTGTTTTTTTTCTCTTCTTCTTTTTTGAGGTAATTAATCACTTCTCATTCAGAAACAAGGCGACTAACTAACAAGGGGGTGAGCAAAAAAAATTAAAAAATGAAACAAACCCTTCTTCAAAAGCTCAGGGAATTTATTTTCCACGATTCAGGGTATATATGGATATATATAAAAATGAAAAAGAATCAAAATTAACATTTTTGTATGTACCTATTTTTTTCGTCGTTGTTTCCTTCCTCGTTTTCTTCTAACGCGACATAAGTATAAAGGAAAATTGAATTACCGCACGTTGAATAGTAGTTTGTCTAGTCCACCTCCTCCTCTCTCCTATTCTCACACCTACAAAATACTCGTTAGGTGGTTTGAACTCGGGGTTTCTAGCTCCAGACAGTCTGTTTCTTGCAGTAGTAAACGTACCCATGTATAGGTATATGTATATATATATATATATATATATATATATATATATATATATATATATATATATATGTATGTATAGTGGATAAAGCGAGGATTGGTCAGACAGTCTTGTACTCCCCAAACTCTCCTCTTTCCTTTATGTACCTATAGTCTAGTCTATTTCTCGCTCGCTTCCGCTAACACGTATATATATATATATATATATAACAAGAAGAAGACGAAGAAGATGAAGGATACATACCTACATAGATACGAGAAATCCGAACTCGACCGCCCGCGCCTTGCGCCATTCCATTCCATTCCATACCGTCGCCAATTCTATATGCGACGTACCCCTTGCACAATAAATTATTATTATTATTATTATTATTATTATTATCACAATAGACGATTCCAAAATTCTTTATTTTATCCTCCTCTTTTCTGGGTTTTTTTATATTTTATAAATCTTACGAATCATTCATCATCAATCAATAAACAATCATCATTTATAACGATACCTTATTCTTTTATTTTCGTTTTTTTCGTACGTTCTCTCTCTCTCTCTCTCTCTCTCTCTCTATTCTCTCACAACTTCTTTTCATTTTTATTTTTCATTTTTCGAAAGAAAAAAAAGAGAACGAAAAGATTAATGGAATAACGTACGATTGAGCGATTCGAACGAACGAACGTAACGGTTGGGTGTGGATAGGGTATGTGTATAGGTAAGCTTTTCTTATACTATACAGCGAGAGTCAATTTTTATCTTTTTTTCTTCTTCTTCTTGTTTTTTTTTTATTTTTTATTTATTTTTTCTTCTTGTCTTTTTCTCCGATACCCTGTCCAATCCTCCTCCCCCCCAACCCCGTCAGCAATCTATTTCTATTTTCTATCGCCTACCCAATTTCGACCACCACGGTCGAGAAGAGAGACGTGACTCTTGAATCAATTCAATTGTATTATGTGCGTATATTTATATAGAGAGAAGAAAGTAAAGTAGAGTAGAGTAGGGTATAGTTGTTGTGTGTCTTACGTTGGCCGTTGGATCGAACGGACCGCGGACGTTCGCGTGTGTATTTTTTCTGTTATTCTATCATCATCCTCCCGCATCTCTGCATTATTATTTTATTCGAATGACGTATATGTATTACTAAAAATGAGAGAGGAGTAAAAAAAAAAAAAAAAAAAAAAAAACCCAGGTAGAAGAAGAAAAAAAAACGAAGAAAAAGGAGAAGAAGAAGAAGAACCCTTTATTTTTACAAAGTAGAGTGAAACTCTTCAATTATACATCTCGCGTATTATAAAATATATACTGTAGCAATATCAAATTCAAGATTTTTTTTTTTTCCCCATCTCGACCCTGCAGAGGCTCTTCACTATTCCCTCTTTCCTCCTCGCGCTCTCTTCCCTCATCTCGTCTTGGATTATATTATATTATATTATATTATATTATATTATATTATATTATATTATATTATATATCCTTTTCTCGGTACTATCTGCATCGCGGATTTAAATTGTTTACTGTCGTCATCCTCGTTGTCGTTGTCTTCGTCGACGTTTTATGGACGACGGAAGCTTTCTTCTTCTCCCTTCGCCCGTGTCTTACTCCTATTCTTCAAATCCTCATCCTCCTTCTCCTCATGCTACTACTCGAGCCGCATTGTACTCAAGAAATGTAATTTCTGCATGACTAAATGTTACCGCTCTGGTACTGGTACTGGTACTGCTGCTGATGCTGCTGCTGCTGCTGCTGCTGCTGCTGCTCTTTGTGTTTTACGTATTTCCGAGTGGCTTTCCGGAGTTTTCTTTGATTTTATACCTTTCCACAGCAGCTCCCTTAACGTCATATATCTATAGCTATAACGTCAGTCAGTTTCATTCCCCCAAGTGCAGTGATATCTTTTATTTTTTATTTTTTTCTATACATTTTTCAGTTTTTTCAGTTTTTTCAGTAACCCACATCCTCACATTAAACCAAAAAAAAAAAAAAAAAATTGGGGAAATTTGGGGAAGATGGAAAACGAGTTGTATATGTATATGTACGTGTACATACATACAGACGAGTCATTTGTATATACTATAAGATAAATTGATGAATATTTATACACCGGCCATTGAATATAATTGACGATTGTCGAACTGTTGTCACGCACGTGTGTGTGTGCGTGTGTATTTAATTGTCTGTGTTTGTACGGGATTCAGAATTATTGTATATATTGTATAATATTTATGTACACTCTATATTTGACTGAGATTTATGGAAACGGGGGATCAAAAAGAGGGGATGTTCGGGGAAGGGCAGGGAGGAAGAAGGGGTTTGGAAAGTTAATAATTGGAGTTACCTAGAACTTGAAAGTAAATATTGAGAACGAAGGGGCAAGAGGCCCAACCCTCATGGATACATACATACGTATATATATATACGTATATATATACGAGTTTATATACACCTACACATGCGCCCTGTTTCAGGGCTAAAGTTATAACTTTGGTTCAATTGATGATTAAATTGAAGCCTCTGTTCGTAATTGTACTTGAAAATTTATTACACTCTCTCCTATACCTATCCCCTTTACTTTACTTTACTTTACTTTACCTTCTCCTCCGCCTCTCTTCCCCGGGCACCTCTATATCCAGACCTCTTCCAATAAGTTTTAGGATTGAATATAACCAAAGACGGTGAATGAACGACGTCTCTGAAAGAACGGGGGGGAAAAAATCACTTAAAAAAAAAATTTTATATAGTTTTTTTTTTTTTTCAATTTTTTTTTTGTATGTTTCATAAACTTGGGATTTTTTTTCCTTCTCATTATTATATCCAGGCGATGTTCGAGGGTGTGTAAAAAAATCAACACATAGAAAAAGTGATTTTTCCTGTTATATTTTTACGAGAATCTCAATTTTCTTCTTTTCTTTCTTCTTATACCTATATATTATTATTATTCTATACTTCTAATTCCAATTTTTTCTATTCATATTTATCGTTATTTTACTATGATTATTATTTTTTATATATATTATCTGGTTCGGGCTTTACCGTTGTCGGGTTAAAAATTGATTTCCCCGGGGCGAATTACCCTCCTGTTGTACGAACTTCCGTCCCGTAGATTTTGATGACAGGTTTACGCCCGCGGGGACGGAAAGAAAAATTAAAAAAAAAAATGAAAAAAACTATATAAAATAAGTAAATAAATAAGAAGATAAAAATAAAATAAAAACGAATGATGGAAAAGAAGAGGGAGAGAAGAAAGAAAAAAAAAATATATATATACAGAAATAAAGATGAAAAACGGACCAACCTTATCATATTTTTTCCTTTATACCATATATATTTAATATATTTATCATATTCTTCGAAATTCTCATATATATGCGATAACCATAACCTATATACTATACATAAAAATTATTTAGACGGTTAGAATTAATTTATATATATATATATACAAATGTAGAAGGAATTTTTTTCTGTTCTTTCTCTCTCTCTATCTCTCTCACTGTAGTAATATCTCGACTCCTCTTTGTCCAGATACTGAAAGGCAATATCCATCCTGTCCTATACCTATACTCTATCTACTCAGGCGAGAAATGAAACCTGCATATATCTGCATTTCAAAGGTCAATCAGCAGTGCTATTCACGCACAGCACGCCGAGTTGTGCAGCCAAATTCCCGAATTAAATCTTTCCACTTCCCCTCGTACCTCTCTCTCTCTCTGACTCTCTCTATCTACGTACTCGTTTCTATAGAGAAGAGAGATTGGTTTAAACTCTGGACGGTGATTTTGGAGAGACGGCGGGGTCAGATATTTCCATGACAAAGATTTAGTCGGTCCTCAAACTTACAGCCGTCCATTCAGCCGGAACGAAACCTCGCGAGGATTAACCCACTCGAATATTTATACGTATATCAGAAAATATCTGTCCAAAAACTTCTTTCTCTCCTTATTCTTGTTTTATAGTTGTTTTTTTTGGGAGATGTGGTCGATCGAGACTGCAGAGGACAGTTTGGAGAAAAAAAGCCCCATATGTTTTATTAAAAATAGAATATATATATATACCGTAATTGATATATAAATCTACAAGAGTTTATTTAAAAACTATACAAATGTGCGAATGAATCGTTATTATTCCCTCTGGGATACTTTGAACAGGGTTTTATATATATTTATAGCTACTACTACGAGCTATATGGAGTCTTCTCCCAATTCCTTACCAATTGAACCTAATCCACTATAAGTAATTCCACCATTTCTCGTTCGGTACCCTTTCTTCCTGTCCCGTATCCTGAATCTATATACTTATATATATATATATATATATATATATATATATACGTTGACCTCTCTCTCTCTTTCTCTCTCGTATATCTGTATCGTGCTATTCAAGAAGGTATTTTCCAATCGGTTAACCTCGATGCAGGTACCAGCCACCTACCTACCTACCTACCCTATCCCATCCCTCTCTTACTCCAGATCTACGGAGTTCCAATTTTAAGCACACCTTAACCTCACCCTCGCCCTCGCCCTCTCTCCTCTCTTCAAGACATATCGGTATAGTTAAGGGATTTTCCAACCCGCTACCCCCTAATCCTCCGCATTAACTTTATATGGATATATACGGTACAGGATTTAGAGACTCTCTTTTACTATTTCTATGCCTTGCTACTTCCCCCGGTCTCTCTCTCTCTCTCTCTTCGCAGTCCCCATCTCGTATTTAAATCCCTGCAGGCAAACACGTGGAGGTTCTATTAATTAATTGAACAGGTATGTTGTTAAATTATGAGTTAAAAAATGAAGAATCTAAGTTCGCGGAATACACAGCTGTATAGTATTTTGAAATGAATAAGGGATGATGTGCTAAATCCTGCATATACTACAAAATTTTCATCCTCTCATCTCTCATCTCTCCAACGTATGGGATATAACACCGTCTAGAGTCAGCCATCAGTATAATCGACCCGAATGATTTAGCGGCCGGAAGCGTTAGACCAAGCATAATTTAACGAGGCCTAGGCTGGGGCTCGGCTTTTGCATCGCTGCCGCTGCCTGTGCACGTACAATCTAATAAAATTTCTCTATATAAATGTATATCTGTGGGGTACACGTGTTATGTCTCTCTATCTTTATTAAAACGGTATATTCTAAAGAAAGATGCAAAAAAAAAGTAAAAAAATGGTTTTTTGGTTAAAAATGTTTTTTTTTTCGTACCTGAACCGAGCGAGAAAAATTCTTCTTACTTATCTCGAATTAATATACTCGAATTATACTCGACTCAATTAACTCAAATCGGAGGAAAAAAAAAATAAGAATTTATGTCGAGGAAATATATATGTACACGTGTACATACCTATCTACCTGCCTTACATATATATACTATATACCCATACGCACGAGGAGTAACATAATCGATGCAGCAGGGAGAGCACAGCGAACCTACCCTGTTGAAATCCTGGGAAAATATAAAAGAGCCTTTGTACTGGTTGTCGTTGTTACCTTGCGCGCCTTGTGATTCTCGAAAAAAAAAAAAAGAAAAGGTAGATTTTATGCATAAACCGGCTCGAAAAATGAGATTATTCAAAAATTTGATCAATTCTGGCTGGCGGTTCCCCTCCTGCTCCATAAGAGAAGAAAAAAAAAAAAAAAAAAAAAACACCCCGAGAGAAATGGAAAGGAGGAAGAAAAAAATATATGTACGTTCATTCTGTCGCTTGCTTATAGTCATTTCTCTCTCCCTCTCTCTATCTCTATATCTCTCTGGCGCGCTCGATGTAACAAACAGACACGCGATTAACAAAAGGAGATATGAAAATGACGGACGAAATGGACAATGATGAACGGAATTATGAGGCTGCGATAATGCGCGGGGTTGGGGGTGGTTTAGGATTGAATAATCGGTGATCAAAAGAGAGCGATCAGAGAGAGAGAGAGAGAGAGAGAGAGAGAGAGGAAGGACCGGGATGAGTCGAGTCTGCTTTGGAATTGAACAAATGAAAAAAAAAAAAACGAAAACGAAAGATAAATGAACTCATCAAAAAGTAAAATCAAAAAAAAAAAAAAAAATTCTCTCTCTGTCTCTGAAAGTGTAGATTGAAATTAGAGAGAAAAAAAAAAAATACGAAAATTAATTAACCATCATGAAGACGAGGCGTCGTACTCCGGGCTTTGATATCGCGGTTACCCTAGTTACTAATTTTAGCCTAAAGATTAGGGAAACTGTGATTGAAATTCGAGGGAGCAAATGGGAGCCGAATTTTGAAGAGTTCATTAACGATGTAGGTTACACAGATTTTTTTCAAGTAAACCGTACGTGGTTCAATTTATTCGAGCTGTTTACTCTCGAGACTAAAATTCAAACCGATCATCACTGCACATTCCACGTTTTTAATCGACAGGTTAAAATTTCCTGCGACGAATTACCCCACAGAATTTACTGGCGAGTATCTAATTCCGAGTTTATGACCGTTGGAAATTATCTGGATCTAAAAACCGCATTGAACTTGATGGTTTTACCGAGGTGAAATTTTCTCATCTGCTGCAGATTTTTCCTATTCTATAGAATTATTGCGTTACGGTGAAAAAATTTTTTATGCTCAAACGGTTTTCGAAACGCATCATAGAGTTGACGAATTAATTTATCGTAACATCATCACATGTAACTAGGATTTACGTCGTATTAGAGGAGCCGGGAGATTTTTCTAAAGAACACGCGACGACTGGAGAAAATTACGATTCGTCTGACGTAGAGATACTACGGGTGAATAAATTTTTGAAAAAAAAATCGTTCAACCTAAACGTGAACAAAATAATTATCAAATTTATTGTGATTCTTTTTTCTCCATGAATATACAGTGCATCACGACTGCGGCTGATAATTCCGGGGAATTTAATTATCTGTCTGGTAAAGGGAAGACGATTCGATCGGATGCCGTAGCTATATACACATGCGAATATCGGGACGTGTATAGAAAATTAAAAATCCTTGTCAAAGGTATGATATAGCTAATAGATTTTATAATCCTGCAGTAATAAATTGTTTATACAAATTTATTCTATAAATCGCATATTCGCAAACGTTTAGTAGACGTAAATTTATATGCTCTGAACCGTGCAGAGCGCGGTATACTACACTACAGAAAATAAGTTTTTGGGGTGGTAGGTATAGGTATAACGGCGCGGACTTGACTCTGCCTGGTCTAATATACGGGGGTAAATAAATTATGCATGTTATTCCGCATTCTTCGCTTTTCGGGTAAGTGAAAAAGAATAAGAAAAAAAAATCTAAGAATAAGAATAACAAGGAGAAGAGGAAAATACGCGGAGAAAGGTTATCGCGTAGAGATTGAACAGCGAAAATAGCAGTGAAAAGAATTTGTGATCCATTAGACGAATTAAAATCCCGTTAACCGCGTATACAGACGCGGGGATGGTTTTAACGAATTTAGAGAGAAAATCTCAAACCTGTTATATCCTCCCCTACCAAAAAAGAGTTTAGTTTAGTTTCCCTTCGCTCTTGGGATTTGGTGTAATTTTTTTCCCCTCCCCCCGTTTTATAAAAGGTTGAAAGTTAAATAATGAAAAGAGAGAGAAAAACGGAAAAAAAAAAATGAGAACAAAAAAAGTGCTCTTCGACGTATCGCGAAATCCTGTGTAGAATTACTCCTGTTATCGTTTCTTATGTGTCATGATGAAATTTAGTTTGAAAAATCGTTTTATAAAACCGGGGGTCGCCGTGCAGGTATAGGCTCACTCGCTCCTGCTCCTCGCGAACGACGAAGAGAAATAAATCGAAAAAGTTTTCCTTATACTTCTCTCTTCTTCTTTCTTGTCTTTATTATTATTATTATTATTATTATTTTTTATCTTGTACCCTGAAAATCGACCTCCGAAGAAGATAATGTCGATCAACCTTTCCCCGATATACACATACATATACCTGCCCTGTAATATCAGCGCATCAAATTTAATCGAAAATCGATTTCTCGTTATAATGAAGCAAAAAATAATAAACTAAAATAATATAAATTAAAACGAGCTGCTTGGGATGGACGGAACGAGGGGGGGGAATCTTTCGATAAGAATTTAATTATCTTTCAGAAATTAAACTTGTTTCAATTTACAAAATTTATGAATTTTTTTAATAGCTAGCTGCTTAATTTCGACTTTTAATACATATTTTTCTTCTCTTCTTTTCTTCTTTCTATATAAAACGTTCGATTAAGAATTAAAAAGGGTCAATACAGATTCTAAACTACGTATATATTACGTTTCAACGAATACAAACGAACCTCTCATCTCTTCCCCTTGTTCCTTGCCACAGGCTTTCCTTCTTCTCATCAAACTAAGAAAAAAACCTGACCCAAAACCGTTCGTCGAACTTGATGTAATTAAATCCCAAACATCGTTTGCGAAGGCGAAGAAGAAAACATGATTACGATTCGTTCACGCAAGATAGTGATTATACCGAAGAAACCTGATTTAACGCGGTTTTTTTTTTTTAGCTAATTTTGTATTTTCTCTTCATTTCTTAGCCCTCGTGATTTGGAAAGAGAAGGAAAGAGAAAAGGGTAAAAAATTAATAAAATAAATGAAAAAAGAGTTGAGAAGAGAAGAAAATATTTTCAATATATTTTTAATATATGTATATATAAATTCTCTTCCCTATTTATTACACGTTATATTTATTTATAGATATTCGGAGGGAAGAAATGGTATATAAATGGACACCGGGCCATCAAAGAGCAAGTATATATGTATAATAAATCTATATATACCATTTAGTATATATGTAACAAATTAATCGATAAATTATTCGAATAATTATTGAGACAACACGAAAATACGTATACCTATATACGTATAATACATAATATAACCGTACAAGTCCTAAACAAACTCTGAACTCTAGATATATATACCTATAGTATAATAGTATACCTATATGTACACGAATAAGCGAAAGTGAAACCGTAAATGAATCGCCTCATTAGCCAGCTCCGAGACTAACTCTCCTGCTTCCTCTTTCATCTCGTCTGCTTTACTGATGCTGCTGCTGCTGCTGCCCTGTCGAGTAGGAAGTTATACGTATAGGTATACCCGTTCCGCTAATTGTAACCGACATATTTAGACAGGGTTGAAGTTTTCGAGAAGGACCTTTTGACGAGATGAGAAAGATGGGGAGGGATTAACTTGAAACAGTATATATAAGGAGCTATATAACGTCGTATATATTAATCTACATAAGCGCGTTGTATGTAATTGAAAAACCTAAATAATAATTCTGGAAAAATTAACCCTTTTTGTTTTTCATCGCTTTTCTTTCAATATAATAAACGATATGCTTCACGCAGTTACCGTCTCTCCTGCCGTTATATATGGTTAAATATATTTTAATGATAATCGTTGAACGGGAGGAACTGGGAACTGGGAACTGGGAATTGGTAAGGGTTGGATTTGACGTGGGTCAAGCTGCTGTCATCCTCCGGTTCCGTTAATGTCCTCGAGTACTAGGAGAGAGAAGTGGGATGAGGTTTCCCCGCTTATTGCACGTTCCTTTTTCAACTACGTACCTATATAGATATACACCATTAAAACGCACCCACGTCGTCGTCGTTGGAAATTCGGAGAAGAAGAATTCTCCTATAAACACACATGCAGGGTTGAAAAGGTTGAAAAGGTTCCAAAAGTTCGAATTTTCGGTTCTAGAAAAATTGCTAAAAATTTGATTTCTCTTTTTTTCCCCTGTTTCATTTTTTGTCTCAAATAACGAAATCGGGGGTGTTATGGATTTTCTTTGCATACAAACTGCTAGGAGAGAAGAAATAAATAAAATAGAGAAGAAAATTTCACACGACGGGCTCAATATTCGACTTTACTTTTTCCCTACACACAAGTAGAGAGTAGAGCCTTAGCCTTTGCGGTCTTCGAGTAAAAGAGGGTTGAAGAATACGATGAGGAAATGGGAGGTTGGCCTAGGCACGCCCCGAGGTCAAACAGCGGGGAATGTTTAAATTGAGTTTAGAAGCCAGGTTATTCAAGTGGCTCGTCGAGCCAGGGGCAGCAGCCCAGAAGCCACCCTTGGAACAGACTTTTCAGCTTTACTTATTTTCTTTATATTATTTTTTTGCCTTTTTTTTTGCCTTCTTCTTCTTCTCTCTTTGCTGTCTTCTTTTCTTCCCACTTTTCTCTCCTTTTCTTCTTTTCTTTTTTTTTATCTTTTCTTTCGGTCTTTAGACTAGGAATATTAATCCGGTTAGATGCGACTGCTCTTCTTCTCCTTCTTCTCACAAGTTCGTTTATTTATATATTTATTATATATATATTCTATTTATCTGAAAATTGTATAAAACTAATCAACGAATTATGATTATAATAAATCCGAGCCAGATTCATCATTTTTTTCTTTTTTTTTGATTTTAGGAGAATTCTTTATTGTATATATGTATAGGAGAAAAACGTTATCGATTAGAGGCAACGGAACTGTTTTTTTAAAGCCACGATTTCATGCCGGTATAGGCACGTATATATAGGACTGTGTATTATATCGGAAATATCATCGAGCTTTTGCGAGTTCGAATAGCACTCTAGTCTAGACTCTCGAGACTCGAGACTCGAGGCTCTAGGGTAACGTGAAAGGTGTTGTCAAGTGTCATTGGCCACGTAAGTTCCGTCAACATCCGTTATTGACGTTGCTTTCAGCCTTCCTGAAGCACAATTTCTTTTTCTTTTACTTTTTATCTTTTCTGTTTCTTTTTTTTTCTTTCTTTCTTTTTCGTTATCTTCTCTCCTCGGTTACTTTTCCTGCCTTTTCTTTTTTTCTCTTTCTTTTTCTCGACCATATAGAGCTAACTTCTCGATTAATGACCTTTCGGTCAGCCAGGAAATATAATTAACACCCGTTATTTATTCATTCAAAGAATTATTTACAACAAATTAAAAACTGTACAAGCTCACGTGTCGTTATACGAAGGGCGATATCTATCTCGTTTTTTTCCGATTAACTGAAAAGCCATTCTCTGTTTAAATACTTTGAGGGTTGGGAGGAGGAGACTTGAGAGAAGAGAGTCGGCACTTTCTGTTCATCATCATCTCGCTTCTTCTTGTGATCAACGGCACCGTGAATGTCGCGCTGATCTCTTCAAAGGCCCCCTTTGACTCTGTGTCAGCATTTATTACACTCGGTTCTGACATTAAACTGATTGCGAATAGCACCAGGAAGGGGAGTTGGGTTTTCACCTGCCTAGGCTCAAAGTTTTCCGCTTTTTGCACGGCTTAGAGTTTTCTTTGGTTTTTTTTTTTCATCGGATTTCGTGAAAAAAAAAAACAATTTATAGAAAAGAATGGAAAAGAAACGATCATAGATCGAAGTCAGAATAAAAAATTCTTCATTTCTGTATAAAAAGAAGTTTTAGGTCTCAGCTGACGGATTTTAGACAGACAAAGCTCAGCGCGAGTAATTAAAAGCTCAATCCGTGGGTAAGAAGAAGGAGAAGCAGTAGCTCCTGAATTTGGGATTTTCTCACTTCTGTATAAAACCTCGTAGTATAGATAGAAAGAGAGAGAGAGCGAGAGAGAAACGGGGGTAGAGGGAAAAGGAATGAGACGGGGGCGTTGCGGCGCAAACTTTGAACGTTTTATTCGGCGCTTCAAAGGGCTGCACAGCTTTCACCCAGGTCGCCCAAAAAGCGCTTTATCTCCTTCTCTTCTACTCTACTCTTCTATACTCCCTAGTTTTCACGATAAACTCTCGAGCCGGAAATACTTTTAGACAAAGACGACGACGACAACGACTTCTTCTTATTATTATTATTATTTTATTTTTCATATTCTTCATGTTCTTGGTTTTCGTACCTACCTAAAAATCTGCCTCAACTTATACTCGACAAAAATTTTCTGTGAAAAGAAATTCTAACAAATAAAAAAAAAAAATAAAAAATTGTAAGTAAATGCAAGGGGCTATATCGTATACGAATGAAAATGATCTCAGGGGTCGAACAAGTTTTTTTTTTTATTTTTTCTATTTTTTGAGTAACCCTCCACCGCACAGTTATGGAGAAAATAACTCAGAGGTCCAACCTTCTGACCTCTCGGTCGTCGTTTTATACACCAACCCTCTAAGAATTTTCTTTACCTATATATATATAGATATACTTAAGAATTTATATATCCAGTTCAGATATATTTTTTACTTCGTTTCACTTCAATTCACTCAACTGATTTTCTGCTGCTATGTACAGCAATGACGATCGAATAAGACGACACAATTCGAGGAAGATCTGCACCGCACGATCGATGTAAATTATTTCATATTATTATAGTTACTTTTTCAAATCCGAGATTGAAACAAAAATCTGAAAAATGTATAGAATTTTACATTCGAATGAGGGACTTGAAAATATTTCTATATTTCGTTAAAATCGAACTATAATTTCGTAATTAGATCAAAAAAAAAAATCAGACCTTCTATTTTTCGGTAAATTTTTTTTATTATATTTTCTATAGCAGCGGAATACAGGCTATACCTTAACCTATACACGTAACACAGTGTGGTTTAAAGGGTGAAACGAGGATATGGGCTCGAACGATTTCTCGTGTCACGGAGCGGCGTGGCGTGGGGAGGGGCGCGAGCGCGTGTGCAGGGTTAAAGGAAAATAGGAAATCATGATATTTATGTCTTCCTTATCTGGGGCTTCGGGTCAATAGGCCAACAGCGGGGCTCATAATCTGAACATCCTTCCTTTCTCACATCGGATATCATACAGGCAACGTCATCGTATACGATATAACACGTATTATTACCTCGGTCTTCGTTTTCCCTCATTGACAAGGGGGAAAAAAAATACTAAGAGCACTGAGAGCTGAAAAAAGAGAGAGAAAAATAAAAAATACTAATATACATACCTACTTACGTATTTTGTATATAAAAAGGAAAGTGAGAAACGCACCGATTGTAAAGTATCGATGAAATCCCATTTTCGTTTTCCTTCTTCTTTATCTTCATTCATTTCTTCATCTTAACCATATCATCTCTCATCCATATATACCTACTTTGTAAAAAGTAGTAACTTTAGTCAGTGATAAATTTACCCAACGAATATATCAAGAGGAATAAAGAATAGAACATGAAGGAGTGAAGGATGAGGAAAGGGAAGGAAAGGGAAAGGAGGGCAGGGCTTTCCTCGTACTTGCGAGTTACTCCCCAGCCTGTGTATAAGAGAGAAGAACGATCCTCTTATCTCCGGTGTAAAGATCACGTCATAGTTGGTTGGACGATGATGATAGGCAGGGTCGTCAGACGTGAATGTAGATGGTAATGATAAGTCGTCGAGAGAGAAAAATAAAGAGAAAGAGAGAGAGAGAGAGAGGGACGAGAAGAAGTGTTACAAGGCATAAAAAGTCGCTACTACTTGTTTAAAACTCGGTAATCCTTACATCGTACCTATAAACAAAAATTAAAAATAAATTAACCTACATTCCGAGAATTTTCTTTCATTTCTTCATTTATTTGGTTACAGCTTCTCTCTCTGATTATTTATCGAACGAAAAAAAGAATTCGGTTCTAAAGTTAATAGTCAAACTTCAAAATCAGCTTGTTTTCCATGAAACAACAAAAAATAGAGAGAAAAAAAAAAAAATTGATATTCACCTCATCGGCACATTATTTTCTCGTCATCTCATTTATCATCCCTATACGTACGTAGGTATGTACCTAGACACATACACACCTATAATATTATCTCGGTATAGTCAGGTATACACATACGTATATATATATTTGTATGTAGTTCCTCTTCGCACCAGCTGTCTCTCCTCTCGACTTTCTGAAGCTATTTTTATTTTTTCCCTCTAGTTTTGTGTATTTTTTTTTATCACAAACAGAGAGAGAGAGAGATAAGAGAGGGACAGATAGTAGGTAACAGGTAACAGGTAACAGGTAACAGGTGCTGGAGACAAATTGGCTTCGTCAATTCTACAGGACGTAGTCAGCTACTCTACTCGTGTGTATATGATAGCTATGTATAGTATATATATATACATATATAGATATATAAATCAAGTTAACTCAAGAGCAACTTTTCGTAGCCAACAAGGTGCGCTCTTGATAGAGAGAGATGCAGAGGGAGAGAGAGAGAGAGAGAGAGAGAGAGAGAGAAGTTAGGTAGGTAGGTAGGTAAAGCAGGTTGAATTAGTCAAGTCTTTATATACATATGTATATATATTGAAGAGGAATTGTTCAATTTCCTCTTGTCAGTGATATGATAAATCACGAGGCTATTCCTGTACATATATACCTACAGATAGTATATACCTATGTATATTATATATATATATACATATTTGTTAATTAATATCGACAAGATCATTTTAACTTGTGCATTTACTAGTGCAACTGCAGCAGTAGGCAGCAGCAAGCCAGCAGTTACAACACGATATATATATATGTACGATATATCATATATATATATATATAGATACGTACGTATGTAGGTACACGTATACGTGTTCAGGGCTGTTCAGTTCCTACAACACATATTATTCGGGTAGCCGAGACACGTGCATCCATAAATCACACGGTTTGCCGCACACTGTAAATACGCGTACATAAATACGTATATAGGTGGATATATATACATGTATACATGTGTGTACAATCTACGTACATATATACATAGATAGGTATAGTGTAATATATGATATATATTATATGTCCAGCCGTCTTGTAACAGATTTACGTTTACATGAAATCGTTTTTCCCATATAAATGTATAGTATATACGTATATATTAACCATTCCATTTTTATATATTTTTGCCCTCTCTACATATAGGTACATATGTATATATTTTATTTATTTATTTTATTTTATTTATTTATTCATTTCTCTGGATCAAAAAATGTATCTATGATCATATACGATACATCGATGTATCTGTACAATATATAAATATATATAGAGAACACACATATATTATATATACGTATATATATACATGGGTAGACGCGGATTATTATTCGCGATTTATCATTTCCCCCGAGGGTCATGAAATATTACCTACATGTCCTGTCTGCGATCTGCGGGTCAAGCAGAAACAATAAAAAAAAAAAACCAAAAAAAAAAAATAAAAAAATATGTGAAATGGGAAAAAATAAAAACCGAAATAGAAACAAGAGTAAAAATTGAAGAAAAAAAAATTGTGGATAAATTTTTGATTTTTAAAAAATTTTGTTTTCTCGTTTTATACCCGATACAATCATACCTATACATTTTCTCTCTCTCTCTCTCTCTCTCTATTTCTCTATATCTCTTTCTCTGCAATTTTATCCGTGCTTGGGCGCATTCGTCGTGTTATTCCTTCTGGAATATATACGAATATACTTTCCATCCATTTTATCCTTCTATATCTATCTACCTACCTACACGATATTGGCAGTAGGTCCCAGTCGACCGTGTGACATATCGGCTGCTCTCCGAACATACCTATACAGGGCTATGTATATACATATCGAATAAAGGTGAATAGATCTACATCATCGGTGACTACTCGAAAAGAGAGAGAAAAAAAAAGAGAACAACATGAACGAATAAAAATAAAATAAAAAATTTGCGAATCCCGATGCGAAAAATTTCTCCATCATTTCCGGAAACACGATAAGAATAAATAAATGAAAAAAAAAAAAAAAAAATTACAACATAGGTATATATACATATGTATACATATATTTATATTTCTGTTAAAATAATTCGTACAATTCTACGGAATATTTTTCTCTCTCTCGTAATTCATTTCATTCTTTATAATTCCTTCTCTTAAATATTTCTTCAA
The DNA here is from genome assembly GCA_949628255.1 of Macrophya alboannulata. Classification (NCBI taxonomy): domain Eukaryota; kingdom Metazoa; phylum Arthropoda; class Insecta; order Hymenoptera; family Tenthredinidae; genus Macrophya; species Macrophya alboannulata. Next base: position 812,791 of record OX451213.1, read on the forward strand.
ACAAGGGGTGTCTGAGAGATTTCTTTTTTTTCTTCTTCTCAGTCCCTCTTTTTCATTCCGGTTTTTTTTTTTCTCTTCTCTCGTTTTCTTTAAACACTCGGAGTTGTAAATTCATATTCATGAAAAATCAGAGACGAATCGTGTTTTACGATATGTAATAATAATTTTTATTTTTTTTTTTTCCTCCTTTTTTCTGGTCACGGTCTCTGAACTTTTCAAAGATTTATTTAATTCTCATGTAAATTCACTGGTATTCATGACCGGCGATTCCCCTTTTCCTTTTTTTTTTCCATTTTTCTGCTATTTTTTTTTTTTTTTTTTTTTTTTTCAGGTCGCTTTTTTTAAGTGCCGATAAAATCGCCGGTTTAGTAGGTATATATATATAAATATATATATACATGAATTTTGGGATATTTCTCACGTTTATACATACACATATATATAATAGGATATAAATATAAATACGTCTATAAATATAGTATGTATTATACGTATACCTATGAGCTCATCCTTTTATGCGTTCCGTTAGATTTTTCATCTTCAGAATTAAGATGGAGAAAATTGAATCAAATTACAGAAAATAGATCATAAGAAAAGAAAAAAATTTGGGAAAACACAGAAAATCATTATTATATTATCTATTACTGTTACTACTATCGTAGAAATATGAAAGATGCTCTCGATAACGTGCATAGGGACCGCGACCCGACGCATGAATATTGATTTCCCGATTCCCTGTACCCTTCTCGGTCCATATACCCGTACCTACCTGTATACCGCAGTATAGGTATATATATGGTATGTCTGTAATATACCATATATCTATAATATCAAAGGTTTACTGAATTTACTTGATAAGATAAAAATAATAATAATAGATGAAAAGATGAAAAAACGGAAGAAAGAAAAAACAAAAATTAAGTGAATAAGAAATATGGAAGAATAATTGAACAAGAAGATTCGAAAGAGAAAAAGAAAATTATAATTTTCAATCCGCACGAGTGAGTGAGAAGAAATAAAAATATTCTTCTCCTCGGGATCCTTGGGCGAGTGAGGCTTATGACAAAAACCGAAATCCTTTCCTTCCTTCCTTCCTTCCTTCCTTCCTTCCTTCCTTCCTTCCTTCCTTCCCTTCCTTTCGTGCTTTATTCCTCTCTGAATCCTTCTCGGGAGATTTTTATATACACGATGCGTGTAGGTATATAGGTAGAGGTTTGTACGTAAGCCTCGATTACGTAGGCTGGTCACAGGCATTGCGAGGATACCGGCTAGCCATGCACATCAATAATCAGTACAGCTACCCCCGATATTTATATAATAAAATAAAAATAAAAATAGTAATAATATTTCAAGTACATATGTATCTATATACTAATTTTTCTCTTCTTCTTATTTCAGACTTAGAAAATTATAGCCAGGGATATTTTTCACCCGACTTATTATAATAATTGATATATATATATATATATATATATATATATATATATATATATATATATATATATATATTGTATATATATACTAAAATATATAGACGTATATACCTATATAAATTTATATATATATATATATATATATAGATATATATACATATTTATCGGGTGAAGATCCAAAGCGATTGTTGGAATCGCAACGAAATCACGATCACGTGGCGGGAATTGAAGCGGGGTAAGTATATACATATGTATATGCATATATGACTCTTTCATCCTTTGAAACCCTCCTTAATTCAAAATAATAATAACAATAAATAAAAAATTTTAAAAAACTTTAAAACTACGAAATAATATATTTTCCCTCGAATTTTCACTGGTCGAGAAAATTTTTTAAAAAATGTGGACTCGTATATATATATATATATATATATATATATATATATATATATATATATATATATATATATATATATATATATATATATATATATATATATATATATATATATATATATATATATATATATATATATATATATATATATATATATATATATATATATATATATATATATATATATATATATATATATATATATATATATATATATATATATATATATATATATATGTATATATGACTGTAATAAATTTGTATAAAAATCTTTTAATTAAAGCTGATTATATATATATATATATATATATATATATATATATATATATATATATATATATATATATATGAATTTAAATGGGTGTTATACAAAATTGGGTCTGAATGGATCGCATTTAGTCTCCGGTGATTAAAATATCAGTTCATATATATATTCTTCCCTCAGAGTCTAGAATAAGCCTTCGTCTGCACCCTCCGCCTCGTCCACGAGTCCTCGGTCCTCGGTCCTCGGGTCCTCCACGGTACTATACACCTACGTATATACCTACTCGGTCCAGTATTTAGGAGTGAATGGACACAAGCTTCTCTCTCTCCCTCTCGCTCTTGTTCTCGCTCTCTCGTTCTTGGTGGCTCGAGCGACCCTCTCGCCGCTCGGCTACCACCGCGTGTCTCACATTTAAATTAAGTTACTCGTTTATATAGTGACCCGTGTGTGCTATGTACTATGTATAACTGTAGATATATATATATACATACATCTATATACCTACATATTACACGTACTATAGTTATATGTAGAGAGATACGCTTTGTTAAAATCTGAATAAAGGGCAGAGGGGCCGCGCCGCGTGCATGCGGCACATATACGTATATCTGTGCTAAACGACGTGACGAGACGGACGCCAGTTTTCGGAGGGTAAAAAAAAAAAAAAGAAAAGAAACGAAAAAAGAAAGATTTTTTATTTTTTTTTTCTATGTATTATATATCAGTATGTATCGAAATTTTTTTTCTTCACATGGATGCAGGTTTTTTTGAATTAATTCTCTTCTCGCTTGACTTTTCGTTATTCATGTATATATACATATTTATATTATATATATATATATATTAAATATATATACCGCGATCGTCGTCGAAACGAACGAGAGATGTGGTGCGGGATACGTACCTATCGCTATACACATAGTAGGTATATAGGTGTACGTATATATAGTCGTTCTAGTGAACTGGAATGGATTTAGCGATTTTCAAAGCCCACAAGCCACAAGCCACCAGCCAGCCAGCCAGCCAGCCGCGGGTATATCAGACAAGATTTACCACTCGAACGGAGACAATCAACGACAGTGACTGACGCGCGAGATCTGTAGATATATATCAGCCAGCCGATGATACAAAGCGCGTTTCGTTCCGTTTCATTTCATTTCATTTCGTTTCGTTTCGTTTCGTTGCCGGATGGATTTGATGGGGTAGTAAAAAAAAGAACAAAAAAAAAAAGGAATACAAAAATCGAAAAAAAAAAAAAGGTAAAAATTTTCCTCGATGAGGATCGGGGTAAAAAACATTAATACCCTCGAAAAATGACAGGGCCATCCATTCGTTCGGCTCTGAAAACCCGCGCGCCCCCCTATACTCGTATCATTCATTCACCGAACCCCTGCAGGTCTCACTCTGTATACGTACAGGGTACCAGAGCCGGAGATAAAAGCTTTAATTCCAATTCCCGTGTCAAAGTCACATGCTCAATTACGCAACAACCCGCGTTATAGTCACGTCAATTTCGTTATAATAAATATGTACGATGTATGCGTACGGAAATAAATACGTACGTGTGCGAGTGGGTGGGTGAATATGAGTGGGAATTATTCGGGTTTTTTTTTTCAATTATCGTATATATATACCTATATTCAATATCACGTCATCAAAATTAATACGCCTAATGCAGGGACGTGATTATTCTTTATTTTCGGAACTGCATGGGGAAAATGGGGGTTAAAAAATAAATAAGTAATACCTAATGAGCACAAAATTTAATTTGAATTCATATATTGTTCACTTGATCATTAAATATTAAAAGTTATTACTGTATACATACGGATTCGAAATTGGAGCTAAAGATTACTTTCGAATTTTTAGAATCGTTGAAGTTCGGAATATTAAAATTGGAAAAGATCGGGACGCGGCTTGCTGCAAAAAACTCCGAAAGTTAAAGAATCCGAGAATCTTTACGCGGGGCACGACGGACGCTGCATCCTCGAATTTCAAGTTCCGAAGTTTCGGCCTTTCGGATCTTAACCTTTCGGAATGTTGACTATTCGCAAGTTTTGAAAATTCCAAAAACTAGACTGAAAAATAAAAAATTCTATCTACATAGCATTATACATATAGTATACATATATATATTATAGTAATAATATATATATGTATATATAGATGTTTTAATCACGCGATGTAATCAATTATCCAGGTGAATTAATGCATGTTGTGCTGTTCTCATCTCTCCCATATGTTTACGTGTATAGATATAGATATTATATATATATATATATATATATATATATATATATATATATATATATATATATATATATATATATATATATATATATATATATATATATATATATATATATATATATATATATATATATATATATATATATATATATAGTATACAATAATATATATGTATATATATATATTATACGCGTCTATCATAGTTATTGCATAGTGTAATCAAAATTCCTCGAGCGCCACACGGTCGTCAAAGTGTAATTATAAACCCCCGTACACACAACAGCTGTGTACTATCTACGTGTACCTGTTATACGGGACTTTAACTCAAGGAAATGTCGCTGTCGTATTATATATACATATCCACATATTTATATATGTACCTATATTTGCCTAAATAATAAATTCAAGCGGATGAACAATAAAAAAAAATCGAAATATAACCAAATTTGGCAGATATTTTTTTTTCTAGATATCTCAGGGCAACGTTAACATTATTCATTATTCAGGCAAAGTTGAATGGAAAAAAGGACCAAATAATGGTAATAATTACTGAGAATCAAATTTTCATTTTTTTTTTCCCACCGTTTTGAAAACTGGAATTAATTCTTGATCAAAAAAATATGCTAAGATTTGGTAAAAGGGTGATTTTTTCGTATTTTAACCAACACATTTTGGACAATTAATTAATTGCTAATTTATTTTCTTGCTGGCTGTTTCGGATTGTATCGATTATTCGGTTTCGAGTCGTTAGCAGGCACGTAGATGGGTAGTGAGGGAGACAGAAAGTTGAATCTTCGATGAGCAGTCTACCGTAATACAGTCTTTACCCTTTCCACTGCAACTTCCGCTTTATATATAATATATTTACTCTCCTTCTTCTTCTTCTTCCTATCCGTCTCGTTCTTAACCTTCTCTCTTATCCTGCCTCGTGTCTCATGCCTAAGGGGATTTATGCCCTAGCCAAATCCTCCTCCTCCTCCTCCTCCTTTTCGCTTATACCAAAACCCTTTTCGTGTAACTATAGAAGGGATCGCGGATCCCTTATGTAGTTTAATAATACATCAACTACAGAGAGATCCGAATCGAAGGATGCTGAAAATAAATAAATGAATAAATAATATATGGTATGTAAAAAATACATAAATAAATGAAAAAAATTTAAACGAAATTTCTCCTTAAAATTATTATATATATATATTTACTGCTAAAAAAAATTAATTACTAATTTCTGTATCCAATATTTCATTTTTGAAGGTAAAATTTGAAAACCGTGTGCCACCTGCAGAGCTATTTAATAAACAGGGAATATTAATTAACTTTACAGCGTTGAGCCTGCTCTGCGTGAGATCTTCGTCGTCGGGGAACGCCGCGATGTTGGAGGCCCCACCGGGCAGTCGCGAAGATCTTGTGGAGGCTGCACGGATACCGTGCACACAGCCGACAGGTCAGTATATTATACATGTATAAATATTAGGGTGTGGTCCTTGAATTGGTCATATTCGAATGTCTCCAAACAAATACGAAAAATTTTATCCGGAGCTCCAGCTGTTCCGAAGAATTTTAATATTTTGATAAAGAAAAATGATTTTTGGCACTTCGAGGTAAATTTTTTTTTTCTCCTCGGCGTATAGTATATCCCTCCGAAAAATCATATCTGTTAAAAATCTGTAGATTTTCTCTTGATAAAATAAAAATTGATTTTTTTTTTCTCGGTATAAAATAGCGTTAGAAGTTCAGAGCTTTAAATCCGGACGTAGCTGTAGGTGGATAGATAGATATGTATATCCTGTGTATCATAGTGCATATGGGCTTCTGCGGCTTTGGAAAGACTTCCGAATATATAATATATCTCTGTACATGCATATATACATCCATATATAGGTATTCGCGTTTATTATACGTATGTGAGGGATGTGACAAGCAGACGTGAAAATTTACTCCCGGATTAGTATCTATATACGCCGTTGAGTGCAGTAGGAATTAATACCTTGTTTGCTTGTTTGTTCGTTCGTTAGTTTGTTTGTTTGTTGTGTTAAAACTGAGGATTAACGATGACGTATCATGCCTATGTATATAAACTTTCTCTATAAATACATATATCTATATCTGGCATAAACTTTTGCCAGATATATATAGAAGAGAGATAAGTATATTACTCTCGATTATTATTAGTTAATTTTTTTTTTCAATCCCAATTTTTTTTCTTTTTTTTTTTTTACTCATTCTTCTCACACGTGTAGATATTTTTCATTAATTATTATATATATTTAATACAACCGAGCTGCGACGAGAGTTTCTCTCACGGTGATTAAAAATTCACAGTCCAATGCCCGCGCTCGAACGTTGAGATTAGTAAGATTAATATAATTGTGCGGGTATAAGATATACATAATAAATATAAAATAGAATTGAAACTGAAGAGAAAAAAAATTATTACACCACGAATTTGATAATTCGCAAACGACGGAAAAAAAATTACAAACCAAATACGAGAAAAAAAAAAAGCGAAAAAAAAAAAATTTACCACAGGTGTGAAAAAATCGCGTATACGGTCCTGAAAATCACAACCACCGCATATACCTACCTACCTACCAACGAGGTGAAAACTAATTGAAACGTCTCTCTGTAGATTGTATAGAAAGATATTTCAGCGTCGTTAGTATAACGTCGAGGATTGAGTAGGGTGGGGGTTTGGGGTTTAAATTTTGGTTAAAATTAACCTCGCCTTCGCGATAAGCGTGGCGATGAATATTCATTATAATATTCGGCGGTGTTTCAGGTATGAAAATGTGTCGAGTTCGGTTTAAATCGTCGTCACGTTTGACACAATTTAGAGATGACCATAAAAAATAAAAACGAAGTCAAAGAAAATAAGTTAAAAATAAAAAATAAAAAAACTGACTAATTCTGTATGGGATTACGAAAGTTATATCTTGTATATATATAAGTATAGGATGGGTTAGGGTAGGTTGGTAGGCACGAAGATGGAAGGTGAAACTTTTTATTAGGTCTTAGGGGCCGCTTCATGAGTTCGAGAGGTAGATACAGCGATATATATATATATATATAATACATATATAGATATACACGTCATTTACACGACAGAGATAAGATTCATTATTTATTTCCATCTCACGATCGAAGAAAGTTTTTTTATTTACAGAAATTTAAAAAAGGAAAAGTCTGTACGTTGAAAAAAAAAAAAAATCTGAACTAATTCTTTCGATACGATCTCTCGATAAGGTTCAATGGTCGTTCACCTAGACCCTAGGTACCCACGTATATACGTACAGTTTTATTTTTTTATTTTTTGTTTTCTTCACTATTTGTTCAGTTCAATGAATTATTTAACGACAGTCAAGTGCAGACCACTCGAGTGGCGTGGGTGCAGGGGTGGTATAGGGGTGTCTATTTGCTTCGAAACCAAACCAAACCAAACCGACGAGCTGCGAATGGAACCCGGACGGGTTTCACTTGATTTCATCACCTCTATCGACCTGAAACTTAAATTACACATGTGTCTACAATCCTTCGGTACTATAGAGAGGGTCGTATGGGAACTGTTTGAATTCATAAAAAATGAATCAATAAAGTTGGAGTATCGATTGAAAAAAACTATGTACACACGTACATATACTATATATAAAATTGCGAGAAAAAAAAAAAAAAAAAAAACTACGCCAAAAGAAGAGGTTTGAAAATAATTAAAAAAAAAAAAAAAAAAAAAAGAAAAAAATTTAAGACAAATAGATGCAATATGGGGTGGATTGAATCCGCATTATTTTTCTTCTTTCTATAAAAACGATCCTATACAATTAATGAAATTTTCATCTATTTTCGTATGATTTCAGATCTCGACGCGATGTTGTACGGTTACACGAACAGTATTTACGTGTTGGACCACACCCAGGAATCATTACCGGTAGGTATATGATCGGAAGATGATGATTGATAGATAAAAGAAATGAAAACGAATAAAAAAAATTAATAAATAGACCAAGAGATTGTTAATAAAATGAAATTGCAACCATTTTTTCTTTTTATTTTGTCGGTTGTTCCCTCTACACATCGTATCTCATACCTACAAACACTTCGACACACCCACACACCCAACATATAATATGCGTTTACAATTATTTCAGCTTATCGAATTGGCAATAATTGTTATTACCGTTACCATTATTATTATCATCGTTAACAAAAGTATATACGTAGAATAAATTTCGCGTATAACAAACCCGCCCGGACAACATCTATATAATGTATTGTACATACAATAATATATAGGTACATAGGATTATACTTATATTATATAAATTAATTTCATACACCGCGTATATATGTACGGTGCTGCATTGAACTGCCGTACGAGTTTTAATGAAATGAAATGGAACGAAATTGAATTAGAAAATTTTAATTGAAACTCATAAATATCGCGGATTTATGCGTATACTCGCATTATATGTATATGGTATAATGTACATGATATAACGCGTGTACAAGTTCGATATAATGCTGTATATAATCCATGTGCTAGGCGTTCGGAATTTTTGGATCTGATGCACGAAGAGTATGATAGTCAATGTTTCTGAATTTTCCGTTTATCAAATTTTAATTTAGAATGAAAAAAAAAAAAAGAGAGAAAATGAGAAGAAAATTGGCTTTTAACAAATCGACTTTCACAAGAACGTTAATTAGAAGGAAAAATATATAAGCGTATAATGAGAATAAGAAGAAGAAGAAGAAGAAGAAGAAGAAGAAGAAGAAGAAGAAGAAGAAAGGAAAAGTAATATAAAAAAAAAAAAGTTGTTTTTGACGTGACTAAAATCGTGCCTATTATTCATTCTTCACCTCATATACACCCCCTATACAGCTCTATATATATACGTATAGATATACACATAGCTATATATATAGCTATCGGTCGCACGAGCCAGAGAATAAAACTTCTTAGCGTGGTATAACTTTGGACAAGTTAAATTGGCGACCTTTATAAAATACGGGTAAAAGCAGGCTAAGGTGATTAATCACCCCAACTTTTCACCTTACGTAAACCTATATACATATACATACATATATACATTTTTGTGTGTATATATATATATATATATATATATATATATACAGTACAACAAAGTGTCTGCCGTAGTTATAATATAGGTATGTACCTATATAAGGTTGTACCTGACAGAGACAAAGTTACTTTAAAAATCGTATCTCTCTCTCTCTCTCTCTAAAATTTGTATTAAAAATTTTTTCTCTACTTTTTTATTTATTCATTTTTATCTCCTTCAATTTTCAATTTTCACAATTTGCGGATAAATAAATTTGCTTATACTGTATACCTGTACGATGAAATCTCTGATCAATGCGGCAGTACGTGTGATACGAATGACTGATCGTTAGTCATTTATATATAATATACTATATAGTTGTCGTCGTCGTTATTTATATGTATATAGATATGTATGTGTATATTACGTATAGCCGGGGGCCCGGCGCGTATCAATTATGCAAATTGGACGACATTAGGAAGTGAAGACAAGTGTATAATATATATATATATACGTATACGAACGCCGAAAGCTTTGGTGCGAAAGCGAAGGCGAACGCGAAGGCGAAGGCGAAGGCGAAGGCGAAGTCGACGCGCGGGGCGATAGCTTTAATTACCAATTAAATAGTTAACCGCTTTTCGCGTAATTTGAAACTGAGCAATTACCCCAATTTGTATAAAATCAACGTAGTCCTACTCATTTCTCCCCGCTGCTGTAGCAACAGTTTTATATATATATATATATATATATATATATGCATATACGTATATCTACGTTATACGTATCCGTCCACCGCGTTAATCACCTTATATATAAAATAAATAAATAAATAAATAAATAAATAAATTACACATATTTACGACAATTTTTTTTTCACTCGTGCCGGATTCTGAATCAACGAACATATGTAATATGACTGCGTAGCTGCTCGGGGGGCTGTACATATCTATAAGAATAAAACCTCTCAGGCGAATTGCCTTTTCTATATATACGCGTTTGCTTCATCTACAATTAAGCATGTGTTACTTTACCTATTATATGATATACGACAATAAGACGTAGACAACGAAGAAAGCCCGAAACTTTTGCAACGACTGGAGAACAAAAATATAGAAAAATGAAAAAAAAAAAAAAAAAAAAAAAAAAAAAGGAAGAACACAAAATAGAAAGGAAAAGAGAACAACTTTTCCCCGTTTTATACTTCAGTCACGAATAGCTTCCACGACGACGGCGTACGTACGGTGTCTCTCGTATATATCGTATAATTTTCCAATCTCCGAGAAAACCACTCCTGTATATACACACACAAAACACACTCGACTATATACGCACACCCACATACGCATACATACGTACATACCTCTAATACGTCCAGAAGTGTGTAACACAAATGACGACAAAAAATTGAAAAAAATAGCAAAAAATAAAAAAGAGTAGACCGAAACATGCAGTGACATTGTTTTTACCTTGAATAATCCAGGACATGGACATGCTCCAGCTATTCGCCTCCCCGGCTGGTAGAGCTTTGGTAGTTAACGAACCACAGCCGAAAGGTACGACATTGTCATCATCTATGCACCGAGATTCATCATTGAGGTCAAAAAATGGCAGATTAACATCCGGTACGGGGACAGCGAGTGCCCCGGCATCGCCACCTCGTCATAGAAAATCTAGCGCTGAACTTTATAAAGAAGCTGCGGAAATACTTGGGCTTACTTGTTCTATGACTGACAGTTGTCGGTGCATCGATTGCCAGGTATATAAAAAAAAAAAAGAAAAAAAAAAATTGATTATTGTATGGCGTGTACGTGATTTATCTATTTATTTATTTATAGAGCAACTACTTCGACTGCGAGGAAGATTACGGGGATACGAGAACGGAAGTCGCGGCCGGAACACCGATACTTCACGCATTTTCACATCCGCTTACATGTACCATACAGTAGCGTAGATCGTTTTACGTTCGTTAATTATAAAAGAAAAAAAATAATAATGATTAATTAAATGAATAATAAAAAATTTCGGAATTATGTTATATATACATATGTGTATATAGAATTTATCGCCACGACGTGGATGATACACTCTTCGAATTTATATGGGCCAAAGCAACGAAACGACGAGATTATAGATAAGCAAGAAAAAAAAGAAAGATAAAATAAGATAAGATAAAAAAAAAAAAAAGGAATAAGGGAAAGAAAGCGAAGGGAAGAAAGTTTGGCCTAATTTTCATATAACAATTTATTTCTAATTCTTTATAATTATGTATGGTTGCGGTAGCTCTGCTATACTGCAGTTTCAAATTTCAAAATCATTTCGATTTCAATTTTCTTTTTCAGTCATAGCTGTGTGTTGAAAAAAAAAAAGAAAAAACCGAAATAGAAAAAAACAGAAATCAGGAAGAAATCTTATTCTCCGTCTTCAATGAATTATTCACCATTAGCGTATATAAAATCTATGATTTCCGTGTAAAATTATAGAAATAAGAAGGATAGAGAAAGTAAAAAATGGACAAAAATTAAGAGAGAAAAAAAAACAAAAAACCAAGTATACCAGATATAGAGAATGATAAAATTATATCTTATAATTATACCTGTTATGTACCCGTATATATAAACGCGTTTTATGGAAAGACATGAGAAAGAGGAAAAGAAAAAATGAAATGAAAAAAGAGTATAAGTATAAGAAACACGCGAGCTAGGAACGAGAAGAAGAAAGAAAGAAATGAAAAAATGAGTAAATAAAATAAAAAAATGAACAAGCGTTGTTTTATTTTTTTTTTTCATCTTTCGGTTCGAAATTGAAAAACGCTTGGCTCAATTATTCGACGAATTTAAACGATATGCCAAATATTAAGCGCCAAATATTTAAATTTATATAAATATAATGATATTATATATATATAGGTATATATATAATAAATAAAATATATTGTAAGCACAGCTCTCTACTCGTACGTGTGTGGACAACTAGTTGTTATACTATTATATAATTAACTGTAAATTCATAGCTGTAAAATATTGATGATAAAAAAAGGAAAAAAGAATAGAAAAAAACCAAAAAAATTTACGTTTTACCATCGTTATTTATTTATTTATGTGTTAATTTTTATCACAACATTGTCGGGGATAATTATTATCTACGTGTTTTTGGGGGGGAAAAAAAACCCCATTCGTCTATAATGCGTACATGAAATTTAAAACTAACTGTATACTGTAAAGGGAGGTATAACTTTGTTTTTTTTTTCATTCCCTTGTGTCAAAAATTTCGAAAAAAGTTTTCTCATATCCTATCCCTGATCCATATATATTAATCGTCTCCCTAATGTATACATATTATATTTGGATTCAAATTTTATCCGGCTATAGTCACTATAGGAACCAGAAAAATCCCTCGACAATGTTTCTAATCAATTCTGCTTGAATTAATTAGATTGTTCAATTTCATTTCAGTTAATTTAATTTAATTTTTTTTTTTTTTTTTAATATCGGTACCTCCATACCACATATGTACTCGATAGGTATATATGTATTATATAGCTTTATTATAGTACCTTCGATCCTTAAAAAAATGATTCTGATAGCGTTTTTAATATAAATGAATCTCACGTGAAAATATTATTGATCATATAGTGCTGTTAATTATATTATAATGATCATCGATCGAGGTTTTGACGAATGCTTATATATATACACATAGCCTTATCGCTGCTGCAGGCAGGCTATAAAATAAATTAAAAAAAAAAAAAAAAACAAAAAGAAAAAAAAACAAAAGGGGTTATTGTAAAATTTGTCGAATTATCAAATAATGTGTTTAATATTGTAATAATAATAATAATATTAATAATAACAATAATGATAATGATTAATAATTGTTATTGATCGATAATCGATCGCTGTTGAAAATAATCAAATTTTGAAAAAGATCAGGAGTCACGCGTAAATAAAAAAAAAAAAATAAATAAATAAATAAATAATTAAATAAAAACTGTTAATTCTTAATTAATTACAATATGTAAATAATAATTATCTATATATTGTGTATATCGTTTCGATAAATATTTATTGATAAAAATAATAATAATGATAATAATTTTTTCTTCTTTTTTTTCTTCTTATAACTCAAAATCATTCATATTCCAAAATTGTAAGATTCTTTACCTATGCAATATCTGTATGTATATATATGCTACTATATACATATATATATATATATATACAACTATTACCCGCTTCTCAATAATTGATTAATATCACCTTGTTAAATATGCAATCAAACTGATTGGTACATACATTCACATATATATATATATACATTATATAGATTACAGAAAAAAAACTGCTTCTGTTATTATCACGTAATATATGTATAGCTTTGATAGTTATATACCCCTACCCATACCTATATAGGTATCTATACCTACAATACCGGACCCACCACCGGCCTCGCGATCGAGATATTTAATTAAAAATTATAACGTAAATTAGTATGATAAATAATTAATAATCATACTAATACAGATGAATATCTATATAACAAACCATTAACCACTGCCAATAAATGATTTCATTTATTTTACGATCGTATTTTTTATCATGTTTTTACTCACTTTTTTTTTGTTGTGTTCTTGATGACGATTCGTACATAACGCCTCCTTAATTCATCCGATAATTCAAAGCAATAATGGTATATGTATACCTAATTATATAAACAAATTTCTATATTCAACTACCTTATTTTTCCAGTTTTTGGTAAAAATAAAAAATAAATAAATAAATGTTTGAAATATAAACCGCTGCAGAAGGTAATGATCAAGGGAAGAAATTATAACATATATATGTATATATGTATAACATACCTGTATAGGTATAATGAGAAGGACAATTTAATTGATAGATTTTTTGGTTTCTTCGTTTCGTTCAAGTTTATTGGTGTGTAATTAAATAATTCTTTAACCACCTTGTATGTACTATAGAATATATACATATATATATATATACATATATATATATATATACATATATATATATGTATATATCTATATATTATTATATATATACATACCTACCTATACCTATACTATACATGTAACATGTAGGATGAGCAAGAGATATAAAAGAGAGAAAGAAAAAGGAAAAAGAAAAGCAGAAAAAAAAAAAAAAAAATTATTCATTCTTAAAAGAAAATAGAACCAAATAATTAACGATTTACAATAACGACTCTGCCTTTTCACCCTGAATGTTATAACTTTACTAAATAAACGGAATAAACTAAATGAAAAAATAAAACAAATTAAATAAATAAATTAGTTAATAATAATAATAATAATAATAATAAAAGTTGTAAAATATATTATTATATACTATACGTTATTTGATAACTCTGAATGTAATCATTATTATTATAATAATAATAATAATTGTTATAACATTATAATACTATAAAGAAATAAATATGATTTCTGTTTTGAAAATTGAATCGTTATATATATGTATATATATGTATATATATATATACATATATTGAAAATTATTTCATGTGTATATTACCCTCGTTCGATATATATATATATATATATATATATATATATATATATATATATATATATATATATATATATATATATATATATATATATATATATATATATATATATATATATATATATATATATATATATATATATATATATATATATATATATATATATATATATATATATATATATATATATATATATATATATATATATATATATATATATATATATAACATATCTTTTATTAATGATTCATTATTATTTCGTTACATCCACACACACATAATATTCATTAGGGTGGGCTAAGTAAATAGAGTATTTTTGTTTTCAAAAGGCCCCTTCAAAAGCTTGTTTTTCATGATCAAATAAAAAGCCTCGAAAAATCTGAGCTCTTAATATTAACATTTATCGCGATCTTCTCTTTCCCATTCGGATGAAGTGGGAAATGTTCTTGTGGCACACTTCGATTTTTATACATATATATCTCAAGCACTAATCTACTTGGAAAGATCATGCATAGCTACTTTTTTTCGAAATTGAATGCTCCACGAAAATGGTATCTTAGTCTTTTTCGACGAATCTATAAACTGTTACCAAGTCAGTCATGGTCAATTATACCCATTAATAACCAATAACCAACTTTCAGAAATATATAGATTATATTATAATTAATGAAAAAAATAATAATCATCGAAACAATAAATAATGATGAATATATTTACGCATGTATATTGCATATATGTATATACATATATGCATTTAGTACGCGTGTGTTTAATACATTTAGGCCATGTTTTATTGGTGCTGTTCGGTATAAGTTTACATCGATTTTTTTTTTTTTTTTTTTTTCGTTTCGTGCGCACGTTTTACATCGTTTATACACATTTATATAATTTCGATATTACATAATTGATCGTTTACGATTTCCGGGACTGAATATACGAATAATAATAATAATGATAATAATAATAAATATCTTGTGGTTTTTCATTTTTCTTTCATTTATTTTTCGTATATATATTTTTGTTTCATTTTTTCATTTCGTTTCATTTCGTTTTTTTTTTTTTTTTTTTTTTTTTTTACTATCCATAGCATCTACACAATTTATAGGCCTATAGGTATGAAAGAACAAAAAATCGCAGAAATCGCTGAGTATTGGTATTTGAATATTAAATGATGTGAAAAATATTATTTGGATAAAAAATAATCATTTTACATTCTTCTTTTTTTTTTTTTTGCTTCTTCTCCTTTTCTTTTGCTTTTTCTTTTCTCTCCCCCTCCTCAACTCGATCGTTATCGATCATAATAATAATAATAATAATAATAATAATGATAATAATGATAATAATAATTAATTAATAGTAATTAATATATTAATAGTATTGTAATATCGCTATGTCATAATATAATTCAACACTCACACTCACATATTTATACATAACAATCAGTTTCGATCTTGGTTTTACAATAATTAATAAATATATTAGGCAAGAATCGATCAAACTTATAATAGATAGGTACATATAATATAAATATGTGTATAATTAGGTATTATACATGATGATAAAATACAAGAATACCTACACGATTCTGCAATAATGATGATAATCATAATAAGCACATGATATAATATACATAGTATACCTATATAATTATAATAAAATGAGAAGGGGCGATATTAATTATTTATTTATTTATTTTTTTTTTGTTTAACGCATGCACACATATATTACCTTATTTTTTCTATATAAGGTATATATACTATATAGGTATATTATACAGATATATATATATATATATACATATATAGATTTTTTTTTTCCATTAGTATATGTGTATATGTATCTTTTTAACGACAAAAGATCGACACATACGATACTATACATATATCTATATACGGTATACAGCTGCTGGTATAATCATAATATGTATATATAATAAGTATATATGTATATATATATATATACCTATACTCGTACATTGTATAATGATTATACCTACAAATTTACATTATACAACATATTCAATGAATTCTTCAATCGCTTATTAGTCATTTTATTCTATATTATAATTAATACACACACACACACACATACCTATACATATATATATATATATATATATATATATATATATATATATATATATATATATATATATATATATATATATATATATATATATATATATATATATATATATATTTTATTCAAAATTAAACGATAGGGGCCACTTCTTCTGTCTTATCTCTCAATCTTTCTCTCAATTTTTCGATCTTTCAATCTCTCTCTCTCTCTCTGTCTCTCTTTTCTCTCCCTTTCTTTTTTTTTTCTTCTTTCTTTCTCTATCTCTTTCTCTTTTCCAAACAATTATCATTTATCAGTCTATAAGCGACACATAAAATATATATTTTATGCCGCAAATTTCTTACAATATCTACTATACATTATATTATATACCTATACTATATCTTCTCCATCCAAATCTCGATCATTTCTACTGTAACATGTACTTATGTATAATTATAGGGTAGTATATAGAAATTTGCTGTATTTTTTTTTTTTTTTTTTTTTTCAATATACTCTTTTAATTTCTTTACTATCAAATTGAACGAGAATTACTATTTTCCATCATTCTTCATTTATTTATTCGTTTAAATTTTTATTCAAATAGTTTATAGCTTGCTGCTAGAGTTTACATCTCGGATAGATGTATTGAAAATTTTTTTTCAATGTAATTCGGAAAAAACCATAGCTTAATGACAGAAAGAAAAAAAATTAAAGAAGTATAACAAATATATATAGAAATAAATGAAAAACAGATCATTCGATTTTTCTTCTTTTTTTTTCTAGTAGTTTTTAACTTTGTGTGTGTGATTTCTTTTCTTTTTGGTTTTTGCTTTTTTTGTGTCTTTTTATTCATTATTTTACGGTTTTAAGATATTATTCAGTACTCATACAGCTTTATTATGTGTGTTCGTATGGCAATAATAAATTGTAACAGTACAGTACAAGAAAATTTTTGAGATAATTTTTTTTTTTTTTCAACAATTTTATCGTTATCTTTATCTTCATCTTTATTTTATCATTTTGCCTTTTAATTTTTATTTCTCTTCCTTGCTTCTATTTGCCCGATCAACTAATAATATATATATAATATATTACGTACATATATTGTATATAAGTAAGTAAGCCGTTAAAAAAAAAACTCTGCTGCAGGCTCAGATGGCGATACTTTCATTCGTTTCGAGTTTGATTTCCTCAATAGAATATAATTTTTTTTTTTTTCACTCATATCATTGGAAAATCTGACATTATTATAAATCATTCGATTATCGGTTTCTTGTTATATTTTCGTTTCTCTTTTTTTTTTTTTCTTTCTTTCATTTTAATTTTTCTTTTTCTTCTTTATTTATTCATTATACATAGATGCGTGTGTGTATATATACATATGTATGTATGTATGTATACCTAATAAGTGTATAGACGTCACGGTTCGAAAATTTGAAAAAGATATTAAACACAATTCTATAGAAATCACTCGAAACAACATTCGGATTATTCGAAATCAAATTTTTCAACATTATAGTGAACCAATAATTTATTTTCAATTAGCGGGTGAAATATTTTATTACGGTATTTTTCCACGATATCGAAGAAGCAAATTCTTTGAAAAAAAAAACAAAAAAATATCTTCAGAATCATAATAAGAGAAGAAGGAAAAAAACCAAAAAAGAAAGTTGAAATAATAATCTAAGGGGGCGATTAGTTGTTTGAATTGTATATATATAGGGTATATAGCTGCATTGATATTAAAATGTTTCTTTCCGTAAGGCGTATAATACAATCGTGAATAAAATTGATCCACGAGACAAAAAACGTGCGAGATCGTATAACATTCATCACACGTTTTCGTTTTTTCCTTTCTCTCAGTTTTTTCTTCAGTTTTTTTCCAGTTATTTTTTTGTTATTTTCTTCATCTATCATATAATGTTATACAGAATGTATATTTTTCTTATATATATATATATATATATATATATATATATATATATATATATATATATATATATATATATATATATATATATATATATATATATATATATATATATATATATATATATATATATATATATATATATATATATATATATATATATATATATATATATATATATATATATATATATATATATATATATATATATATATATATATATATATATATATATATATATATATATATATATATATATGTGTATCTGTATCTTGCTTATAACATCGAAATACCAAATAACATTTTCTTCTCATACCAAAAATATTATATCCATCTCATTTTATTTTTTAATTTTTTTTTTTGTTTTCTTCCTTTTTTTTCATTTTTTTCTTTATATCGGTCGCCGAGGCTATAATATTATATATATATATGTATAATGACGATCCTGAATTAAAACGGATCTCATTTGTAAATTCAAGCTAGAATCAATCTCTGTTTACAATTTCATTATCATTATCATTATTATTATTATTATTATTATTATTATTATTATTTCTATCTTTTTTTCTTCTTTTATTGATTTATTTTCATTTTTTTTTTTTTTTTTTACTTTATATAATCGTACAGGCTGTACCGTGCATTACTTCCGAAAGAAACATGGGCGTTCCAGCACCTAAACCTCCGTCTGTTTTCTCCTGTTCGTCTCTCTCGTATTCGCAGTCAAAGTAGTGGCTCTGAAATAAAACCAAAAAAAAAAATGAATAAAACAAAAAAAATTAGGGTAATTCACATAATTTCTTATCGAAGTTTAACGTATATAATATCGTTTTTTTGTATTTTTTTGTATTTTTTGTTTGAAAAAAAAATCCGAAACTAGTGGTTTAATAAATTTTTGGATTTGTGCGTGGTTTTTTTTTTTTTTTTTTTTTTTTTTTTTCATATTTTCTTTACCTGGCAGTCGAAACATCTGCACTGATCGCTCATCTTGCAGGTAATTCCCCATTGTTTGGCAACAGCTCTGTACAACTCCTTGCTAGACTTGTGGAGAATTTCTGGACCCTTTATCGGTGTTCTTCCGCCCCTGTCTTTATTCGGGATAGAAAATTTGAATATAAAAATATTTAATTGTATAAAAGAAAGAATCCTTTAAGAAATAAGTTTCGTGAAAATATGATTTTTTTTGTCTTCTCTCAATATATGTATAATAATACCTGTACCACCGTCCGATATCTTCCCTCTATCTGTAACGTTATCACTACGAATATCGTCCTCTCCGTTATTAGCCGATTGTCCGACCGCCATTCTCGTCTGAAAATTATAACAAAAATCGAATTAAATAATATCCAATACGAGACAACGAAGAAGAAGGATTTTTCAAAAATTCATCTCATTAAAAGTAATTATAAAAATCTTACTTCCTCCAGAACATGTTCGTACGAAGGTGGTGGGGAGCTTGGTACCAGAGGCTCGTTTCTGGACGATAATACGTTCTCCTCTTGCGAGCCATGCGTCTCTAATCTTGAATTAGGATTCATCAATGCTTGAATATTTATAGGCTGTGGATTCGATTCTTCGTACTCCACGCTGCTGCTACGACTCCCTTCATGTCCCCCGCTGGAGGACTTTGACATTTTTGAAAATCTTAACTTGAACGGCGCCAGTTTTTACGATTATTATTCAACTGTTTATGGAATAATTAAATATCTGCAGTTATCGCAGGTACTTTCTATCGCGCTGTATCGAGAGAACAATTTTTATTATCGATCTCAGGCCCACACAGCTGTTAGTAGAAAAAATTGATATATGGATATAAATTATTTATTTATTTTTATCTTCTTTCGTTTCTTTTTTTCAATATATTTTTTTATCGTTCATTAATTATTCATCCTCCTTTGATTATCGGACTCTCTAATTAGGACATCGAATTTAGGCCGTATAATTAGGCTCTTTGGGTGTTTTCCTCGTATTTAGAAATCGTAGAATCTGAAACAGAGAATAAGATAAAAGAACAGCTGTGGGTCGATTTTTATAACATTTCGATAAAATTTCTTTTTCTCATTCTTTTCTTTTTTTCTAGTATATTTCGAGTATTTCTGGGTATCGTATAAGTATAACCATGGGAACTGCACTGCACTGCACTGCACTGCACTGCACTGCACTGCACTGCACTGCACTGCACTGCTTACTTATTGTTAGTTCACATCTGCATGCTGTATGACCTAGTAACCGAATTTTAGTTATCCAATAAAATCTACGGGTAGTACGCGATTGTCAATATCCTGTGCTGCTGCTGCTGCTGCTGCTGCAGTTGCAGTTGCAGTTCTGCACTAGTTCTGCGTCTAGATTTTCCTCATAGAAGTTATACACAAGTGTGTGTGTCTTTACCGTATATGCCAATACTTGCAGTATGCACAATACATACATACTTCTAGAGAAATAGGCTTATTATTCGGACACAAAAGATTTTCAAACAACAAGACCTCGCTTCTGGAAAAAAAAAAAAAAAAGAAATGATATATGGACTTGAACAATTTGATAAAAATTTTGATGGCTCTTATAGTTTGGACGCGATTTTTTTTTCACGATCTTTACAAGGATTTCTTTATTATTGACAAATGAGAGAGACGAAAAAATATGGATAACATCGCTGTGGCTGGAATCACAGCTTTTATTCTTTCGTAAAATTTCAGGAATTATAAAAAGACGGTTTAAGGTAAACGGACGGTTCTAAGCTCACACCTAGACTATAATACGTCTAATAGATTTCGTTTGTTGGCATCGTGCCATGAAAAGAAAGTGGACGTAGGTGTTAGTTCGAACCGGATACAGGGCGATGAATTACAAAAAAAGATACAGAAAGAACGCAAAAAAAGGAGAAAAAAAACGATACAATATAAAAAAAGAGGAAGATATTAACGATTCGAAAAAAGGTATATACATATATTATTTAACAAATATCAGGAAGAGCCCCTATAGACTGTAAATTATATAGTATACCTATATCTACACGGCTGGTAATATCCGCGATCAATCATACGAAGTGAAAACGGTTCGACAATCGATAAAAAAAAAAACGACGTAGGTTGATAACGAAGTCATCATTTTTTCAATCAATTAAAATGAATAAAAAATAGCCAAAACGTATATTTTTCGTTTCCTTTCTTTCATTTATTCATATTCACTTGTTCATTTATTTATTTATTTTTATTCATTTAGTTATAAAACCGCTGGCCCCGCGCCCCTTTTTCGTGTTTCCGATATAGTATACCTATTTTCGCACCATCTTTTTTTTTTCTTCTTTTTTTCGGCGTGTGTCAAATCGTTCGCCAAATTTTTTCACATCGGCAATATAAAATAAGAGAAAATAGAAACCAAAAAAAAATCTATCGACTATCAAAAGAAGAGTAAAGAAGAAAAAAATAAAAATAAAAAACAAAGATAAAACTACCCTAACCAAACGCTGCACACAGCATCAAAACAGACGAGGCGATTACCTTATTGATCCGCGAGGTGTAACACATGTTTCGCCGAGGTATATCAAGGGCAGTACTACTACTCGTATATCCAAAGTATAACGTCGTAGTCGTCGTCGTCGTCGTCGTTCTTTTTTACTTTAACTTTTTTTCGGTTTTTTTTTTATTTTCTAATTCGCTTCCTTTTTCTATCTCCTTTCTCTTTTCTTTCTCATTATTATCGTTCATATTATTGTCGTGATTATTGTTATTACCATTATCATTATTTCATTATTATTATTATTGTTATACGAGAACGAGAGAATATATATACATATATGTGATAAAAATTTCTTAAATTTTATCAACTGCAGGGGAAATGAAAGAGAAATTTGGCTAATCGTAGGGTTGTGAAAAGGACAGACCAATTAAATGTATTATAATATTACTTACTGATCGTTGATGCGGTTTTTTTCAACCGAAACGTTTCGATATTTCGGTGATTTAATTCGTTGACTGACGATACGCGGCTCTACCAGTCCTGGGCGGCTGCCATTTTCAAACTACCCCAGCGCTCGGGTCGGTGCTTTTTCCTACCCCTATACATGATTGTATGTACATAGCTTATATACACATATACGTATAGTATTATAAGGATCTTATACGCCGCGTGAATATTCTTTTCTTTTTTCTTTATATATTTTTGGCGTTCGTTGATTGATTCAACATTCATTTTCCAATCTCGTGCTTTTTCCCCCCATTTCATTTATTTCTCTTTTTTTTTTTTTTTTTTTTTTTTTTTCGTACACATCGGTATACTATGGGACTTGATCTTGGAACTGGTCGTATTCGAATGTCTCCGAATAAATAGAAAAAAATTTATCCGGAGCACTGCGGGTTCTGTATTTTTTTTTTTTTTTTTTTTATTCCTTATCACGGTATCGTTTCGAAAAATCTGAAAAAAACTTTCCACAGTTCTTACCTCAAGTATATATAAGTATAGGTATTTCATGAAAATATTACAGATTAAAACACCCGGTATACCCGAATGAAAAGACGAGACTCGAAGACTCGTGGCTTCCACACTCAGCTTTTTTTTTTTTCTCTCTCCTCTTTTCCTATTTCTCTCTGCAGGTATAATATAGGAGATATACCCTTATAATTAATGCAGTTTCATCGATCTATACGAACTCCATCATCTTAAGAGGTTCTCGCGCGACCACGAGAGACTACTCTATAGGTACACCGCATGTATATGTACGCGAAACGCGCGACGACGCGCGGCAAAATTCATTTTCTATACACGAATATCACGCAGTACGTATATTTAGGTACGAAGACGTGTATATAATTAATATATATTAACGTAATATAGGTATATAGAATCTATATAGTAGATTTATGTCTCGCAGAGTAAAAGAAAATCCCAACCAACCCCCAAGCTACCTGCATCGTCTATGTAACTATATATGAGACTGATATATTATTAATTATACTAGACGCGAAGCTTAATTTCATTTCACCCATATATACCCTGCAGACTATATAATATCTAAGTCATTTATGTTAACAAGTATTAGGTATCCCCTTCTATCTATATATAGCTGCAGTATATACCTATATGCATATACGTATATCTTACGCACGTTGTAAATATTTCTCATTATATATATATATATATATATATATATATATATATATATATATATATATATATATATATATATATATATATATATAGATATTTGTATATATATATATATAACGAAAGAAAAGTGCATATACTGCAGTAATTTAAAAAATGTTATATATTTCGTTTATTAAGGATTCACTTTCCCCTGTTTTTTTTTTTTTTTTTTCATTTGCTTTCTAATTATTTCTTTTTGGATTCGTTGTAGGAGATGTTAACGTGGGATTTTTTTTTTTCTTCTTCTCTTTTTTCATTGTTTTCCCTGGTACAGCTATATGCAGTGCTGCAGCAAGCAGGTATACAAGCTACATTATACAGCTTTAAAGACGCGTACATACGCCAGGCAACACGTAGCAGCAGCATCGCATCGCATCGCATCGCATCGCATCGCATCGCATCGCATCGATTTACACATGTGTATACCTTATGTACCTACCTATACAACGAGCCGAAACCCTTCCAGACTAATGTCCGAGAGGAAAAAAGAAAAGAAAGAAGGAAAGAACGAAAAAAAAAAAAACGGAAAAAGAGAAAAAACTGTTGCTCGTTCACGGCGTAGGCTATGTATATACATCATATGTACATACATATGTACGTATATATAATATATCAAGATATATAAGGTACTCATTATTCAAGCTTCGGTGGACCCACCTTTTGTCTTGCTGATTCGTGAATTTTAAAATAAGTTCATTCAAACACCCCTTAAATCGTCTATACCTATATAGGTATGTATATTCAAACGAATAATAATTAGGCGTTTGCAGGGGTACAATAGCCGCTGTTTTTTATCTTTCCTTCTTTCGTTACATTTGTCTTTCAAATTTCTTCACAGTTGCCGATAACAAATCCATAAAAAAAAAATGGAAGAAAAAGAGACAAGAAAAAAAAAAAGATAAAACAGTCAAATATACGAATCGAACGAAGTGATAGTTTTCTATTGTATATAAAAAAAGAGAAAAAAAAAAAAAAAAAAAAAACATTTTTTCAATTTCCGATACTTTGAAATTATCATCCCAAGTCCCATTCCCTATAGTTTTAAAGGTACATGGCAGCATCCCGTATAGCACGACATAACAAAAACAAAAAAAAAAAAAAACGGAATTTGAAGAAAAAAAAAGTGTAAACGCTTTAAGCACCTATATAATAATAACAAAGAGAAAGAGAAAGAGAAAGAGAGAAAGATAGAGAGAAACGTGTTGGAGAATTTTCTTTAGACAGAGGCTAAAGGCCCGAATTCTATACGTTGTACTCAATCGTCCTTACCGCCCGCTACCCTTTGTAGAATGAGCTGATTGCGAGAGTAAGAGAGAAGAATAAAAAGGACGAAAACAAGAAGAGAAAAAAAAAAGTTGAATAAAAAAGAAAAAACTGAAGGTATATAGGATAGGTAGGGGATGAAAGAAGCGAGAGGACATCCCGCTCGCTCGCTCGCTCGCCGCGATTCGAGCGAGTTCTATACCGTATAAGGTATACTATAACGTTGGTAAATCGATGTGAACCTCGACGGCGCGCAGTTCTCTCACCTCACGTATAGGAGAGAAGAGTCGCGAGACCCGAGTCGGCGAGTCCCGAGTCCCGAGACCCGAGGACTATCGCCAGTTTTCCAAACGTCGAGAGTTTCCCTGGTCGTCAGTTCGTACGTCGCCACTGCTGGGGGTAGTAGCAGCTTCATACGATACGATACCGCGGGTTTAAGCGGTCGGCTGCCAGTACTCGTACCTACTATAGTACATATATATATATATATATATATATATATATATATATATATATATATATATATATATACGTATATATACAGATATATAGACACGTCAGAGTTTATACACATCCGGGGAGGTGTACAACCCCAACTCGGAACATACACAGTTCGGGCCTTTAACTCACTCGCGCAACTTCTCGCGCCCAACCGAGAGCATCTACACGTGCTTACAATTCTAACCCCGTATACCTGGTACCAGATAAACAACAACATTTAATACCCCGCGAAGTATACCTAATTGGGTAATCGTTTTAACAATCATTATCACGTCTAACTATACCGATATATGTACCTAGAAGCTGAAATGCTCTGCCAAACTCTGGGCGAATAATAATAATAAGGTAAGATTTTTCTAGAACCCAAATCATACGTTGATTAACAAAATTTCTTTTTTTTTTTTTTTTTCACTCTCGTTATTTTTTTCTTCGTAAATTATATCATCATCGTTCGATTGATTATCAATTCGATTTCAGAGATGATTGAAATTGAAAATGATAAGAGAAAAAACAGAAAATTAGTTGAATGGAAGAATCCAGACAGTAATTTTCAGATTAGTTTGATTTTTTTTGTTTCTTGGTTTTTTTTTAGAATTTTTCGATATTCTTTAATGGACATAAATTATCAATACCTGCACTCCTGAGTCCCTCGGTCGTAGTATATATGTTATAGGATTGTTTATACCTACTATATTACCTATACTATATTTTTCTGACTAAAAATCGTCGTAGGCCAGGTGAAAAGCTTGGCTCGTTTGCATTAATTAATTAACATCAATCATATATACATATTACAATTATAATTAGCTGAATGTATAAATATATATAAAAGGTTATATTTGAAAAAACAAACCTGACTAACTTTGAAGTATAACATCAATTACATTCCTAGGTACATACATACTGTATCAACGTTAAGGGTGGCATAATAGAGCGGCTAGGTGGGTGAGGTGGGGGTTAAAAAAGTAAAAAACAAAATAAAAATAAAATAATCAAATCACCGACACGTGTATACATATCGGTATAAAAATTTCAGTAAACTGAATCGGGGAAGGAAGAAAAAAAAAAAAAAAATGAAAAACAAAAAAAACAAAAAAAAAGCAAACCACCGTATGACCCAGATTTTTCTCTCCCACTATTATAATTGTAAAAGCTGAGGGTTTCCCCCCCGCCCCTCCTTTTTTTTTTTTTGTTTCTGTTTTTCACCCGTTTCGCGATTTTGCGAATTTCTCAATGTTCTTCTTTTAATTTTTTTCCCGATAATATCATTTCGTTAATTTTTTTTTTTTTTTTTTTTTTTCTGGCGAGGCTGCTGTTTTTCACGTCGATTAATTAATTATCTCTACCACGATAAATCTTGCAACAGGTATATACCTACAATTTATATTTACTTGTTTGTTTATTTTACCTATATACAATACATATACATATGTATAAAAGAGTTTTTTTTTTCGCGTTGGTATGAACATACATAAATCAGTTATGATAATTAAACAATCGTCCTGTAATTTGTAACGATGTCGTTGTCAAATATGATCTTGATCGAAAGATAGATTAATATTATTTTATCTAGTTTCGCGGGCATGGCAATAATAATAATTAGATAATTTGTCATTCTTTGGAAATCTTGTCTTTTTTTTTTTTTTTTATTCTTCTCAATTTATTATTCGCGTTCGTTTACTTACCGATTGAGGAAGAAGAATAAGAGGAAGAAGGAAAAAAAAAACGAAAGAAAAAAAAAACAAAAAAACCCTTCTCTAGATTTAGCCCCTTTATACTGCAGCAAAGCGTAACCACCACCACCACCACCACCACCCACAGAGAGTTCAGAGAA